>AP028436.1:0-407340 GCA_036509395.1 Antheraea yamamai
GGCTTTCTCGAGGATGACAGTTGCCTCCTTGTTAATCAGGGCCGTCAGTGCCTCGGTGGTCAAAGATTTCGGAGGAATTGTCACCCGATTAGTGGATTGATTCTGGCCGGGTTCCGTAGGCGTTCTGATTGGTGGGTGCGGTGAACTAAGTTTAGTTTCCGTGATAGTCCGCATATCTTTTGGTGTCGCTACTGAGGCGTACGACGTCGAGGCAGTGGTCTTCGTTGTTACCGGTGTCCTATTGGCCGAGCGCTCGGGCGACTTGGCGGCTCCCTTAGCCGCCTGTAAGGACTATGTGTCCGGGTCTGCGACTTTTCTTGCGTGGGTGACAGCTCCGTCGCCACACGCGTTCGAGGTCGTCCGAGAGCTCCGCGCGCTCCGACTTACGCGAAGATGCGCTCCTCCCGCGCTACCCCGCCGACTCCGGCCCCGCCGCCGAGTCGACGCGAAAACAAAGGCCCTTATCAGGGCCAAACAGATTGCCAATCCACGACCATAGTTACGCCTACCGATCCTGCCGCCTCTCGAAACAAGAAGACCCACGCAACGCCTACCGGACTCAGCACCTCCGTGCCTGCCCCTTGCCCGTCGACCTCGGATGCGCGACAGAAGCCGCCCGGCTGCCCGTCCTCGCTGACAGCAGCAGCAGAGGTTAGCAGAAGTGATATACTCACTCTCGCCCAGCTAATTACAGCTGGGGCTCTGTCGGAGGGGATGTGCTGCTGGATGGCGCTGTACTTGCGCGTCCTAGAGGCCGCAAGAGGGCCAACCACTTTCCGCGACCGACGCGGCGGCGCTCGAACGCGCCGCCCGCGGTGCACTCGTGTTACCCGCGATTTCGGACGCCGCGGACAACCCGCTTGGTCGAACGCTGCGCCGCAAGCGCAGCGAACCCGATGCAGGGCTCGACGCGAATCGCGAGACGCAGCCAGCGACTTCACCCGACACCCAGCCGCAGAAAAAGAAGCCCTGCATAATGAAGCCTTCGCAGCAGCCACCGCCGCCGCCGCAAGCAACCATCGCAACTACAGCGGCGCGGGAGGCCGTACCTACCCCCGCGCCTGCTCAGTCTACGTCGCGAAGGGCTGCCCGCGAGCAGCCCTCGTATGCGTCGATCGCAGCGCCATCTGCGCGCGATTCGCTACCGAAACCAGTTACGCGCCCGCGGAACCCTAATCCGCCGCCATTGACCGACGCGATTGGCCAATCGGAAACGCCCGCCTCATCCGACGCGAGGGGCCCGCGTTTTCCACCGATAGTGGTCGAGTGCCTACCCGACTGGGCTGTGCTACTCCCACGATTGGAGGAAAAGTTGGGACGTGGACCCAACGTTCGTAGCTACGGTGGAGGGCTACGTTTCATCCATGAAGACGCCGAGGAGTATCGAATCACCACGGACTTTCTACAGAAGCAAGAGGGGGCGAGGTGGTTTACATACACCCCCCCCCCCCTCTCAACAATGCCTTAAAATCGCGATTCGCGGCCTACCATGCATGACAGACCCTACAGTTATCCTGGAGGCCCTCAGAGAAAAGGGATTCATCACGGAATACGCCCGTGAGATTAACGGACGACGAGGCAGACCCGGGTGCGTCTTCTTCGTCGTCCTAAAGCGAACGGCCGGCCTGACGCCCGCAATATATGACGTCACGAAGCCTGCCAATTCAAATTGAAGCCTGGAGGGGGGAGCGCCGGCTCGCGCAGTGTTTCCGCTGTCAACAGTTTAGGCATTCCTCACTTCAATGCCACCGAGAAGTAGCTTGCGTGCGGTGCGGGGGGCCACACCCACCCGCCAATGCGACCGTCTTAAAGACGAGCCGGCGACCTCCGGGGGCGCTCACTCGGCTAATAACAAGGCCCGCTGCCCTGTTTTTAAACGGGAGCTGAGAAACCGTCGGGCCGGTACCGCAGCCCGGACCGGCCCCGAACGAAGAAGAGAGACTAAACAGGCCCCAAAGGCAGTTGAGGAGACGGCGGCGGCGAGCCTCATGGCTCAGCTTCTTGGAGGCGCAGGTAGAGGGCCATCCATTTAAGCATGTCGGCTGAAAAGGTGTCTCCTCCTATCATCTGAACGAGCGAATTCAAGTCGCATTCGTAAAGGTTGAGGGATATAGTACGTGGAGATGTCTGTGTTACGGCCTCCTCGTCGGGGGAAGCCGGCGGGGGGCGGTGGTGTCGGTGTTCCAGTTTCAGAGCGGGGGGTCATCGCGTAAGCAATCTCGGGGTCCGAGTATGTGCGTGGGGTCATCATAAAAGCAGGATCGGTGTCCTTGTGCACGCGTGTGGTCAGTGGAGAGATCGTCATCATAGGTTGGCCCCGAGGAGGGCCTTTTTGTTTGCTGCTGCCTGGCGTTGCCATGGCAACCGCGGTGGCGCTAGTAAACACGCCGCCTTTTGGGGTTCCGCGTCGTGCGTTGCGTGCGAGAAAGGAACGTTCCTCAGCTCCGCAATCGTGCTCGCGACAAGATTGCCTTTGAGTGGGCGTTCTTGAGTTAACACGGCGAGCGCCGCTCCTTAAATAGGCCGTCTCAGTATAACTATCCGACATTTCATTTATTTCCAACAATATATATATGTGTATACCTCAGTCAGTTCATTTGCGAATTTGCTAGCGTTACGCGAACGGTGATTTATTGATTATTTCGTACTTTCATTTCGTTTATAAATAATTATTTTTTTCAATACATTAAATATTTTAGGTTTAAAGTGAATAGAATTGTAAGTTTATTTTAAAGTATATTCTGTGAAAATAAAGTAAATAAATTTTCTTAAAAAAGAACACACAATTAATAAATAAAAGAAAATTCATTAAACTAAACATATACATAAATATAGATGGAGCTAAATAAGTTTTACTTCAGTCGTGTGGTCTTAAAGCACACTCGTTTTTTTTAGTACAATGCGAAGGCATATTTTTATTTTTAGCATAATCTTATTCATCTTAATATTTTAGAATTTTTGTCTGAAATTATAATGTGTAATATCCCTGAGGATTGTGTTAACATTATACATATGTATTGGTTTGAGTGCATTAAGTGGCGGGAGTAAAACTGCTGATTGCCATATTTGTCGTAAATCTCTGTCGTTTAAAATGACCGTGATAAATTCAAAGATTCATCGTGGCCAAAAAAACACAAGTCTATGTACGTTTAGAATAGTTTCCATTGACTGTTCAATTTTTTATTAAATAATTATATTTTGCAAATCATATCATCTATTGTTACATTTCACGGAAGAAATCTATTCTCTATGACCAAATTTCGATTTACCTTTTTTATTTCGCGTAATCCTGTTGAAATTAAATTTACAGTTATTTCATTCATTATAATTATAGCAAAATGTTTCACACGCGAAATAAAATTAGCGGTTTGCGTGCTAAATACAAATAGCAGTAAGTCGCGTCTTTAATATCCACAAACTGTTGACCACTGTTGCCGTTTTAGCGACTTTGTCGCTAGATCTAGCGGATTTTGAGTATGTGTAACGACTTTTTTTTCAATCTAGCGACTTCAAAAAATTGACGAATTCTAGCGACTTATTGAACATTGAAAATACATCAATATTTTGGTACTAATTTAAATCCAATTACTGGTAACAACATGAATTGCTACTGTCCTTTTTGGAAATCCCCTACCGGAATAACGTTCGATCTCGGGATTTAATCGGTTGGGTGCTTCTCGCTCTATCAAATAGCACATCAAATATCGTTTTATCTTTCATTTTCATTGATTCACTACTACCGCTAACAGAAATAAAAAATCAGTTACTATGTTACGTTTTCGCAAAACAAACCTGTCCTTCTTAGTTTCTTTGTTCGATTGCCGTCATTGATATCAAAATCTATTTGTAAAAATGGTAATCCGTTAAAAAGAAGGCTTATGCTGAAAAGTAAAATAAATAAATAAAAGTATACACCAGAATGGAAACGCAAGAAGAGTTATAATATGGCTAAAACCTGTTATAACTGATCCAACTAAAGCTTTTTGCTCGTTTTATCACAGTGAAATGTTCACAATATTATATTTTTACTATATTTTTTACCATGAAATATTTGGCGACTTCTGGCGGATTTTTGAATCATGTATTTTTCAAAATCTAGCGACTTTTTAATTGACGTCTGGAGACTTTTTTATTTCTGAAACGGCAACACTGCTGTTGACGTTTACAACATATATATATATAATACAACAATACGTTTATAGATCCTCTTAGTAGTGTGAATATATGTAGGGTATTAGTGAAATGGCTACAAAGTAGTCATACCTAATATAAAAGCTAAATCGTTGTGGAACACCCTAAATTTATCAAAGATATAATATTGCATTCAATATTAACATTACGGTGAGTATTACATTCTGATCTCATGTGTAGTTCATATGATGTTTTAAAACGAAGATGAACTTTTTACTGACTTTTTTGAATTGCATGATAGATTAGGGTAATTTATGTATGTATACTTATATGTATATACATATATTTATTTATTGGTACTTGAGGTTTTTCAGTATAGGGTCTGGAGTTAGTAAGTTGGTTTCCATATTTTGAAAACATTATTATATTTTATCTAACTTGAATTTACATTTTACAATGTCTTATAAACTTAAGTTTGCAGAGTTTTTACTTTATCTACGTGTATTATACTGTTGAGTTGTAATTCCTTTATTTTTGCTATTTCTTTTTAAAACGAAGATTTATAAAATAAAGTTTAGAAGTTTTGCAATACTTATAATATTATTAATTACAAACCTTTGACCCAATGCAATACCCAACATCTTTTATTATGTTTGAAGTCCTTTGTGTGATATTAGACAATTTATTTAGAAATCATGACAAATGTTTTTAAAATATTTAAATTATCATTTAAAATTTTATATTAATAATTTATTCACATTAGTTCTTACAATGACAGAATAATCTATATAAAATGGGAATATTGTTTCACGGGTCAAACTTCTACACAAACACAACCTAAGTATTCTTAATATCTTCTGAAAGATAAAAGTGCTTATGGATCAAAGTACATTTTAATATATTCTAATAGCTTAACATTACAATAGATTCTAAATGTATTTTGGACTCCTTTGCTTCTATCGAAGTATTTAAATAGCATATTGTAAGAGACATCACATAAATAACATACTTGAAATAATTTTTCTCAGTTTCATTTACCTTTAGAATTGTTTCTTATTCTTTATGCCATCCTTACTAATATTATAAATGTGAATGTGAGTTTGTTTGTTACGTTTTACATCTTAACTACTCAACTGATCATTATACAATTGGGGGAAAAGAACACATGGTACTTTTCATTCAGAAAATAGTATGGTTTCCAAGGGGTAGTTGAAACCTTTACATTAACACTGCTTCTGTTGTGAGCAAAAGCTAGTCTAATACTTGAAAATATCAAGATTTTTTTTATGATTTAATAAACCATCATGTAAATGTTAAATAAATGAGTTATAAACACAGTATGATACAGAGAGACTTTGGATTTTATATCATGTAAGAATGGAAACACTATAGCAGGAGGATACATATAAGAATGTATGAAATTAAATTATATAATAATGAAAGTGAGATCATAGATAAGTATTTATAAATTAACCCTTTGCACTCGAAGTTTTTGTCATTCATATTACCAGCATTGAGATCGAGATTTCGAGAAACGGCGATTATCTGTTGCTATTGACGGCATAACAATCCACAAGCCGCCACCGTTATTTGTCGCCAATATTTTTAATGGCTCTGCTCTGGAGCCCTCGAGTGTAAAGGATTAAGAATCTTGCTGGTTAGACTCTGATATATGTATCTTAAATTTTGTAAATGATACTTCTGTATTTTTATATAGTGTATAAATATATTATTGGTAATTTTTTAGACTATCAATTTTGAAAGGATATAGTTGTATATTCTCTGTTCAGGCCAATCATATTATTTTCATTTACTTTTGCACACCATGTCATTATAGTTTAAATATTTGACTTATGTCAGAGCGTCAATATCCTTTAACCAAGGACAGATATACTCCTTATTATTATAATCATATTTTTCCTTAATATATAAATTGGAGTCCCACTGGTGTTGTAGTTTATAAACAATTAATTAAGTTATAGTTCTGCTTGTACAGTTTATTTTCCTTCAGAATGTTGTGATACAATTTTATTATAATTATGACTGATCTATACATACATATAATAAGAATGTAAATTTAACGTGTCTGTACTTTTTCGATTTTCATGAAAAAAAATGTTGTAGGGGTCTAGAGCGTATGAGCGTTAGCCCAAAGTAGCTATACCACGCGGTCGAAGTCGCGGGCAAAAGCTAGTAAGTAATAATTTCAATCATTTTTAGAAATGTCTGTCTGTTTGCATGAACACGCATCACTGCTAAAGTACTGGATTCACAATAAAACCATAAAGCATAAATGAATAAAATAAAAATTCATAAAGCATATCCTCGGGAGTAACTTAGTCTTTGTTTCATTAAATCTGTCCACTCTATCAAAAGTTATTGTAATTTGAATGATGACTCGAGGCAAGTATGAGAGAAGAGAAGAATGAAAGTCGAAGGGTTTTATTTTTTTTTCCTTATCGAAAATTATCCAATACAGAACATATATAAGAGTTGTTGAGGTATGTATGCTTGGTACACATATTAGGTCTTTACCTATGAAATTACCGTTTTGTATGAAAAAATTTAAACGAATTTTTTTCATGTATTTTTTATTTGTATTAATCGAAGTAATCACCCATGCAATCAATGCATCTTTGCCAACGCAGTGGCAGTTTATTGATGCCCTTCTTAAAGAAATCAGCTGGACGGGAGGCAACAAATTCTTCAAAGGCATTTTGTACTGCCTCTCAGGTATTGAATTTTTTTCCCGCCAAGGAGTTATCCAAATTCTGGAAAAAGTAGTAGTCTGTAGGCGCAAGGTCTGGTGAGTAGGGCGGATGACGGAGAACTTCCAACCCCAGTTCTTGCAACTTGGAGACCGTCTGCTGTGCAGTATGAGGTCGCGCGTTGTCGTGCAGGAGTAGCGGAGACCAGCGATTGACCAATGCTGGTTGGAGATGTGTCAGCTTCTCCCTTATTGTGTTCAGTTCTTCACAGTACACATCTGGAGTAATGCTCACCCCGTTTGGTAAGAATCACACCGGCGCTAGACCACCAAACAGTGACCATCACTTTTCTTGGGGTAAGTTTTCGTTTAGGTCATTGTTTAGGTGCTGAACCAGGATCCAACCAACTTGCTGAGCGCTTGCAGTTATCAAACAGAATCCATTTTTCATCGCAGGTATCAATGCGGTTCAAAATTCCTTCATTTGTGTGTCTGTTGAGCAGTGCAAGGCACCTCTCGACGCGTACTTCGTGCTGGCGATCATTGAGTTCGTGGGGCACCCATTTGTCAAGCTTTTTTACCTTGCCAATTTGACGCAAATGGACCAATATTGTTTTGACGCTAACGTCGAAAGCTTCTGCTAATTCAGCCGTAGATTGTGTATCATCAGCTTCCACAATCGCCTTTAATTCGTCGATGGCCACAACCCTCGTGGTCAGGCGCATAAGGAGGTTGGGCCTCAGGGTGGCCCTCGAGAAAAAAGTGGTAGAGCCACGCTGCAGCTGTTTATAGGTATTCTGCTTTAATCAATTCATGTGGTACCCATTTCTCAAACTCTGTCACTCTTCCAGTTTGTTTCAAAGTGAATTAAAATTATTTTATCACTAACATTTGTGTTGGATCTGCTCCCACAATCACCTTTAATTATTTATTGTCAACTGGGGTCTCTAGCTGGACAGCGGGGTTTGTTCCATAAGTTATAATTTCCAGAGCGGAAACATTGGGACCAAAAACATACCGAGCTTACTTTTACAGTATTACATTGAACTACATTCTATTATACAAAAATGTTCTTGAATATATATTTTATTTTATATATTTAGCATATTAACATAGAGATTAAATGTAGGTAAAAACATATAGTTAATTCTAACATAACATTACAGTGTAATCATCAATGTCAAGGGTATGCAATACATTAGGATAATTACTTTGTAATATGTTTAAATACAACAGGAAAAAATAATTTAATTGTAATTACATTGTATACAGGTAATAATTAAAAGTAACGTATTATATGAATACATGAAGTAGGCATATATATATGAATACATGAAGTAGGCATATATATATATATATCAAATAAGCCATAATATGAATAAGTTTTATTATTTAAAAAAAATTGAACAATACATTTATAGTTCATGTGAGCGGAGCTGCGGACACAGTTAGTTTTTTATATTATGCTTTACAGAAAGTGTATATATTGTTACTAATATACACTCAAATCACAATTAACCATTTACCTAATCCATAATAGGATCATTTGAAATGTGTGGGCAGTAAATAAGCCCTGTGTATGTATACTGTTTTTGGAATTACCAGATTTAACACATGTGATATAATAATTGAAATACATTTAGTGTTAAAATGAAGGATATTTACATTCAATATTAACTAGAATCAGTCTTAGTCATTGTGTTTATTGCATGCTTGGTTTATAATGATAACAGATATTACCTATTATTAGTTTATGAACACATTGACACTGTTATCATGTTATGACTGTGAGGGCGTTCACTCACTTTCTCTGATAACATTCCATTTGAATAAACGTGTTGCTTGTATTATTGTACTGAGGTCGTTATATGTAAACACTGATATATGTGATAGATGTCGCAGAGGAGTCAGACGGGCCAGACGTTCACTCAGAGTATTATAACGAGTGAAGACGTGGGTGTGGGTGCCTGCCGTGATATGGCGACGGAGTATATCGTTCACGGCGTTCGCGTCGCATCGGTGAATGAGATCAACAGCCCGCAGTACGACGCATTGGTCGCACTCGTCGGCGAAGGAGTTCCGCCGCTCGGCGCTCTCGAGGACTTCGTGGAGGAGGCGCGCGCGCTCGACGCCGGCCTCGCGGAACACGTCGCCGTGCTGAAGTGCGCGCGCGTCTCCGGCGGTCGCCTCGTGCTGGCGCCGCTCGGTCCCCTGACGCTCTACGACGACGTGCGCAGCGTCGCGGAGGCGGCACGCGCCGGCCTGGCCCGTGCCGTGGCCGCGGGAGCGACGGCGCCCGCGCTGGCCCTGCAGCCGCACGCGCGCTGGCCGCGGGCGGACCTCGTCGCGCTGCTGGGCGCGCTCGAGGCGCTCTATGTCGTGAGTATCGTGCCCACGGGGAGCCGGCGGCGGAGTGACGGGTAGTTCTGACGGAGCGTCTGTCGCGCAGCCGCTGCAGATCCGCGAGACGTTCCCGGAGCGAGGGCACCGCGTGCGGGCGCTGGGCGTGTACGGGGAGGGGCTGCGCGCGGCGCTGCCGGAGCTGGTGCGCGAGGCGGCGGCGCTGGAGGAGGGGAGGGGCGCGGCGCGGGACGTGGGGGGCGCGGACCCGGAGCGCATGACGCCGCTGCGGGTGGCGCAGTACGCGCGGGAGGCGTTCGCGGGGACGCCGGTGTCGGTGCGGGTGCTGGAGGAGGAGGCGGAGCTGGAGGCGCGGTACCCGCTGTTCGCGGCGGTGGACAGGGCGGCGAGGGCCGTGCCGCGACACCGAGGCGAGTCTGCGACACTCCACACGCGATCCTGAGCAGTGAGTGTGCGCGTCGACACGGCGTGACGCTCTGTTCCTTTGC
Organism: Antheraea yamamai; assembly: GCA_036509395.1. Lineage (NCBI taxonomy): Eukaryota > Metazoa > Arthropoda > Insecta > Lepidoptera > Saturniidae > Antheraea > Antheraea yamamai. Next base: position 9,688 of record AP028436.1, read on the forward strand.
TTTGTACAGGTTGCATCATATTCCTGGAGTACGTGCCCGAGACGTACGAGAGGACAGTGATGTTCGTGGGAAAGGTGAGTGCCGTCGGCGGGAGGCGCGTGCGATGCGGTAGGTGTGCGTGTGACATGACGCGTGACGCGTGACGTGTGTGTGTCGGCAGGGCGTGACGTACGACACGGGAGGGTGCGACGTGAAGGCGGGCGGGGCGATGGCGGGGATGTCCCGGGACAAGTGCGGTGCGGCGGCCATTCTCGGTTTCTTTAAGGTGAGGCATACACAAATAGGCCTCCTCTAGGATATATATAAAAATTTTTAAAATAAAAATTATAAAAGACAACAAATAAAAAGTAGCACAGGAACTATAAAATGAACAGTACAAAGTTTTAATTTAATTAGTAAGTAGCGTTATCGATGTCTCTTTTATAACTTTATGGTATTTATAAAATTTTGAAATTTTGACATTTAAGGTAAGAGAAAGTGATACGAATTGTGGATATGCTAACAGTTGGTGTTATCCGTAACAGGGCTGTCAACGCTTTAATCATCAATTGAAACATAGTCTTCAAACTGTGGTTTACAATGAGAAAATATGTGTTAATCTGCATATACATTTCTATTTTCTTCAATATTCCACCAGAAAGAAAAGTAATTTCATGAATTAGCAGCTGATGCAAAGGTGCCAGTAGACTATCTGCTGGTAGTAAGTGAACAACCAGAAGGAAACTAAATGATGATCTTATGACAGAGAGCTTCAACATTCACAGAATAAGGTGATATTTCGTCCTGTAAACTGCACTGTGAAGATTCTCATTTGAAATTCCATGGTGGAAAGCCAGCCGACAGAGAGCATGGCTTGCACATAATTGAATTATATTCTTGTACAACTTTAGCCGCTATATCTTTTAATGATTTTCGTAAGAATTTGAGTCGGTGGGCTGTCAGTGTGCCTGCACATACTGGAACATGGTTACTAGGAAGCTGGGATACTTTACGTACACACGAAAGTTCATCGGTTATTAAACACGATGCTCAGGTAAATCATTGCCGATTGTATACTGATGAGGATTTCACCAAAATAAGATAGGCCGTGCTTATCGTGTCCGTCGATTACCGAAAATAGAGCACTCGAATGCGCCGTTTTGCTCTGTCTCGAATGAAAACAAAATATCTAGCAGTTGCTTGAAAAACCGAGGTGAAATTTGATTCCAGAGTGGCTTTCTATTGCATAGTTGGGAAAATATGATACCGGATATTCCTATGAAATTGGCATACTAGTTTTGGTTACAAGTGATTGATCTCGATATATCATTAAGTTAGAACATTGATTATCGTATCGAATAAAAAGCTTTTCTCAGATATGGCAGTTTAAAAAATAGTTAAAACAAGTTTATGAACATTTTAAAAGCGACGCGGTTGCAGACGTGCTGCTCGCTGCGGCCGAAGCTGAAGGCGGTGGCGGCGCTCGGGATGGTGCGCAACTCTATCGGCGAGTGCGCGTACGTCGCCGACGAGCTGCTGCGGAGCCGGCGCGGGCTCGCCGTGCGCGTCGGCAACACGGACGCGGAGGGACGCATGGTGATGGCGGACCTGCTCGCCGAGATGCACGAGCGCGCCGCGGCGGAGCGCGCGCCGCACCTGTTCACCGTCGCCACGCTCACCGGGCACGCGCACCGCGCCTACGGGGACGGCTACACCGCCGCGCTCGACAACCACGCCGCGCGCGGCACCGCCGAGAAACTCCGCGCCGCCGGCGACGCGCTCGGCGACATGCTGGAGGTGTCCACCGTCCGCCGCGAGGACCTCGCCGCGCACCGCGGCCGCGTCGCCGGCGACCACGTGCACCAGGCCGACAACCTGCCCTCGACCGCCAGCGCGCGCGGCCACCAGGCGCCCGCCGCCTTCCTGCTGCTAGTGTCGGGGCTGGACGCGGGCGCCGTGCCCTTCACGCACCTGGACGTGGCGGCGAGCGCGGGCTCCGTGCCGCACGCGCCCACCGCCGCGCCGCTGCTCGCGCTCGCCGCGCACTGCGGGCTGCTGCGGCCGCACTGACGCCGCCGCGGCCCCGCCGTGCGCTCGGCACTCTTCTATACGAGTACAATGATCAATAAACGTTTTCTATCGATGTCTTTGTCATTTCTTCTCATGCCTCGACACTGGTACTATTCTTACTTTGACAGCTACAGAAACAACATAGAATAATAATAGTTGATCAAATGTCTATCTCAGCTGTTGTCCGCCACAACAGAATACCATAAAACTAAAACTATGGAACTCGGAAGTAAACTAACCTAGCGGCAATATCCGTTAGCATACGAATCTTACGTACAGTTCGAATGCAGTTGAACTTAATCCTCTCGCTAATTTTGTAATTTGAGGACTTCATTGTAATTTAGAACCAGGCGTGATACTAGCCCTACCGATTGCCCTTCAATCTTGTTTCTACTATCGACCCATAGACCATTAGCCAAAGTGAATCGGATACACTACGTCTTATCTGCATGTAGCAATGAGTTTTAACAAATTTTTTTTAATTTAAAATATTCAGATGCATAGCTTTTGAATCTACCTTTTCCATTTTAGATATAATGATGTATCTTTTAAAAAGCACCATGTTCGTGCAGTTACGCGTATTGACCATTAGCGGCAGATCATTTATCAGAAACAAAACGGCCCTAAAATACGGGGGACGCTAATTCGCGCCAACGATCCCATAGAGGTGGCCGCATACAGTAAGTATATCATAACATTCTGACAGCGACTTTTTGAATAAGAGACTAGAAGGCAGACAGAAGATCTACAACCGGCACAGTACTTTCATTTAAGAATAAGCATACTATCCTGCGAATTGTTCCAGGCCTCCACTTATGAGCGTTGCACCAACGTCAATAATAGATTTCGACTTTCGCACTCAGAAATATTCTGATTCTTTAAACATAATCGTTTTAAAAATTTTGATTCGGGAGTCTGTAATATTGTAATGTCACACTATCTTAAATAAGATGTGGAAGTAAGATAGCTAATAAGCAAATTTTCAACTAGAAAAAGCCCTACCACCATACAAACTATTGAAATTTGACGTGTCTAGGATTGCATCGTAGGAATATGTGTGGTGATGTATCTGCCTAATATAATGTTCTATATGTACTGGTTAGAGCACCATCGACTAGCGGCTGAGATGTAGACCACCAATATTCTTGAAAATGAATATCCAAAGGCACCGAGTGCTTGTTTTGTGTTCAGGACGATCGTACAATAGGGTTTTGTTGGCGTACCTATAGTAATTTATCGAAGTTCGTAAAACGGACAGAAGATAGTCGTGTTTTCTTCTTGGTACTACTGTTGTTGCTTTGGTTTTTCGAATAGCAGCGCGCCGTGGTAATGAATGTATCCTGCCTTAACCTAACCGTATTCCGTTTGAAAACCATAAACATATTATGCTCCGGAGTTATCACAGTACATACCGGAGGTAAACATAGAAAGGCAAACGCTACTACTGTTACGGCGAGTATGTATGAAGGATATAAATGCTTATAGTTGACGAATTATAAACTGAGGCTTCGGGTCATAAATCATATTTATCTGTCTGTCTCGCTCGCACTTACAGGTCTTATAGAGAGGTGTAGTGATGTGCGTAAGAACTGTAGAGGTGCATATCGATAACGGGATAGGAACGATCGATATGCTAAATTATGTTAAGTATAATTTTTCGCTATCTGAAAATAAAAGTTTTTAATTTGTAAGATAAAATGTTTGTTTCGACGTAATCATAGAGAAACTGTGCTGCAAGCTCTCGTAGATTATTGAAATTGAGGCAAGCTTTTTTCTCGATGTCAGTTTTCAATTCTTTTAAAAACAGGAACACGTTGTGAATTACAGCCCGAGCTTGGACGTATAATGTCACCATTTAATTTCTTCAAAACCACGTTAGAAAATAATTTTCCATTGTGCGTATTGCGTAGCGCAGCGTAAGTAATGTAATGACACCACTAGGAAGTATTTTATTACTTTTATATTTTACATCGTAACTTATCCCGAAAACACAGGTGCTTGCCAGATAATGAATAATGAGCTTTATTATTTAAAGAATAGTTGGAATTATTCGTTTAAAAAGAATAAACATCTTATGTTGCACATTTCGATCTGGTTTCGTATATCTCTATACGAATAGTTTGACAGAAGTAGAAGTGAGGACACGAGTGAGAAATTAAACGAGCGCAAACAATTGTTTTACATTTTATTAGAGGATAAAATTTACATAACGATCGCTCAGTACACAAGAAATCGTCGATTATAAACGTAAACTAAATTCATACTCGGACCGCTCGCTGCCCCCCCACCCCCCCCCTCGCACAGTGCACAGAGGGCGAGCGGGCCGGTGCGCGGCGCCACGCACTCGGGTGCGGGAGGGAGTTCGGCTTCGTTTGCGAGAGCGCGCTCTAGAGTTGTTATGATATGAGAGTGCGGCTCCCCGATACTCTAACAGTTCATGTGAACGTTACAAACAAGGAGCGCGTTATACAAACTAATTATCGAAGATATAAGAATAGAGTTTGTTGAAACACAGTAGGCACATTATTTATTTATATTACCTTATCTATATGTACATATACAAAATACAGGATTTACATTAGTATCGAGCCAAGAGGTGCGAGGACACTGGAAACAGAAGCGCGTGTTTGTCTCAACGATTTATTTATAAATGTTAATATCCTGTAATTTACATTGAAAGTACCTTAAAACTACATTAATTGATATTATAAGTATTGAGTATGAGTTACAACTGAACAAATATTAAAACAGCTCACAATACCTGTGTTAGCCTGTAACCTGCGTTACAGTTACAGTGACTTAGATTATTCTTGTTAATGATTGCATATTGTAAGTAACAAGAGAGCAAAGTTGCAAGTGATCTCTGGTATAATTAAGGTTTTAATTACAAAACAATGAAATCATTGAGGCATGACTCGTCCCGGTGTGCAACTTCACGCCCCGGATATGTATTCACAATTATGTATAAAACACAAATGTTAATAATGATGTTTTAAGCAATTTTTTAATTATAGTTAGAGATTCAAATTTGTAATAAACATTATTATTTGGTATGACAATAAAAACTTATGTTTTTGATGTGTAACATCTTTCCTCTCGCTTGCGGGATATTTTTTATGTGAATGATTTTGAAAAAGGGACGGAAATGTGTTACAGGAAGGGAGGGAAACGCGCGCTAATATTTTTAATATTTTTCATTGTGATTAAGAGTTTTTACTGGGTTTGAAAGATATAATTATTCGATGAAAATTGTTTCAAATCATAGCCGATTCATTTTTTACAGGATATAAGTTACTATTGCGTATATACTACGTGGTCGACGATAATAAATTTATATATTACTAGTGTTACATTATCAATAAATATGTAAATAACATGCGCGACCGTCTTTCTATAGAATTGTATATATTTTCATGCTTAGAGTATATTCGACTAATGAATTGACTTCACATATATTTCATCTGAATTTCATGATAGTCAAATCTCATGTAAGATGTTACACATCATACGCGACTACTGTAAGGCTCCGTCGTGTTTTACTGTGAGATTTAAGTTCAATATTATTTATTGTCTTTTAGATTATTATGGTTTTTCGAAATTAATATTTGAATGCGTAGTTATTATATGTAATAACGTGATTGAACGAAACATCCATCCACATATCACCGTGAATTAATTGCGAATGAACCTCATGAATCCGACGCTTTGTGTTCGCACTCCCCTCGCGGCCCTCGCACCGTCTCGTGTGCATACATAACTACGTTGATATGGAATATGTTACAATTAACGATCTTAAGCGTTCAAGTACAATTCTATAGTTGTATAACAAACTGGATAACAAAAAAACAATCAGGTAAATTTTCCTAGTTTATGATTTTATATGTATTAGTTTCCCTGCACATATAACTTGTTACTATTATAGACTAGCTAATATGTTCATTATTTCTCTTGTCCACTCTCCTTCAATTTTTATATTTACATTATAGAAACACTGAAAATTCCATTCAAGTTTATCTAGATGTATTATTACATGCGTAATAAATGCAAGTGATTTCTATGCAGATTACCTCGTGTCCATAGAGTATCGATCGTCCGTATAATACGTTGCGGCGTCTTAATCACTATATTAAAAAGTAGGCGAAGATGTGACGTCACGTTGCAGCAGGTGGCGGCGTCGGCGCGCGTGACGTCACCACTAACTATATCACAGTCAAGACGCGGCGCCACTACAGCCACGCGCGAGTCCTCTCTCTCCTTCCCTCTCGCGGCTCCCCAGGAGAGTCAGACGAGGACGGCGCGGAGAGCGCGCGCGACAGTGAGCGCGTGCGGCACCGCGCCCGCGCGCCGCCGTCACACGTCAGTGTGTCGCGCGCCGCCGCTCGGCCTGCACGTCGGCTCCGGCTCCGCGTCCGACTCCTCGATCTCGCAGAGGTGTGCCGACAGCGAGCCGCACGAGCCCGTCTCGTCGCCGCCCAGCAGCGAGTGCCGCTCCTCTGCGGAACAACGCGCGAGTGAGCGAGGGGAGCCGAGCGCGGCGGCGGCGGGAGCTCGCGCGACCACTCACCGAGCATGGTGATGAGGCTGGCGGCGTCGGGCTCTCGCGGGTGCGGCGGCTCGCAGGAGGCGCGCGGCAGGTACTCGTCGGGGTGCACCAGGTACGACGACGCTGTCCACACACACGCACGCACGGTTAGGCTATAAGTGTAGGCCGCAGTGTGCAGAGTGTACGTTAAGGGTGTGCAGGACTCACTGTCCAGTTGATCGCTGATGTAATCGTCGGGCGCGGAGTCGAACTCGAGCGGGGGCCGCGGCGGGGGCGAGGGCGGCTCGGCGGGCTCGGAGGAGTCGGGGCGCTCGGAGCCGGCGACCTCGCTGATGCCGGGGAGCGGGGGGAGGGGCGCGGCGCCGCACCAGTCGGAGCAGTCCCAGTGGTAGCCGCCGAGCAGGTGCGGCGAGCGCGCGCGCACTCGCACTCCGCGACCCTTCAGATCTGTTCGCACGCCCGCACCGGTTCACCTCACAGACACTCTCTAACAAACTCTCCGCCGACGACGAGCTGCGTCATGTGTCCAGTTCAATTCATTCAATATGTACTCTACTCACAGTTGACAAAAACCAAACTTTCTTGCCGTCTTAGAGCCTTTTATTCAAAATTCAAATGAGTAAATAAATAACATCGTCTAGGCAGTTGTACAGAAGTGTTTTTATACTGGCAAACCTATCGGTAAAATTGATACTTGTATATTATTGCATGTCATGTATAGATGAAAGGATCAAGAGTAATATACCAGCTGTTAGATTAGTCGTTTACAATATTCTAAGAGATAATAGTTCGTGGTCACATTGAACATATAAAATAATAATATCAAAACAAATACTAATAAACAACTGAGAGAACCTAAGTTAAAGTTTGTTCTAAAACTTTGAAAAGTATAGACACAAACGTAATAAACCTAGGTGCAATGACCAGTGTCGAAAGCTGCAAGGGGCGACCCGGAGTTAATAACCTTCGATAATGAAACGGACAATAAACCAGTCTGTTTTCTTCATGCCGTTCTCACGTTCAATTTCACTTCACCGGACGGTCATTGCTATTGTGCTTTAACATACGACGTGTAGAGTATTGAGAATTTTTTTCTAGATAATTCGATCAATTATTAAACACCTAGTTTTTAAATTGATTTAGAACGAAAATCGAGTGCGAAGTATCCTCCATAAATATTGTTACTGTCTAAACTTTCAGCCTGTATAATATGTATATAAAATACATTTTGAATTTGAAACTATCACAAGTTCATACCTAATAAGATTTCCTTGTTTTTGAAGTTTAGTAAACGTGAAAGGTGTACTCACCGTTATAAATTTTGTTGTCGACGAAGGTCTGAAGATGCATCTGTTCCGACCAGGGCTTGCGATCGAGCGCATCAATATTCAGATTGCGACGGTAATCCGGCGGAATGCCTTCGAGTTCGTCGCCGGCGGAGCCGTAGCTGCGCAGAGTGTCCACGTTGTTCAGCGGCGCCTGATCCGCGTACGAGGAGGGCCTCTCGCGCCGCACCGCCTCCAGGTTCGACAGCTTCTCCCCGCGCGGCGGCAGCTTGTCCGCGCGCGAGTTCAGCGGCTCCGACTCCGCCGCCCGCGGGCGTCGCCGTGAGCGGCGAGCGCGGCGCACCGCCACCACCGCGCACCCCGCCCCCGCCGCCAGCGCCGCCAGCACCGCGCCCGCCGCCCCCAGCGGCCACCGCGCCTCGCACGCCCAGCGCCACGCCTCGCGCAGCACCCGCGCGCCGCCCTCGCCGCCCTCGCCCGCCACCACCGCGCCCGAGTACAGCGGGTTGCCGCAGTTCATACCTGCCACGAAACGATCCGCTCACACCCGACACGGAGCCGAGGTCGACGGCGGGCGCACCGCCGAACGCTCACCGGTCTTGTCGGGCGGGCACAGGCAGCGGAAGGAGCCTTGCTCGTTGAGGCACGTGGCGCCGTTGAGGCACGGCTCGCCGGCGCACTCGTCGACGTCGAATTCGCAGTGCGGGCCGTAGTACCCGCGGCACCGACACGACGGGCCCCAGTCGCCCTCCTCGCAGACGCCCCCGTGCTCGCACACGCCGGGCGCGCACCAGCGGCCGCGCTCGCACCGGTCGCCCGCGAGGCCGGCCGCGCACGCGCACCGGTAGCCGCGCGCGTCCGCCGCGCAGGAGCCGCCGTGCAGGCAGGGCTGCGACGCGCACGGGTCCGAGTCCAGCTCGCAGCGCGCGCCGGAGAAGCGCGCGTGGCAGGCGCACGCGTAGCCCTCGGAGTCGGCGCCGGCCTCGAGCAGCGCGGCCGCGTCGCGGCAGGTGCCGCCGTTGAGGCACGGGTAGGAGGAGCAGGGCGAGGGCGGCGGCAGCGCGCCGCACGCGCCGTCCCCGCGCACGCGCACCCGCACGCTGCGCAGGAGCTGCGCGCGCCCGTCGGCGGAGGTGGCGCCCTCGTCCAGCGGCAGGAGGGTGCCGTCCAGTTTCAGGTCGGAGATGCAACCCTCGAAACCGTACGTGACCTGCACCGAGTTACAGAATGAGTGTCGGCGTCACGGTTGCGAGATCGAACACGTCTGAGAATTTCGCACAATGCTCACAATTTGTACTACATTAAACGACATTACGACACGAATAAGCGACATTTCATTTAAATATAGTTACTTTTTAACGGCATATCGTAAATTTTTATCTAATATGTTCTTACTATATAAATATTTAAAATGACTTTAACTATCAATTAAACTTTTATTATTTTATTTCAGTATGATTCATGTCACTTAACTCTATGAACGGCTATTGAATTGATTTTATAATAACTATGAAGGATGTCTAACCCAATAACATACTAGCTTCACCCGCAGCTCCGCACGCGGTTTTTTTAATCGTATTAAAGAAAAATAACATTGTGCGACCATCTACAATTATAGAAATACTCTTTAAAAACAATTGTAACTACGACATGCACGCCACTTACAGTAACATGTAACGTATATATTAGGTCTTTACCTATGAAATTGCCGTTTTGTATGAAAAAATTTAAACGAATTTTTTTCATGTATTTTTTATTTGTATTAATCGAAGTAATCACCCATGCAATCAATGCATCTTTGTCGACCGTCTGCTGTGCAGTATAAGGTCGCGCGTTGTCGTGCAGGTGCAGCGCAGACAAGCGATTAATCAATGCTGGTTGGAGATGTGCCAGCTTCTCCATCATTGTGTTCAGTTCTTCACAGTACACATCTGCAGTAATGCTCACCCCGTTTGGTAAGAAGCTGTGATGAATCACACCGGCGCTAGACCACTAAACAGTGACCATCACTTTTCTAGGGGTAAGTTTTCGTTTAGGGCATTGTAAGGTGCTGAACCAGGATCCAACCAACTTGCTGGGCGCTTGCGGTTATCAAACAGAATCCATTTTTCATTGCAGGTAACAATGCTGTTCAAAATTCCTTCATTTGTGTGTCTGTTGAGCAGTGCAAGGCATGTCTCGACGCGTACTCCTCGCTGGCGATCATTGAGTTCGTGGGGCACCCATTTGTCAAGCTTTTTTACCTTGCCAATTTGACGCAAATGGACCAATATTGTTTTGACGCTAACGTCGAAAGCTGCTGCTAATTCAGCCGTAGATTGTGTATCATCAGCTTCCATAATCGCCTTTAATTCGTCATTGTCGACCAGTCTTCGGACGACCGCGAGGTTCATTTTTCAGGTCGAAATTCCCAGAACAGAAGCGAGCAAACCGTGCGGTGGTGCGTTGGTTTGTAGTGTTAGCTCCGTAAACGTCGTTGATGTTGCGTGCCGCTTGTGCCGCGTTGCTGCCACGACGGTACTCATATTCCATAATTACTCGAATTTTTAACGTATCCATGATGACAAAAAAGATTGAAATGCGATGAAAATGTAACACTAATCAATAAACAAATGACTACTTTTGGAAAAAGAATTTCATGTTTTTAAAATAAAATTAATTTGAAATTAGAATTCTTAGCCAAACAAAAATTATTTTGATTTGAAATGGCCAGTATTGCAGAACGGCAATTTCATAGGTAAAGACCTATTATTAGATATATAAATAGTCACAGTATGTCAAATGAGGTTTATCATCAGCAATATATTTGGAACCTTAACCTACTATATAACTAACTCAGTGGTCACTTACACTGCATAAGGAACTAATGCAAAAATGACTTAAAGATGTTATTATAATCATATAATGTGCTCATATTGTCAATAAGTAATACATTTGTGGTCTAATATATTATTAGAAATACCCTTTCTACCTTCAAAATTACTATTAATAATTATACTGTTGAATTGTAACAATGAATTAGCTGACATCTTGAAATCTTGCATAAATATAAATCAAGTTATAAAATTTTATATCTGTCTAAACAGTTTTTAATATTCGACAATTTAAATAGTGCTCATTGAACTTGACACAATATTCTTACATGTTACTATGATTACTTAGTTATGTAGACGAAAGCACGGTAAATAAAACAAAATGGCAGCGAAAATTACCAAAAAGACAATATAATTCAAATTACATACATATATACAGATATATGAATTTCAATTATATTTTTTTTTGTGGAGTCTAGTATAACGAACGGGTTATGCACATGTTTATAGTAAACAACATATTTTAGCAAAATTTCATGCGGACGATGTCGCGGGTAACAGCTAGTCTAAAATAGAATAACGTAAATTACTTCCGATAAGATTAGCTATCCGGTAGTGAAAGTCCCGTGAAAATAGGTCCAACCGTTTTGGAGATAGCACTGCGGGCCAAGCCACGGTTAACAGCTAGTCTAGATTAAAATAGACTAAATTACATTTTATAATGTCCACTATCTGCCAGTAAAATTCCTGTTAAAATCGATCCAGCCGTTTCGGAGATTATCCGGATCAAACAGACAGACAGACAGACCGACAAAAATTTAAAAAATTATAGAATAGATTATTTCACAGATTTTTTATGATTCTTTGTACGAACAGAAAGTTCTTGTTCGTCAAATTTACATTATGTAGCATCAGAAGAAAAGAAGTAGAATTTTTCGATATGAATGCAAATCAAATGGAAATGTGAAGCTGTGCTGTGTTGGCTTTTCATCAATATACTTGATACGATGCTGACGTACTATGTGTCGCCGTTTTGCTCGTTACCAATAACGTAACTGTAATGACAATTACGAACTTATGAATTGTTCAGTTCGGTAACGTCGACTTTACATTAATCTCAAGAAGGAACCGTACCTGTTCCGCGGCGAAGGCGTGCGCGTGCCGCTGCAGGTCCGCGCCCACCAGCAGGCGGTCCGCGCGCGCGTCCAGCACCGCCGCGGGGGGCGGCGTCTGCGCCTGCGCACTGCGCCGGTCCACCGTCAGCCGCATCGCCGCCCCGCGCCGCTCCACGCGCGCCTCGTGCCACGCGCCGTCCGCCACCGGCACCGCCGCGCGCACCATCGCCGGCCCCGAGCCCAGCTCCATGCGGAACTGCAGGTACCCCTCCGCCACCTCCAGCACCGCGTGGTCCACGCGCCCCGCCGCCGCCACCAGCGTGCCGCGCTCCCGCCGCGTGCGGAACCGCAGCGACACCGCCAGCTCGTCGTCCGGCAGCCGCGCGCCCGCCACCGCGCCGCGCTCCACGCGGTACGCCAGGTACCCGTCCCCGCCGAGCCGCGCCACCGCCGCCCCCGCCCCGCACTCCGCGCACTCCTCCGCCGCCGCCGCCTCGCAGCGCTCGCCCGCGCGTCCCGCCTCGCACGCGCACTCGCCCGCCACGCGGTGCGCCGGCGCCACCAGCGCGAACACCTCCGTGGCGACGACGAGCGGCGCGCCCCCCGCCGCCCGCACCCGCTCCGCGCACGCGCCCCGCCCGCACCCCCCGGCGCAGGCGCCGCGCACGAGCTCCTCCACCACTAGCCGCGTGCGCTCCTCCAAGCGTTCGAGATGCGCGTGCAGGCGGCGACGGAGCGTCTCGGCCGGCAGGAACCCGCCACCGGTAGAAACCGTGAAGGCGACATCGAGATCTTGCGGTACTTGTCGGCGCGGGCGCGTCCCTTCGGCTGCGTCGCCGGAGCGCTGGACGCTCAAAATGATGACGTCGGTGGGGTCTCGATCGGTGGCCTCGGCGACTGCGCGCACGAAGCCCTTGCGATGGCTGAGCACGAAATCCCGGTCGGAGACCTCGCGGAACCGCACGACGACGGCGCGCTCCAGCATCTCCTCGGAGACGAGCACGACGGTGACGCGGACGATGACGAAGCTGAGGAACTTGCCGTCGGCGACGGTGACGTTGAGGCGGTAGTCGCCGACGTCGAGGCGCGGCGCGGCGCGGAGCGTGCCGTCCTCGGGGTCGAGAGTGAAGAGGTCGGTGGGCGGGTAGGGCGCGCCGTCCGCGGGTGCGAGCGAGTACGCGAGCGTGTCGTACGAGTCCCGGTCGGAGGCGAACACGCGTCCGATTATGCCGCCGGGGAACTCGTCCAGGTAAGAGTTGACCAGTATCTCGAGCGGCATCACGGCCGGCGGGTACTGCGACTCCTCGATGACCCGCACGTGCACCCGCGCGTCGGAGAAGAGCGGCGGGGTCCCGTTGTCGAAGACGCGCACCTGGAGCTCGTAGCGGTCACGAATGCGGTGGTTAAATCGCGTCGCGGAGCGCAGGTGACCGTCCTGCTCGAGTCGGAAGGCGCCCATCTCGTTGCCCGATTGGAAGTCGAAAGTGAACGGGGCCGCATTCGGCGACGCGTCCGCGTCGATCACCTCGAACTTCAGGATGACGTGTCCGAGGGGTCGATCTTCAGGTATGACGACGGAATAGTTGGTCTGCGCAAACAGTGGGGGGTTGTCGTTCGCGTCGAGGACTTCGATGCGCACCAGACAGGAGGACTCGAGCGCCGGCACGCCGAGGTCGCGCGCGCGCACCTCCAGCGAGTACGCCGGGACCGTCTCGCGGTCGAGCGCGCCCGCCGTGGAGATGTAGCCGGTGTCGGGGTCCACCGCGAAGGGGCCGGGGGGGTCGCCGCGGCCCAGCGAGTACGCGACGCGCCCGTTGCTCCCCGAGTCGGCGTCGTCGGCCACGACCTGCAGCACGCGCGCGCCGGGCGCCGTGTCCTCGCGCACGCGCGCGGAGTACGCGGGCTGCCCGAACCGCGGCGCGTTGTCGTTGGCGTCCTTGACGGTGAGGTTGACGGAGGCGAGGTCGCCCAGCGGCGGGGAGCCGCCGTCCAGCGCCTGCACGGTGAGCAGGTACCGGTCGCGGCGCTCGTAGTCGAGGGGTCTCGCGACGGAGAGCGCGCCGGAGACGGGGTCGAGCGCGAAGTCCTCGCGGTCGTCGCCCGCGACCAGCGAGTAGCGCACGTCGGCGTTGACCCCGGTGTCGCGCGAGGTGGCGCGCACGCGCAGCACCTCGGTGCCGGGCGCGTCCAGCTCGGGCACGACGCCGTGGTACTGGCGGAACTCGAACTCGGGCGGGTTGTCGTTCACGTCGGCGACGGTGAGCCGCACGGTGGCGGTGGCGGAGAGCGGCGGGCGGCCGGAGTCCCGCGCGACCACCACCAGGCGGTGCTCGGCTTGCGTCTCGCGGTCGAGCGCGGCGTGCAACGTGACGATGCCCGTGTCGGGCGCCAGCTCGAACGCTTCGCCGGGCTCCTCTGCGAAGGAGTAGCGCAGGAGCCTGTTGTCGCCGAGGTCCGCGTCCGTGGCGTGCACCTGCGCGGGGGCGGGGAGGACAGAGTGAGCGGCGAGCGCGGTGTGGGTGACGGCGCGTGACGACGCGACGACGGTACCTTGGTGACGATGGTGCCGGGGTCCGCGTCCTCGGGCAGCGTGACGCTGTAGGTGTCGGCGGAGAAGCGCGGCGCGTTGTCGTTGACGTCGTCGAGAGCGATGAGGAGCTCGGAGCTGCACTCCCAGAGCGCGCGGTCGCGGTCCTGCGCGTGCGCTCGCAGATTGTACCGCGGGACGGTTTCGCGGTCGAGGGGGGCAGCGACCCTCACTTCGCCAGTTTCCTGCGTATCAGATTTCAATCAGTCAATTATAGAATTTATGGCTTTGGCAATTAAATAAAAATTTGTAGTAAAAAAATAGTAGTCTAACATTAGTTCAATGTGTTGAACTTCTGTTCTATGTAACGAAAGTGAATGTGAATGAAAATATCTAATTATCTAACATTTACATTAATAATAATATTGATTGAGTGACATAAATTACAAAGAAACAATTAAAATATTACTAAAATTATTATTAGAAATGCAAATATATATACAAAAAAGAATGGATTTATAGACTGTGACCACAGAGTACATTATATAAAACTGTGACCAGTCAATTAGCACATCTAAATATGGTGCTGTACACTATTCACTAAACCTTAGTTTAAATCCAGAATAATTTGTGTATAGAATTAGTTAATCACAATAAAGTGAATAAACATTCATTTACCAGCAATATATAATCCATATCGGTCGCTGATGAGAGTTAGACGACGTCTATTGTTTATGGATTTTGACAATAGTTTACGTCTACTAACATCAAACTATAGTTTTCTGTCGCTTCCATTTGTATTTAGAGTTACAAAAGAGTATGCTATAGGATAAGATAACGTCAAGTGAACCCCCTATTTCCTACATGATTATAAATTAGGGTTCATGTATTTTTTATAAAATAATTACAAATGAGAAATAAGTTTTTCTTTATAATATACATTTGAGTACTTTTAACTTAAAAAAAATGATTCTGATTCAATCGTTAGAGGTGTACTAATTAAGTCTAAATTTCCTAAGCGAGTGTTTACATAACTTAAGTTTTATTTGTTATCGCTTTAGATGTTTTATTGTAATTAATTTGGGCCTTTTTTATTTAAGGGGAGGAGAGGTAGGCCACCGACGCTCTGACTGACTGAACGAAACGCAACAATGTAAGCACTGTTAGTTCACGTGGGCGTTTCTGTGGGTCGGGTGGTAGTACCCCGAGCGATCCGATCCATTCCTGCTGATACCACTAATAGCTTCAGCGTGGCTCTACCACCTACAAAATCAAAAGTCATCAAGTCAACCTTGCATTCTGCGTATCAGAATTACAATAATTACAAGGTTACATCTAGGATACTTTTTGTCATATAAACGCGGGTTCTCCAGGATAACGAAAGAAAAAAAATTGTAGTTAGTGTAACTAGACTTTTTTGCGACACCTTAGCACAAGAGGCAGCAACGTTGGAAGAACGAGAATTTTCGAAAAACTGGTTCTTTAATATATCTTCATTTATGCCCTTTCATACAGGATTCATGATACCTGGTAGCCGGTTACTGTTGTGTTTTTTAAAGAGCATCACACTTTTATAGGTCAAAATTTTGATTTATAAATAATTTTAGGAACATTTTTTTTAGTAACTTTTAAACGCTATTAAAAAGATGACTTTATCAGAGCTAGACTTTTTTATATACAATAATGTGCCCGATGATATATTGTATAAATAAAAATAATAAATAAGAAACCATTTTATTTTTTCCATTGCAAAGAACACATTTCATTTTATTAACCACTAGCTGACCCGCGCAACTTCGTCTGCACCAAATTAGTTATTACCGGTTTCAGTTTTATTTCCAGACGCGAAAAATCTTAAAAACCTAGAACCCGACTAAAGCGACACCTACCGAGTCCAATTGTGATTCCAAACTATATTGGCAAGAAATATCTTTCCGGTATCCTCTGGGTTGCTCCTCTGGCCCTTATCTCTGCGCCCCATTGACTATCCTCGCAACAACGCAATAATTTTACCGGCTTATAGTTTTTATTTCTCATTATCTTCTAAGTCCATCAATTACCATGCTGTAAAGAGTAAACTTTATCTCTATGAAATTTTCATTTCGATTTAGTTATTTGTTTCAATAAGAATTTGTAAAGTATACTTGAAACCTGTATCTAACTTGTCTTCTTACTGACGTAGTATACTGTTAGGTAAAATATCATATAATACAAAACTAAATCGAATCAATTGAAAAACATGTGTTCTAGCCTGTCCTTATCGAACCCACGTTCACCTATTGAGTTGTCCTTGATTTTAAGTTTTGCAAGATGGACTGGTGAGCACACGTCTATAGATAGATCCTCAGTCTACAGATAGTAGACGCAGCAAACTTGCAACAGTCACGAAACTTATAAAGCCATGGCTTACCCGGAATTTTGTTCTGAATGGAAGTATATGATTTACCTGTAATTGGGTTGGATATATTTCAGTTTGAATTCCATAATGGAAACAAATTATTCTTGTTTGGGCAGGATAAATTCTGAACATAGATTATAAAATATCCAGTCTGGATAGCTTCTTTAGCAATAAGATCAACAGCTTCATTACCCTGGATCCCACTATGTCCTCGTATCCATGCCAGAACTACATAGATTCCTAAACAACGACATTGATACAACTGCAATTGATTAATTGTGATAACTGATGTTTCATTGAAATATGTCAAACATGTCAAAACAATATCAAATGTAGTGTAAAAAGTTTCAATAAGAAGAATAAAGTAAATTTTCAAAAAAAAATTCCAATACATCTCTAGGTAGCACACATATTCATATGTTTTATTTAATTTGGTTAATTTGATAAACTATTTATTTTCCGCTTTTTAGTGCCTTATGGGTTTTTGATTGATATTGAAGTCGGGTAATACTTTTTTTTGAAAATTTACTTTATTTTTCCATTTTTAGTGTACATAAATATATTTTACTAGCAGTGCCCGCGAACTCCGTTCCGCCTTAAGTATATTAAAATATGCGCATTTTTGCGGTATGGTATGCGATATGGTTTCAATTGGTTGTACAATAAGTAACGTTTGGTACGACCGCAACCTTATCAATAATCCGCGATAGTTTCTACCACCAACTCGGCTACCATCGCTTCACACATAATACACCTTAAATAATGTAATTACAATGCTTGCGTCATGTTGCAACACAGCAACGAACATAAGCACAATAGGCTCCTAAGAATTGAAGAGTTTTTTTTATAATATTGGTGGCAAACGAACATACGGGTCATCTGATGGTAAGTGATCACGGCCGCCCATGGACACCTTCGACACGAGAGGAAACACAGATGCGTTGCCGGCCCTTAATAAAGGAGTAAGCTCGTTTCTTGAAAGTTTTCTTACTTTGTCACGGATCCCATGATCAGAACCTAACCAAATTCTCATCAAACTACCCTTGAAGTACATCCCTTCCAATAAAAAATGAATCATCGAAATAGGTTAGCGTGATATTGAGTTATTCGTCTATTTGTCGTTTACATAATTAATGCAAATTTAAAACTTATACGGTTTTGCACTGGATGCCGTCGTTGGAACTGGACCAAACGGGAAGTACCAGCTTTCAATTAAAAAAAAAATAATCAAAATCGGTTCACCCAGTCCAAAGTTATGAGGTAACAAACATAAAAAAAAAAATACAGTCGAATTGATAACCTCCTCCTTTTTTTGAAGTCGTTTAAAAAGCCCTTTGTTTCTTGTAGGCAAATAATTTTATTGATTAAAAAAAAACATTTATATATATACATATATAGATTTTTTGGGCCAGGAACTTTTTTTTTATGTAAATAAAAATAAAACCCGATACATTATTAATTTATAATAAACATCTAAAAAAGCTCATCAATACAGGAATAAAATTAAGAGATCGATTATTTACTTGGCGAAATGAATTATGCTGGATCGACAGCCGCATGTCATTAAAAGAGAGCAACCATATGAAAGCGAGATCTAAGGGTACTGAGGTGCCATCTCTTAACAATCAACCTAAATCTTATGTGATCAAATGAAATGCACAAGTTCGTTTTGTCTCGAAAACGCCTCCCGCCACATTTTTACTCAGATTTTCATATCACGTGTTTTGAATAATATGTTGAGGAATAAAAGAATGTGAATAAAAACAGAATCATTGCACCAAAATTCAGTATAAAATGCTTGTGACAATGCACAAAATTCAATGGAATATTTAGCTATTGAGATATTATTTTTTAGAGTTTAAGAAATGTTAGGGAACGAGTCACCTTGTCAATGAGGAAGTGGTGGTTGTGGTCGCCCGTGAGGAAGTACCGGAGCCTCGCGTTCTCCGGCTCGTCCGCGTCCTCCGTCTCCAGGCGCAGCAGCACGGCGCCCTCCGCCGCGTCCTCGGGCAAGCGCGCGCGGTAGCGGCCCCGCACGCAGTAGGGCGCGTTGTCGTTCACGTCGAGCACCGTGACGTGCACCGTCGCGTACGCGGTGAACTTGCCGTCCGTCGCCGCCACCGACAGCCGGTACGAGGCCTGCAGCTCGCGGTCGAGCGCTCGCGCCACGTACAGGTCCCCGGAGGCGCGCACCTGGAACCGCGCGCGCTCGTCGCCGCTCGCCACGAAGAACGAGAGCGGCGCCGCGCTCGCGTCCGCGTCGCGCACCTCCAGCCGCGTCACCACCGTGCCCGCCGCCGCGTCCTCGCGCACCGCCGCGCTCACCTCCGCCGCCGCGAACTCCGGCGGGCAGTCGTTGTAGTCCACGAGCCGCACCACCAGCGTGCCGCGCGCCGCCCGCCGCGGCGAGCCCCCGTCCGTCGCCACCACCGCCACGCGGTGCTCCGGCCGAGCCTCGCGGTCCAGCGCCGCCAGCGTCGTCACCCAGCCCGTGTGCGGCTCCACCGCGAACAGCTCGCCCGCCTCCCCCGCCTCGCCCGCCTCGCCCTCCGCCAGCGAGTACCGCACCTCCCCGTTGGTGCCGGCGTCCGGGTCGTCCGCCATCACTGCCGTACACATCGAACTCGTATCGTTTTATAATACATCACTCTGTCGATTGTTATTTAAACGCCCAGTATCATCATTTGGAAAAGTAATGGATACACAATAGAATCAAATTATGAATCCAAAACAAAAATGTTTATAATACTACCATTAACTTTTGAAAATGAATTCATTTTTGTTCATAATTCATCGTCAACTGTACTAAATATACACAATCGCTACATCAAGTTGAACTGCATGATTGTAACCGCGGAGATGTAAGTCATGGATTACTTTAATGACCAAACAAATTTTCTTATTTTGATTTTATATGTATTTTTTCGCTCATTTTTTATGGTATCATTATTTGAAGTGAGTACACCATAAGGACATTAAAATATTGACATTGACTTTGGAAATATTGCTTTACTCTTATGGCAACATGAAGCAACGTGACATGAACTGAAAGCAGTCCTGTCACCTAAAAATTTTGACATTCAATAAAACCAAAGAGAATAATTATTTCAGTAGTTCCATAAATTTACTAAAGATAAATTATTTATCAATTAATATTAATGTATATTATGAATTTACATATTATATTATTCTAAAATTAACCTACAATTTGACCAATTGATTTCAAAGGGCATATTGTAAGGCATGCAACGTCAGTCATGTTAAAAATATTTAAAAAAAGGTAATTGGAACGTAAGAAGGTTGAAGGATGTTCGAAACGTCTTTTTCATTTACATGTGTGTATATGTTGTGTAAAATTCAAGCAGTAGTGTGAGTAATGTATATTTTAATTAATTTAATATGATTGTAATGCATTTTATATAAAAAAATAACTTTGTGCACTTCTCCGCCATATAAACTTTAACTATGCTAAATTTCAAGTTCATCAGTTTGCGCATTTCGCTTAAAAAAGGGTTGCTAAGTTTTGGCTTCAGGTATTAATATATAAAATATGTTATAAGTTATAATATCATTATTGAATGTAGAATAAAAAAGGGTAATTGGAACGTAAGAGTAAAAAAAATACATACAGTCGAGCATAGCAACCTCCTTTGCAACCTTTTTTGAAGTCCGTTATTGACGGATGTCAAAATGTCTTTTTTCTTTACATGTGTGTATATGTTGTGTAAAATTGAAGCAGTAGTGTGAGTAATGCATATTTTAATGAATTTAATGTACTTGTAATGCATTTTATATAAAAAAAAAATTGCTTTGTGCACTTCTCAGCCATATAAACTTTAACTATGCCAAATTTCAAGTACATCTGTTCACGCAATTGTCTTAAAAAGGGATACAAAATTTTGGCTTCACGTATTAATATATAAGGTATAATAAAAGATTTAACACATATTGTTTCATAACGTAGATTAAATATTTTGAAGTGAAACTTCTTTATCGACGTAGGGAGGAATTTTAGAGCATGTAAAAACGTATGTAACGTTTTTCGGTTACGCGCCCTCTTAATTTCTGTACATTTTTCCGCTACGCGCCATGTTTATTTCTAAAGGTGCGCTGACAATGATCAGATTCCATTTTTTTTTTAATTTCCTTTTTTTTCTTCTGTAAAGTTGTAAACATTTTTCATTTTTTCGAAAAATGATGTCATAAAGAAGTTTCACTTCTTACGTGTGTGGTGACGCCGCTGCGATTGTCGACGTCACCGTAGGCGCAGTGCGGGTGCGGGGTTTCTATGCTAAATTAA
Organism: Antheraea yamamai; assembly: GCA_036509395.1. Classification (NCBI taxonomy): domain Eukaryota; kingdom Metazoa; phylum Arthropoda; class Insecta; order Lepidoptera; family Saturniidae; genus Antheraea; species Antheraea yamamai. The sequence goes on from AP028436.1 coordinate 30,719, forward strand.
GTGGACTGTATTTGCGGGGGTGCTATATTTGATATTCAACTATTGCGATCAGCTACGAAGAGGGAGACAAGGGTAGGAAGGAAACTTGGCACATACCTCGCGGCGCTGCAGTCTCCACGTGGCTAGCCGGCTAGGTGATTCTCGTTTCTCTCCACTGAGTTCTCTCTCACACAACACTTATTGTTTATAATATATGTCGGCACGTATGTAGCGATGCGTTTATTTCTCACTCGACCATGCGAAAACTCAAACTCGTCACAACAATCTCGGCGCGCAAACAACACTGACGATAGCAGTCGAACACTGGCAATGGTGGCGGCAGCACGGACGCGCTACCTTATATAAGCATGTGCCATAGTTAAAGGGAAGCGGGGCGGGTGGCGTAACCTGATCGCAATTAATTGGTCGGGCTTCAAAGTGGCGTGATTTAATCCATAATGCGGGAATTTTCAAATATACATAAAGCGGCGCAACCATGTGTACACTGATACACGCACGTATTTTTTTTTTATATGGTGTATGTGAGTACTGAGGGTGGTATATAGAAGGATAAAGTTCCAGGTATGTTGCTGATGGTACTTACAAATGTTTTTGAAAAAGCATTTCCGTAATCTACTCACAATTTTACATTTCTTTAATACATTTTAAAAACGCGTGCGGTGCCGCGGTTATTAGCTAGTTATTAAATATTTATGTGGATTAATTGGATATATACACCGTTGGAATTAAAAACGTCACAACTTCTACGGGAGAACAAGTGGCTTGAAATGACTGTCGTAAAAAACGGTTCCAATTTCTTATCAACAAGTCAAAAGGTGATGCCTAATTCGTTTGTTAGTGAAAATACAGTAGAGAATGAAGTGCTAAATATTCAGATAGAAAAGTTTGCCCGAGAACGTAAGCAGCCCACTCCCACTGCAACATTAAATTAGTTAATCGAGTTATGTAAGAAAGTAAATTTAACTATACATTTATTTTAAGTATGTCAGTTTCAAGGGGAGAAATGTGACGATCGCAGGTAGTAGATAGATATGATTTTATAATAAATCAGTCTGTCGCTCACTATTTAGTTTCGTGGTGTTCATCGGAGTATATGAGTATATATAAGACTTACGCTGCACGACACTAGTGTGCGGCGGCGCGTTCTCCGCGAGGTGTACGACGTACGGCTGCGAGTGGAAGACGGGCGCGTGCTCGTTCACGTCCAGCACGTGGAGTCGAGTCTGCACCATGGTCGCGGGCGCCGGGCTACCTTCGCCTTCGATTATCACCCCTACAATGAAAAGCGTTTCCGGTCATCCGAGGCACCTGTCGGCCGACTTTATCACTAAGGAAAAATGGGTGACCTATGACGTGGTCCGCATCGGTCTCGCGATCGAGCGGCGCCGCCAGCACGAGCCGGCCCGCCGCGTCCAGCGCGAACAGCTCGGGCCCGGCGCTCGCCGCGAGCCGCATGCGCACCGCCGCGCCCTCCTCCGCGCGCAGCTCCGCCAGCACGGCGCCCGCCGCCGCGTCCTCGCGCAGGAACAGGTCCGCGGGCGGCGCGCGCACCCGCGGGGCGCTCTCCCCGGGCGCCAGCACGTGCACGCCGACGGGCGCCTCGGCCGCCAGCCCGCCGCCGTCGCGCGCCCGCACCCACACCTGCAGCGCGCGCCCCGCTGCCGACACAGTGCGCGTGAGCGTGACGCCCGGCGAGGCCGACGCCGCACGGGGGAGACGACGCTTACCGAAGAGCGTGGCGTTCCTGGCGAGCGAGAGCGTCCCGGTGGCGGGGTCGACGGCGAACAGTCCGGCCGCGTCGGAGCGCGCGTCGCCCTCGTAGAGCGAGTAGGCGAGGCGCGCGTGCTCGGCCGCGTCGGGGTCGGCGGCGGCGACGCGCAGCAGGGGCGTGCCGGGCGCGGCGTCGGCGCGGAGGGCGGCGCGGTACTCGCGCAGCGGGAAGGCGGGCGCGTTGTCGTTGAGGTCGGCGACGCGCACGCGCACGGCGGTGTGCCGCAGCAGGCCGCCCGCGTCGGTGGCGAGGACGGGCAGCTCCCAGTCGGCGCGGCGCTCGCGGTCGAGCTGCACGCGCGCGGTGAGCGCTCCGGTCACGGCGTCGATGGCGAACGTCTCGCGGAGCTTGGCGGAGGGGATGGAGTAACGCACGACGCCGTACTCGCCCTCGTCCTCGTCGTACGCTTTCACCTGCAGATCGTTCTTACTTATTATACCTTATTATATTTATATAAATAGTAATGTTACATAATCTAGCATACAAAAACATTCATATAAAAATTATTTTTGATTATATACCGCATATAAAAGTTCAATTTGTAAATAAAATTAATCATTTAAAAATCAACTCTCGTAATTAATCTAATTTCAAGCTCAGATATTCTTGCAAATAAAAAAATGATTGCGTCGTCAATAACTACTTACTACATATCAAAACTATATTATTATAAATAGAGAATAATAAAATCTTTTCATATTTAGAACAAACAAAGGTAACAGTTTAATTTGCCACGATAAATACATTTGCAGTGACATTATCTTTTCAAGTCATTTTATTAAATTTTTATGTAAAGTTCAAAAAACATTGGCCGTTTCACAAAATTGATGAATGCAACAAAATATATTGCTACAACTGAAGTATTTTATTTTCCAAAAAAGAAAAGAAACCAATGTAAAATCAAAATTGTATATGATATATACACACATTCAGTGGTGATCGTATAATTAGAAACGTTACCAACGGTCCTTGACATTATGTAAGATACTTCACCGCAATCGTTTTTATTTTGAAATGAAACAATAAACAGGACAACAATATGTTCAATGATTTATCATTGACTTATACTCCTTGTGTATTTATAATTAAAAGCATTGTTTACAGGACGTCTAACTAGCGTGTTATACCGAGCGCTAACAAGTAAAGTGCTGACGCAGAGCACGTGGACGCGACTCCAACCACGAGGCTCCGGGAACGCGGCTACGTGACCGCGCACCGGCACTTCGATATACACATCGATCGGGTCATTACGTTAACATTTTCTATTAAGTAATTATATGTAATTCTTTATTAAAATAAATTTATATTTTATAATTGGGTTTTTTTTAGTCCTCCGGTTGCAGCTTACGTAATTAGCGCTTTCCATCGGAATTTACCATATTTATTATCTGCCAGTCAACCATTAGGTGATGCAGAGATAAATGTTGGTATCTATCTATCACTAATCTTCGGCGTATCAGTCTTGACATGATGTTTCTCGGGTCATCAGGCGAAAATACTTAATTTTTAATCTGGTTGGAGCCTTTAATTGGTTTTTTTTAGCAACACGAACGATTAGCGTATCTTCTCTAGGAGAGGTTTTTCTTGACCAAGCCTTTCTAAGAACATTTTCAACAGTTTCATGTGTTGTATAATGATTAATTGCATTAAAAACTTTCTTAACAGAACAATTTAAATGCTCAGCTATTTTTCTGTACGACCACTTATGATCTATATGTAAATTAATTATTATTTGCTTAATTGACGTGTTACAACTTTTATTTTTGCCCATTGTAAACAAAATAAAATTCAGATTAAATTTTGAATTGCCGCCAAAATAATAGAATAAGCCAAGAAAAGAATGTTATTCTCCAATTTCAAAAAAAGAACAAGCTATGGATGCTTTTTTAAAATGTTTCTAGTTAGGCGTCCAAGCGGCCAGTGACAGAAAATAAACTCCTACATGTGTAAGACTCATTTTGTAATTAAAAGTAAGATATGTTTCATATTTTATGCATTTAATGATTTTTTTATTTGAGTGCATATATTATTGCATGATTATTAATTCTCGAATGTGTATATTTTTAACGGACATTTGTATGTCGAAGTTATACTTTTTTATCCATAAGAAGTGTTTCTAATTATGTGACCGCCACTCTATATAGACGGCGACACATCGGAAAGATAATAATTATAATAAAAGATGAAGAACCTCGAACACATGGGTGGTCAGAATGAATTCGGGTAGATCGCATAAGATGTAAAGATACGTACCGTCGTCAGCAGCAACGGCGCCGGCTGGTTCTCGAGCGCGCGCGCCTCGTGCACCACGTGCGGGAACCGAGGCGCCGCGCGGTTGCCCGCCGACACCGACAGCTTCACCCGCGCGAACGTCGCGTGCGCTCCGTCCGACACCGACACGTTCAGCGACCGCGGCGCCGCCCCCAGCGCGCTCCCCGTGCCCACCCGCAGCACGCCCGTCGCCGCGTCCAGCTGCAGCGCGCGCGTCCCCTCCCCCACCACCGCGAACCGCAGCCGCGCCGCGTCCCGCGCGTCCGCGTCCCACGCCGCCACCCGCGCCACCGCCACGCCGCGCGCCGCCTCCGCCGACACCGCCGCGCCCGCCACGCCGCGCTCCACCCGCGGCGCGTTGTCGTTCACGTCCTCCACTGCGGCACGCACACGCGCTCTCACTCACGTGCTCACCTCTACCCCGCCGCCGCCGCCGCCGCCGCCGCCTCCCGCCGCCGCTCACCCGTCACGAACAGGTGCGCCGTCGAGTGCAGCGCCGGGCGGCCGCCGTCCTGCGCGCGCACCGTCAGGTGGTACCGGTCGCGCCGCTCGCGGTCGAGCTGCGCCCGCACGCGCACCGCACCGGTCACGGGGTCGACCGCGAACGGGACGTCGGTCGCGTCGCCCTCCGCCGAGCTCAACGAATAGGACACCTCGCCGTCGGCGTCTGCGAGAGGAGCGACGATAGCGTTACGAGTGCCGGAGAACGAGTCCGAGCTAGAGTCCGTGCGAAGCGCTGACCGGAGTCGTCGTCGGTGGCGTGGACGGTGAGGACGAGGTGGGAGAGCTCGGCGGCCTCGGAGACGGAGGCGCGGTAGACGTCGGTGTCGAACTCGGGCGCGCAGTCGTTGACGTCGAGGAGGCGCAGCGTGAGGGCGGCGTCGGCGAAGGCGCCGGTGACGCTGTCGGTGGCGCGCACCACCAGCTCGTGCTCGCGGGCGCGCTCGTAGTCGAGCTCGGCGCGCGCGACCAGCACGCCTGCGCACACAGAGGGGGGGAGGGGGGGTGAGAGGGGGTAAAGCGACGCGCCCGCGAGAGGGACAGACGGTATGCGTGCGAGCGAGAGGCGCAAGCGGTCGAGAGAGATACTCACATGGGTTATTGCCTCTATCGGGTGCTGCGGGATAAAACCAATGAGTTAATCATAATGTTGCACTCTCTCACACGTACTGTAATAACATTTCGAGGTGATTCAAAGAGATGAGAACGACGGCTCAGTCTTATTATTGCATTTGTTTATTGGTTTAATTTATGGAATCGTAAGTATTTCTTTTATATATTATATATGCTTGATCAAGCTCTCTAGAACTTGAAACTGATTAGGATCACGCCAGTTTAATTCAGAAGCATTTCTCTTGAATACCGTAGAGTAGTTGGTCAATGGAAAGAAAAATGAAAAATATTGTAGTACATTTGTGTGTATATGTGTAGCACTTGACAAAATTGAACTACTTTTATTTTTGTTTTACAAATTCTTAAGTCAGAATTTGTACAGGGCGACCCTACATACTTCTCGTTCATTTACAGGTTGCTTCGATGTTGTAATATAATTGTTTATTTACGAATCAGTTTACCGCTAACATTTTATCGAGCTCAGGGGAACACACTTATTTTTATGTTATTCATGTTTTTTGTTATACAATATATCAATTTGAAATCTTTCGATGTTTCAATTAAAATTAAAGCAATCTAAATTATTATAAGGTATGATGAGATATATTCAATACATTGGTCGTGTCTATACGAAAGATGACAAAGTAACAGAGAGCCATTGTAACGAGTTTGTCATTACACTTAATCATTGGTTCAGCTGAAAACATTATTAGAGTGACTGATAGTTGGAAGTTACTGGCACTGGGGAAGCTTCCCAAGCTAGCAAAGGATGCGGAATCTTAAATGCCACTCGGCACAGCTACATATAGTTCTTCTTTTATATCTATGACTTAGTGGAAAACACTCGGTTGCAGTTAGTGTGTTGTCGTTCATAGTTGCAATACAATGTGCATAGACACGTAATATTGTGTCCCCGTACCGCTCTACTAATTAAGAAAACTCGCCTCACTTTCGCAACAAGAACAGACGTCTTCGGCTTTGGTAAGTACTTTATTGTTCCGCTAGTTATTTTGCATTAATAAGTGTTTATGCACTTTGATCCCGAATTAACGTATTCAGATTAAAAAAATTGGCGGGAAGATTAAGTTCTGCCGCATTCGCAGTTAGGAAGATACGCCAGCTAACAGATATTGCAACTGCTATAGGATAATATTGAGACGTCTTAGGTTTTCTTAGTCATTTTATGGTCCATTGAAACAGTCGAGTCATTAAACGTACTACACGACGAGGAGGAAACGTCATGTTGTATTAGAAAATATTTTATTTTTAAAATAAGTATTGTAATGTTTATATTATTCGAGAAAGAGATTTTCAGTAATTTAATAATATTGTTAAAATTATGAACAATATGTTATTGATTGTATAAATAATAGATGTGTTATCGTTTTTTAGAGCATCGATTACAATAGAGACGGGTCGTACGTCTGAAGAGGCTCGACAAGTGTATACGTATGATCTGACCTGTGTCAAAGTGCACGTCGAAGAGGTTGTCCGGGTTCAGCGGCAGCGAGTACAGCAGCGGGCGCCCGAGCGGGGAGCGCGCTGCGAGCGGCGCCGCGAGCGCCTCCCCCGCGCGCGCGTCCTCCCGCGCCGCCGCCGCGACGTGCGCGCGCTCCCACGCCGGCGCCGCGCCCCCGCGCCACACGCGCACGCGCACGCCCGCCTCCGCCGCGCACGCGGGGGTCCCTGCGCACACACCTAGCGCTCACCACGACCCTATCTACCGCACTATATGTCTAACTTTCTAAATAAATGTATTGCGACTTCAAACATGATGCAAGCTTTATTTCATTAAAATTCATTCCTACTATTTTGTTTACAAACTTGTTGTATTTCAAAAAAAATCTAAAATAATGACATTTCATTACTCGATTTCAAATGCTTCGTGTTGTTTTCACAAATTCTTATGTCGATCGATTTTAATTACACTCTAGCGCAAGTTTCGTAGTGACAGGCGGCCTCGAGGAGGCGGCGTGTCGGTGAAAAGAGAATCGAACCTCCATCGAAAGCGGCGACGAGCAGCGTGTAGAGCTGGTCGTGCGCCTCCGGCGTCTGCTTGAGCGAGATCTGTCCGGAGCGGCGGTCGACGCGGAACAGCTCGCCGTTCCCGCGCTTCATCTCGTAGCGCACGAGGCCGTTGTCGTTCGCGTCGAGGTCGACCGCGCGCACGCGCAGCACGGGCTCGCCCGGCGCCGCGCCCGCCGTCACCGCCGCCTCGTAGGGCCGCTCCACGAACACGGGACAGTTGTCGTTCACGTCCGTCACCGACACGTGCAGCCGCGCGCGCGCCACCCGCGCCGCCCCCGCGCCGCGCCCCGCACTGCGCGCCTCCAGCAGCAGCACGTGCGCGTCGCGGCGCTCGCGGTCCAGCGGCAGCGCGGTGGTGCGCACGGCGCCGGAGGTGAGCCCGACCTGCGCGCACGCGTCGCTTGCCACACGCTACACGACCGATCTCAATAAACGGATCTACTTAGAGTCCGCTTTACTGAAAACGGTTTACCGCGATCGATGATACTCAATTACGAACAAGAAATTACGTTGCCTTCATGTTCAAAATATTTTTAACTACATCGTTGGCCACTAAACGACTTGAAATAAAAAAAATAGGAACATGTAACTGTCACACGCGACTGAAGTAAAACTTCCTTGGCGTTATAAGAGGTGGCGATTAAGTTAAAAATAAATATATCATATGAGAATTTAAAAAGGCATTTGTGTGATTTTTCAAATTCATTTTTATCACTAGCACTTTCAGAAAATATTACAAAATGCACGAACGTAAAGACGCTATAAAATGAACATTATATTGAGTGAACTGCACGTGTGTTCAAAAAATTCATAAAACAATAATAGATAATAATTAAAGATAACCAAAATTTCTATTAAATTATAATTAATTGAATTCGTTATTTATCATAGTAACCTGTTCGTACTTTAGTAATTTTATTTCCTTTATAACAAAGAGTCGCTAATAATATTTCCTGTGTTATTTAAATTCTGAATTAGCAGATAAACGACGCTACAAGTATAGAAGCTTTTAATTTGTTACTTACTTATATTGAAACCAGACGGCGGCACGGTCGCGCGTCCATATATACACAACTAATTCTATTGTACGATTTTTATTATTATTTATTTTAATTTTTCATATAAACATCGCGCGTAATAACATTAGGATCATTAAATTAATAAGCATCATATGTTATCCTCGCACTAACACGGCAATAAAATGAGTACCTCAAAGTGTTCGTCCGGGTTGAGGATGCGGAATTCGATATGTTCGTTGAGCGCCGCGCCGAGCACGTTCAGAACTACTATGGTCGTCGGCTTCGTCGAGTTCTCGACCGCGGACCCGTAGTACTCGGGTTTCTGGAACGCGAGGCCCGAGTTGTCCGCCTCGCGCGTCTCCACCTCCACGCGCGCCGCCGCCGCGTGCTCCCCGTCCGAAACGCGCACGCGCAGCCGCAGCCGCCCCCCGAGCCCCTCCGCCCGCGCCACCGTCACCGCGCCCCCCGCCGACACCGCCAGCGCGCCCTCCGCCCCGTCCTCCATCAGGTCGAACGCGAGCACGGCGCCCGCGTCCGCGTCGCTCGCCGCGAGCTGCAGCACCGTCACGCCGGGGGCGGACGGCAGCAGCAGCGTGGCCGAGTACGTCGCCTGCGAGAATACCGGCGCGCAGTCGTTCACGTCCGTCACCTCCACGGTCACCTCGGCCGAGCTGTCCGAGGGCAGGCGCGGACTCCCGCCGTCCAGCACCTACGTGCGAGACACGTCACGCGTCTGTTGAATATTACACGGTGCGATCGGAAAAGTGTGACCGGAGAGCGGCTCACCCTGACTGTGAAACGATGCACGCGCTGCGTTTCGTAGTCGAGCTGACGCGCGAGGCGCAGCGCGCCGGTGGTGGGGTCGACGCGGAAGAGTTCCGCCGCGGCGGGGTCGGGTATCTCGAAGAGGCGCAGGGCGTGCGCGGGCGAGTCGCCGTCCGCGGTGAGCAGCACGAGCGGGTCGGCGGGCGCGGCGGAGAGCGCGAGCACGAGCGCGCCGGGCGGCGCCGCCTCGGACACGCGGCCGCGGTACTCGCGCCGCAGCAGCCGCGGCGCGAACTCGTTGCGGTCGAGCACGTGCACGGTCACGTGCGCCGTTGCCTTTCCGCCTCCCTGGCGACACCGATATGCTGCACATTCAAATTCTTAAAAACAAATAAACATATTTTCACATTGTAAATCCCAACAGTGTTTCAAACTAGTAACTCAATATAATTGTTTAATAATATCATTATAATATTAACAATTATAATATTACAAAACCTATACACTTATTTCATCAGTTTGGTAGTCAATACTTATCTGTGGCTTAAATTCGATAATTTTATAACAGGATTAATAATCTACGACTGAGTGTTGTTGCTCTCAGACTTTACTCTGTACTGAATTGTAACAAAATTAATAAAATAATTGCTTCAGTACAGATTATAATTCCTTTATATTAATATAAAATATTAAATCATTGCAGCCTGATAATATTACAGTTTAAACAGTTCGATTTTCTTTATTAATCGATTATCCGAGGCGTCTGCGTCGGCGGAATTTGTTTTCCTAGTCTGGTATCCCGAGAGCTGTCAGATTTGTAAAATTGGCTTATCATGTCGCGACGAACAGAGTGCTTTTCTGATCTGAAACCCCGAGTGTGAGGTTTGCCTTCAGCTGCTCCCAGGGTCGGTGCCGCGAGTCAAGCCGTGTGGTGCCTCAGTTTATAAGGAGCAACTTGCTTTAATCTCGAGCTCCTCCTGCGGGACGGCGGTCGCGTGGTTCGACACGTCGTGCAGTTCCTCATCTAAACCCCGGTAATTCAGCATAAATTTGTTAGGTTTTGCCTTGTGTCGGACGTGTCAGGTCGAGTCGCGATTGTGGTAAATAGGCTTTCGATTCAACCTAAATAATTACTATATGTAACAATACGACCAATGTAAGATGAATCGTGATATAACCCCTATGATTATTTTTTTTTAACAATACTTCCCTCACGTTTTATAAATCATAATTGCTAGCGTGGCAAAGAGTTATCCGAACCGAATCTCGTGCCAGATCTTTGAGGTTTCATGTTTTGATCTACGGACCTAGCTGCCCAGCACTACTATGTAGTCCAGACCAAACTCTCTCGGAGAGTAGTGGAGCCGGCCGACTGCGGCGGTGTGCTGACCTGCCAGTTTGGGCGGTTGCAAAATGTACATCGATCGGTGCATTCGTGAATGTCCTGTGTTCGCGGTCGAAAGTACTCGTACTCCTGTAGAGTGCTCACCATGGTGAGCGCGGTGACGGTGAGGCGGTGCAGGCGGCGCGCCTCGTGGTCGAGCGGCGCGGCGGTGGCGAGCGTGGCGGCGGAGGGGTTGAGGCGGAACAACCCGTCGCCGCCCGCGAGCGAGTACCACGGCGAGGTGGCGCTGCGGGCCTCGAGCGCGGCGACGACGGTGCCCGCGGGCTCGTTCTCGTACACCTCGCAAGATATCTCCTCTGCCACGAACCTGCACATACGACTCCATGATGACTTCCGAAACTACTCGACCGATCTTCATGGAACGTTGGCCTTTATGTATCATTTGTTCCAACTTAAGAGATACGATTATTTATATATCAATTAATGACCTCAATATTTTATAATCACAAATTTCATAATTGTATTTGTCGATTATTGTTATTAATTGTAAGTTTCATCAGTATCAAGCGAATAGCGCTTTAAACTAGTTTGACAGAAAACTGTAGGACCGACTATTGCAAATATCTCATAATAGATGGCACCACGTTTTCATTTTGAATTTCTTCTTCAATTCCAGTTTATTTAGTTTAACAACATGTAATAACTGAGCCACAGCAACGCGTGGCCGTCGTAATCTAGGTGTGCATCTACATATTTATTAATGACTAGCTGTACCCGCAGCTCCGCACGCGTTTTTTTTTATTCGATTAAAGAATTATAAAATTGTGAGACTATGTACAATTATAGAAATGCTCTTTAAAAGCAGTTGTAAGTACGACACGCATGCCACTTACAGTAACATGTAACGTGTACATTAGATATATAAATACTAACAGCGTGCCAAATGAGGTTTGTCATCAGCAACATATTTGGCACCTTAACCCACAATATAACTATATCAGTGTTCACTTACACTGTATAAAGAACTAATGAAATAATAACTTAAAATATTATTATAAAGATATATATTTACATTACGTTTAATATCTATTGCCATTATAATTAAGATTTGTGACTACACAAAAAATAAACACTTGTCTATTTCGTAAGAAATTGTATTATGGAACTCTTTACGTAATACGTTTATAATCTAAGATCTTATTAGGAAGACCTCTATATCATTAAAGTTATTAATAATTATAATGTCGAATTGTATATGACGGAGGATGGCCCTCAATAGTGTTTTTAAAAAGCGTGACGTCAGCTGACGTCACTAGTGTTATAATCATGGTGATTACTCATTTTTAAAGCGTAATGACGTCACACAGAGATCCGTACTGTCCGGCGACTCGATAGTGAATCTCTTAAGCGCACTCTGTGCGGCCGTATTTATAGGGCGCGACGCACGTGCCCGCTGCACGTGCGGTGTGGCCGTATTTATAGAGCGCGACGCACGTCCGCGCGTATATAAGTTTTATACTAAGTATTGAAATGTAATCATGCAATTATTGTGAAGTAATTGCTTATGAACTCATTATAAATTAATCAAATCATTCTGGTAATGGACTAATTATTGTAGTTCCGCCGATATATACAATAAGCTGATAATTATTTCTCTTATTAAAAATAAAGAATGAGTGGAAATCTTACTAAATTTCATGCAGACAAAGTCGCGGATAACAGTTATTCTAAAATAGAATAACCTCAATTACTTTTTATAAGGTCCGCTATCTGCCAGTGAAAGTCCCGTGAAAATCGGTCTAACCGTTTTGGAGAAAGCACTGTGAGCGAAACCACGGTTAACAGCTAGTATAAAAACAGGTCTAACCATTTTCGAGATAGCACTGCGGGTGAAGCCATGGTTAACAGCTACTATAAACTAAAATGGCTTGAATTATTTTTTAAAAGGTCAGCTATCTGTCAGTGAAAGTTTCGTGAAGATGGGTCGAACCGTTCTGGAGATCGTACTGCGGGTGAAGCCACGATTAACAGCTAGTCTAAATTAAAATAAACTATATTACTTGCTACGACGTCCACTATCTGCTGGTGAAAGTTCCGTGAAAATCGGTCTAACCATTTTGGAGATAGCATTGCAGACGAAGCATTTATTTAATTTAAAGTAGCCTAAGTAACCCGCTGTAATTTCAGGTATTTGCCAGTGAAATTCCCGTTAAAATCGGTCCAGCCGTTTCGGAGATTAGCCGGAACAAACAGACAGACAGATCGAAAAAAATCTTAAAAATTGTATTCTTGTTATCAGTAGCGTGTATACTTTCATACCCAATCAGTAAATTTTTTTTATTTTGATATTACATACAGACACTTCATTTTTATTATATGTATATAGAATAGATGTATATTTGAGATGCAAAGAAATAAATAATAAAAGAAACAGAAGTATCATTTAACCAAGAATTCTTGAAGCTATGAGACAAATTTCTATTAAAAAACTACCTACCAATCTCTCCTTCGACTCATATAAAAATCTGTGAGCTAATGGTCATAGTAATCACATCTTTTGAAATTGCAACTGAAGAGACTATTCCCAGGTATACTTATTAGTCAAATCTAGCATGTATCCCCATACATATATATTTGAAATACATCGGGGTGAAGAGTTTCGGGATTGCGTGTTTAGAAGAGGATTACGGGTTGTATGTAATTAGCGAGTATTTATTTGAAGTAGAGCACTAGAGGACCTCGGCGGCGCGTCCGTCGGCTCCACCACTAGCACGTGCAGCGGCAGCGTCGAGGCGAGTCGCGCGGGCGGCGGGTTCGACGCGCGCACGTGCAGCGTGTACTCCGGCGGGCCCCGCGCCGGCAGCGCGCGCGTCAGCGTCACGTCGCCCAGCGTCGCGTGCACCGCGAACGGGCCCGCGTCGCCCCCCGCCAGCGAGTACCGCACCCGCGCCGCCTCGCCCGCGTCCGCGTCCGCCGCCCGCAGCCGCGCCACCAGCGCCCCCGCCGGCGCCGTCCGAGCCACGCGCGCCTCCGCCAGCCGCCGCCCCCACGCGGGCGCGTGCTCGTCCGCGCCCCGCACCAGCACGCGCACGCGCGCCCACGCCACGGCCGCGCGCGGCGCCGCGTCCCGCGCGAACACCGTCAGCTCGTGCGAGCGAGCGCTCTCGCGGTCCAGCGCGCGCGCGAGCTCCAGCACGCCGCTCACCTCGTGCAGGCGGAACAGCGCGGCGGAGGCGGGCGCGCGCGAGCCCCGCACGCCGTACAGCACGCGCGCCGCGCTCTGCCCCGGCACGGCCGCGTGCAGCGCCAGAAGCGCTTCGCCGACGGGACTCGACTCGGACGCTTCGACGACGTACTCGTCGCGCGTGAAGCGCACGCCCGCCTCGTTGGCGTCGTTGATCACGGTCACGTTCACCTGCGATGCGCAAGGCGGCTCGTCGTGTATCGGTGCGGAGAGTATCGGAGGGGAGGGGAGAGGAGGACGCGCGCTCACCTCGGCGTAGGAGACGTGCGACCCGTCACTCACGGAGATATTCAGTTGGTAGGTTCGCTGACGTTCCCACAACAGACGCGCACCCAGAACCAGAGTACCGTCTTCACGACCCATAATGAATTCATGTCGCGGATCGCCACCTGCGGATATCACAGATAACATTTTATTTTCTATATTTTACATTGACGAATAAACTTCTATTCGCTTAAAAACACTAGAATCAAGATCGAAGGGAATATAGTAGGGTTATTTATTTGTTTACAAGGTACACATTACACATAAAGTTCAAATATTTACAATTACTATTAACAGTTTGTTTTGACAAATATATTATCCAAAGTTATATGCATGCATATGCTTAATAAAATATATTTTACATCTATATGTTATTGTTTATCACAAATCTTGAATAAAAAAGACTTGTATCTAAAAAAATGTTTTTTAATTATAATTTACAGTGGAAGTATAGAAAAAATATAAAAATTCCTTATTTTTGTCGTAGGAGAAACCAAAATTTAACATGTAGAAGTTAGACCCAAAAATCGTGTTGACCGGTGTTATTAATTATTTTATATAGGTAAGATCATTAACTAGCAATGCTAAAATAAAAAGACAAAGATGAGATTTGAAAATATCTGGCACGTTCACGATTACCGAACTGCTCTACCGAATTTTCTGTAACATATTTATCAAAAAGCAGTGATGTCAGTACGTACCGACTATGTCATAGTAGAGCGAGTCCGAGTCCGGGTCCGTGGCTTGCAGCACCGTCAGCAGGAACCCCGGCGCGTCCAGCTCCGTCACCTGCAGCGGCGGAGGCGTCGCCAGCACCGGCCGCCCTCCGCCCCCGCGCGCCGCGCCCCGCACCGCCACCCGCGACACCGCGCACCGCGCCCGCCGCCCCGCGTCGCACGCGCGCACCAGCAGCTCCAGCGCCGCGCCGCCCGCCGCCGGCGCCGCGTCCACGTGCACGCGCCCCGACTCCGCCTGCACGCGCACCCGCGCCCGCGCCGCGCCGCGCCCCCGCGCCCAGTACCGCACGGTGCCGTTCGCGCCCTCGTCCGGGTCCACGGCGAGCACCGTCCCGACGTACTCGCCGGCGGGCGTCGCGTCCGTGCACGACTCCCAGCGCGCCCCCTCCTCCTCCTCGTCCCACTCTGCGCTCGCGTCCTCGGGCGCCTCGGGGGCGTGCGGGGCGAGCTGCGGGGGCGCGCGGGGCGAGGCGGGGGCGCGCACGTCGTAGAAGCGGTGCGTGAAAGCGGGCGCGTGGTCGTTGAGGTCGAGGAGGCGCACGAGGAGTCGCGCGACGCTGGCGAGCTCGCCGTCCGAACACTGTACCTCGAGCGCGTGCGCGGCGGCCACCTCGCGGTCTAGCGTGCGGCCTGTCGTCACCACCTCTCCTACGGACAAACATACAAAAATCTGACACTCTTCATAAAAATAATCGTCATAACCAAACACGGTTATCGATACTGATAGTGTTCACGAAAAACCACTGTAGCTATCTACTGGCATGGAATTGACGCTATCATGATCGTTTCACGTTAAAAAAACAACTAACAATATTCCACGTGAGGACAGACTTGCGCCTTATAAAGCTGAAGGCGGTGCCCCGTTGTGAAATACCGTCCTGCTCTGTTAAGAACACCTAATTTTTTTGAGGCCTGTTTTGCTCTACCTTTCAAATGACCACCAAACTGAACGTCTCTTGATATATCGACACCCAGGATACTGATATTAGACTTGGCTACAGGGGAAACTCCCTGAAAGATAGGAACTGCGTCAGAGAGTCTTTTTAGCAGTGAACGCACAGACTTGCGTTGTAATGGGGTTAACCGGACCAAATTTTGTCTTCCCCAATCTGAAACACGCTCAAGTGAAGTCTCTACTTCAGACATAAATCTATTACGGCTCTAGTGAACGCGTTCCCGAGGAACACAATGAATGTTACTGATTTGCAACATATCATGAAATAAATAATAATACACCTTGCGGAACACCGACACTCACAGCCCTGAGATCCTAGCATGCACTATCAACGACGACTTGCATGCTCTGATCCGTGAGAAAACTGTAGACCCAATTGCGAAGTTTCTCGGGGAGTTCGTACGTAGTTGGCTTTGAGAGAAGCGCAATGCGCCAGACTCGATCGAAGGCCTTAGCAAAATCCAAGTTAACGGCCAGAGTCTCGCCCTTATTTTCCACTGCTTCCGCCTATCTGTGAGTCAGTAAGGTTAGAAGATCACCAGCTGTAGCGGCCTTGACGGGAACCGTATTGGCGATCATTTATGAGCTGGTTCTCCTCTAGATACGTCAGGAGCTGGCGATTGATGGAGGATTCCATTATCTTAGAGAGCAGGGAAGTAATGGCTATAGGCCGATAGTTGGATGGATCAGAGCGATCGCCTTTTTTATGGATCGGGTGCACTAAGGCGGACTTCCACATATTAGGGACAATGCCTGAGGAATATGAGTGCCGAAAGAGACGTGAAAGAACTGGAGCCAGTTCCGGAGCACATGTCCTAAGAACAATTGCGGGATTTCGGCCTGGCCCACTCGACTTTGAGATGTTCAAACAGAAAAGTGCATTGCGTACAGCCAGGGTACAACAGATATGCAATGTCAGACGGGGAGGATATTTGCGTCTTAGTTAGGAACATCAAAGGCGGTTTTTCCACCTCAACGTTTCGTTGCCACTGACCGATATGACGAGCGGAATTTTGCCCACCCCAGAATACGAAGGGCAGCCTGAGCGGGTACGCTCATAAGGGAATTCTCCTACACTGTGAGTTTTGGTACCCCTGGGGTAAATCTCTCTTTAATACCGCCATCATATTATGGGAGGGAGGAAAGCGGGCCCTCGGCGTTCTCACTTACCGGACCAAACGCAACAGTACAAGTACTGTTACTTCAAGCCAATTTTATGTGAGAGGGCGGTACCACCTCGGACGAGCAGGCCCATTCATGCTGAGAGCCACATAAGGATACAGCCTGGCTCTACCACCTACAAAATAAATCAAATCAAGTATTAATAATAAAAGGGTTTATCTTTTTTTTTAATTGATTAAAAACCGCTGTTGGCCTTACGGGGTTTCGCATCTTCGTCGGACTTTTAAGGCGAGCGCTTAGTGTACTCAACCGAATGGCAACAAGCTTACAAGCTTAAGGGTAGCAGTGTGGCCGAAGCTTGGGATGTTGCCTTGAATAAAACTAAACTAACCAGGTGAGCTAAACTAATATCACCCCCCGCCCCCCTCCCTCCGAAGTCGTCCGAAGACTTTGGTCGACAATGACGAATTAAAGGCGATTGTGGAAGCTGATGATACACAATCTACGGCTGAATTAGCAGCAACTTTCGACGTTAGCGTCAAAACAATATTGGTCCATTTGCGTCAAATTGGCAAGGTAAAAAAGCTTGGCAAATGGGTGCCCCACGAACTCAATGATCGCCAGCTAGTACAGAATACTACTTTTTCCAGAATTTGAATAACTCCTTGGCGGGAAAAAAATTCAATACCCGAGAGGCAGTACAAAATGCCTTTGAAGAATTTGTTGCCTCCCGTCCAGCTGATTTCTTTAAGAAGGGCATCAATAAACTGCCACTGCGTTGGCAAAGATGCATTGATTGCATGGGTGATTACTTCGATTAATACAAATAAAAAATACATGAAAAAAATTCGTTTAAATTTTTTCATACAAAACGGCAATTTCATAGGTAAAGACCTAATATTATTTATTTTCCCTATATATAGTATATTTTTTAATTTTAATTAATATTTATTTTTTACGCAACGCGACTTGCATTGGATTCCAGCGGAAAATCAGCGCTAACTGTTGCTCATAACACTTTAGGATATGCTATGTGGTGTGATATCCATTTGATAATGCTGCGATATGTACATATTTATCCACTCTTGCATACTTGTAACTTACGTAATGCATTATGTATTAAATATTTCTTTCTTTTTATATAATAAGCATTTTTGACTAGAAAGTGTTCTTATTCTGTTATCATTTTTATTTATAAATAAATGTATTTCCGCTCTGTATGTTTTTGGTACTTATGAATCACGACAAGCAGCAGTTATAGTGCCACTAAAGTTATTCGCATTCTTTTGTGAATGAATGAATTTTTAAATATGACAATTGTTGTTGTTGTTATTGGTTACTGGTTATTGGTTATTGGTTTTATTTATAAATAAATGTATTTCCGCTCTGTATGTTTTTGGTACTTATGAATCACGACAAGCAGCAGTTATAGTGCCACTAAAGTTATTCGCATTCTTTTGTGAATGAATGAATTTTTAAATATGACAATTGTTGTTGTTGTTATTGGTTACTGGTTATTGGTTATTGGTTTTATTTATAAATAAATGTATTTCCGCTCTGTATGTTTTTGGTACTTATGAATCACGACAAGCAGCAGTTATAGTGCCACTAAAGTTATTCGCATTCTTTTGTGAATGAATGAATTTTTAAATATGACAATTGTTGTTATTGGTTATTGGTTACCAGGGTACTTTACTATTTACATGTTGTTAATTCAATGGTTAGTTATCGAACTATATGAATGAATATAAATAATAATCGCTTTTACAAGAAATTAATGAACGTGTTAAATATATGTAACGGAATAAACATCGCGGGTTATTATTACTGTACCTGTTTGTTCATTTATAGAAAAAAGGCCGCCCGGATTGCCCGCCACTATCGAGTAGGTGATGTTACGCGGCAGCGGAGACGCGTCTCCGTCCGCGCAGTGCACGCGCACCACCCGCGTGCCCGCCGCGCTGTGCTCCACCACCTCGCCCGTGTACACCGCGCGCTCCGCCCACGGAGCCACGTCGTTCACGTCTTCCACCTCGATGTACACCTCCAACGAAAACGCAAAGTTAAAGCGCGATACAAGTGCGAGGGACAAGTGTAATCGCGCCACACTAGTCGACAAGTACCTGGATGCAGGCGTGACGCGGCACCAAGCCGTGGTCCTCAGCACAGAGCGTCAGCCAGAAGTGTGGCACGGCTTCGCGGTCGAGCGGCGTCAGTGTACGCACAGCGCCCGCGTCGTTCACGGAGAAATGCGCCAATCCAGAACCGGCGACCAACGAGTACGCAAGCCGCGAGTCCCGGCCGGGCGCGTCCGCGTCGCTCGCGGCTGCCAGCAGCACGAGCGTGCCCGGCACCGCATCCTCGCGTACGCTGCCCGCCACCACGGCGTGCTCGTTGAATTGCGGCGTGTGCATATTCTCGTCCACGTCCACCACCTCCACGATCACGGTGGTCTCAGTCCACAGCGCAGGCTGCCCGCCGTCCGTCGCACGCACTGTCACCCCGTACACCTGTAGGAATAATATGTTCGGACAATAAAAAATGTAGTTCGTAGAATACGACTGGTACTCGACAGTCGCAGAACTGACCTGTCTAGTTTCGAAGTCGAGTGGCTTAGCTGTGCGCAGCGTGCCCGACGCGGAGTCGACGCTGAAGACAGAATCCCCGTCTGTGTTCGGGTCGCTCGGGTCAGCCAAGTCGGGTAGAGAATAGGAGACGAGGCCGCCCGCACCCAGGTCTGGATCGAAGGCGTCCAGCACGGCCACTAGGGTACCGACGGGGACATCCTCGCGCACACGCGCGGCGTACGCGTTGAGGCCGAAACGCGGCGCATTGTCGTTAACGTCATCGATGGTGACGCGTACGAGTGCTTCAGCGTGTAATCCTCCGCCATCGGTGGCCCGCAATGTCAGCTCGTAGAGGGGACGTCGCTCGCGGTCCAGTGCGGCGCACACGGTGAGGGCTCCAGACTCTCGGTCGAAACAGAACTCTCCGTCATCGGCTCCGCTCAGTGAGTAGGTAACGCGGCCGAAGTCACCCGCGTCACGGTCGGTCGCGTTTGCGCGGAAAATTTCAGTACCGTTGAGTGCGTTCTCGGTAACACGGAAGCTGGCGAGTGTCTTCTCGAAGCGCGGCCGGTTGTCGTTGACGTCGAGCACGGTGAGAGGCAGGAGGCGTGAAGCGGCCCGTTGCGGTCGGCCCAGGTCATACGCAGTAACGTTGAGGTAATACTCGGACTCGCGTTCGCGATCCAGATATCCGATCACCTGCAGCTCACCCGAGTCCGGTTCGATACGAAAGGCAGAATCGGTGTCGCCACCGGAGATAGTGTAGGCTAGTAATCCGTTGTAACCGAGATCGCGGTCACGCGCGCGCAACCGTACCAACGGAGTGCCCAGTGCAACTGACTCGTTAACTTTTACTTCGATCGGGAAGTCCAGAAACTCGGGCGCATGCATGTTCTCACCGTAACGGGAGGGCGCCGGTGCGAACTCGTCGGATGGGTCGAGCGGCGCGTTGGAGCGCTCGGCGGCCGCCAATAATTCGGTAAGACGGCGCGCGACACCCGTCTCGCGACACTCGGGTGTTCCGCTTTCGCTGCCACCCGCTACTAGGTGCAACGTTAGGGACGCGGGATCCGCGAAGTGCGTACCGTCAGTGGCAGTTACATTGAGGAATCGTACATCTGCGCGTAGGTCGGCCAGGTCACAAGCAAGCGACAGCACGCCGGTGCCGTGATCTAGAGCAAAACAGCCATCGTCGTTGCCGCTGGCGATGCGGTACGAGACGACGTCACCCGCGTCGAAGTCAATCGCTGATAATGTCATGATCTCGGAAGAAACGGGCAATTTCCGTGACAAGTAGCCGACGCAATCTACGCGCTCGAACTGTGGCCGGTTGTCGTTGATGTCGTCAAGGCGCACCAGAAGCCGCATCTCGGCTTGGCGGCGGTATGGCAAGCCCCAGTCGCTGGCTCGGATTCGTAACGAGTATTCGCGACGCATGGTTTCATAGTCGAGTAGGCGAGCAGTGCGCACGGCACCCGAGAAATGATCCACCTCGAAGGGTACCGGGCTCAGGTTGGCGATACTGTATGACACGTAACCGTTGTCCCCGGAATCAGCGTCGCGGGCGAGCACACGTGCGACTACCGCACCGCTGGGCCCGTTCTCCGGTAAAGTCACTTCCATTTCTGCATTTTCGAAAACGGGATCATTGTCGTTGGCGTCAAGTACGGATATTTTGACCTTAGCGGAGGACTGTTTTCGTGTACCCGCGTTGCCTTGATCCAGTGCCGATACGGTGAGAGCATAAAAGGGTTTTCGTTCCGCATCGAGGGACCTTGCAGTGTAGAGGACACCGGTCTCTGGATTGAGGCGGAACTCGCCGGCCTCGTTGCCTCCGACGATCTCGACGTAGACGCGTGCGTTGCGGCCCTCGTCTCGGTCTGTCACTTTCAGCCGGACAAGTGGTGTATTCGGTGGTGCCGTCTCCGACACGGCCGCCTCGTATAGCTCACGACTGAACACCGGCGCGTTGTCGTTTGCGTCGAGTAGCGTCACAGGCAGCGTCAGATATGAGGACCGAGATGGTCGGCCGGCGTCAGTCGCGCGTAATGTCAGGTTGTAGCCGAGCGGTGCCGCCTCACGGTCCAATAGCGCGTGAACGACGACGTCGTACTCGCCGGGCTGCGCCGAAGGCCGTACGCGGAAATGTCCGTCCGGGTCACCGTCCACTATATCCAGGGTGGCGATCCGGCCATTCTCGCCGGTGTCTCGGTCGCTCGCCTCGATGATTGCGTACACTTCGGTGGCAGTGTTCTCCACGAGATCCGGCTGTCGGCGCACGCGTAACTCGGGAGCGTACAGGTTAACAGGAGCAACACGTACAAGTAGGCGAGCTCGCGCCGCTGATGCCTCCTGCCCGCGTGTCAGCAATGAAGCTCGGTCGCGCGCGAGTACTGTCAGCTCGTGGTGTGTGTTCTCCGCGACAGAGAGCGGGTGTGTGAGGGTGACGACGCCGGTGGTGGGGTGCACAGCGAAGCGGTCCGTCGGTTCCACCAGACTGTAGTAGATCTCGCCATTGAGGCCGAGATCTGCGTCCTCCGCGGAGACGCGGGCGACACTGGCATGCAGCGGTGCATCTTCGGGCACGAGCGCTTCATATTCGGTTGGGTAGAAGAGCGGGCTGAGATCGTTCTCATCGGCGACTTCGAGGACGAGTACTGCGTCCGCTTCCAGGCGGCGGCCGGTCGGCAACAGGGCGGTGGCGCGCACCTCGAGTCGGTAGAGGTCACGACGCTCGCGGTTGAGTACGTCAGCGTGCCCTGCGCGTGTGCGCACTAACAGGAAGCAGTAGTCGCCGACGGTGCGGTCTTCAGCCTTGAAGAATTTTTCGCGGTCGCCGTGTCGGATACGGAAGCGCACGCGCGCACCCGCCTCGGGGAGGCGCACGCCGGCGGGCTCGGCGTCGGGAGGTTGCAGTGCGTATGTTCGCGCCGGACTGTTCTCTGGAATGCTCAGGTTGTAAAGCGCGTGCGCAAACCGGAGCACCGGCTCAGACTCGGGCTCGGGAGGGCCGGGGCCGGCACGCGCGCTCCACGCAGCACACAGCACGAGCCATGCGCGCACCCACTGCATGACGTCCGATCTCTGTCAATGTTTAAATGTTATTAATTCATATCTACAATATGATAACACTATTTGGAAATCTATATGAATAAACTTGTTATTTCATCTGTACATTTAATTTTATGATATCAAAAATCAAAATCAAAAATACTTTATTCAGTTTAGGCCCTAATAAGGCGCTTATGAACGTCAAAACTACCACCGGTTCGGAAAACAACCCAGTCATCGAGAAGAACTGGCAAGAAACTCGATCGGTAACATTTTTTTAACATATATTTCTAATACATCATACAATAGCTTTTAGTGGATGCACAGAGAGGAATCAATTCCAGACATCATTATCGTTCACATACTGATCCACTCTATAATATCCTTTTGACACTAAAACCCGTTTGACGTGGCGCTTAAATTTACAGTTCGGCAAATCGGTAACATGCTTTGGGACTTTATTGTAAAATGTAACACTATTACCTAAAAAGCTATTACTAGTTTTGCTAAGTCTGAAACATGGGACCACCAGTTTATTACAATTTCTGGTATTTAGATTATGCCGGTTTTTTACTAAATTCAGTTTTTCAAAGTTTTTACGGACATACATTAAATTATCAAGAATGTATTGGGAGGACAGAGTTAAGATACCGAATTCCTGGAACTTCGTTTTTAATGATTCGCGAGGTCCCATATTATATATTGCTCGAACTGCCCGTTTATGTAATAAAAATATGGTGTCTACCTCAGCAGCCGTACCCCACAGCAGAATGCCATAAGACATTAAGCTATGGGAGTAAGCGAAGTACACTAAACCAGCAGTGGCAATATCTGTAAGTTGGCGAATCTTACGTATTGCGAATGCAGTGCAACTTAATTTGCTCGCTATTTTTTTAATGTGAGGGCCCCATTGTCATTTACAATCTGGTGTAATTCCCAAGAATACAGTATTGTCAACTAACCCTACTAAATTCCCTTCGATCTTGATTCTACTATCAACCTGTCTAACACATAACATCTAAAAATCTCATACATTTCGTTGTGTCTGCATTTGGTAATAGGTTATTTAACGCAAACCAATGACATATTTCATTTAAAGTATTATTCAGATGCCCAACCTCTGAATCTATCCTTTACACTTTAAATATTAGAGAAGTATCGTTTGCAAAAAGCATCATGTCGGCAGAGTTATTAACCACTAGCCAACCCGTGCCCACTTCGTTGGGCGGTAATAGGCATTATCAAGCTACAACTTTTCTCTAGAACTCAATCATATATATCTCATAATTAAGGCAGCGTTCGTAAGAAACGTTTTCGTTCGACCATTTTTCTCCGTCTCCCCAGATATTACCCCCTACAACCTCACAAACTTTACCTCTTTATAATATTAGTATAGATTGTTATTCGTGAAGGTATATTAGTGAAATAGTCTTGGAAAACGGTTGCTACCTCTGAACTCAAATCAAATCAAAAGTACTTTATTCAGTTTAGGCCCTAACAAGGCACTTATGAACGTTAAAGACTACCACTGTTAGAAATACGTACTCTGTTGACACTTAGATTAAATGAGTTATCATTTATTTTATTTTTTTCTAATTCTTTATTTATCATATGCCAGACAGTCTTGGTCTTATTTTTAGACTCGAATTTTAACGGAACGGAATTTTATTTCCTAAAAATTTTGCTTTGGCAGTTACACAAACACGTTTAAAAACTTTAGAATAATTCCTAACATATGCGTGAAATGATTCACTATTTGTTAGTGATCTCTTATAATATAGATCATACTTATTTTAATACATACAGGAGCATCGACTTCAATTATATTATTAGGTAGCGCGAATATCAATATTTATTATTTAATTTGGTTAATTTAATAATTCAGATATTTTTCGCTTTTTAGTGCCTTATTAGTTTATCACATCGAAAGCGGTTAATTTTTATTGCAAAAATTTTGCATTTTTCCATTTTTAGTGTGCATAAATATATCTGGTTTCTAATGGGTATAATAAATCGGTTCCAATTTCACGAAAATACTTAGAAACAAAGTGGGTGAAAATCAAATAAATGATATTTCACCACTTTAGGGGTTGAATATTTTCTTCAAATTTATATGGGACCACCTCTCAATATAACCAATTCAAATAAAAAAAGAATCATTAATATCGGTTCATAATTGACGGAGATATCGATTAACATACATAAAAAAAATATATACATACAACCGAACGTACGGTTGTAACGTACTTTTTCGAAGTCGGTTAAAAAGGAGGGGTTTTCAGTTTTTTTTAACTATAATTTTATTTTGTTAGTCGCTATACGAAATTGGATTCGAAACTGTGACGTCTGTAGGTGGTGGGTACATATAATCTATACTATAATAAAACTGTAGCAAGGTCAAAACTGTACATTAAATATTTTTTGAAATTTTTTATCGGGGTAGACTTTGTTATCGATATAGAAGCCAAAAATAATCTTTTTACAATTTTTGTCTGTCTGTCTGTCTGTCTGTCCCTGTGAACACGCATCACTCTGAAAGTACTGAACCGATTTTGACGAAACTTGGCACAGTGATAATTAATATTACGAGATTACATCTAGGATACTTTTTATCTCATAAAACGCAAGGGATTCTCCAGGATCTGCCTGTTTGTCTGCCCCTTTGATCACGTATCACTCTGAAAGTACTGAACCAATTTTGACGAAATTTGGCACAGTGATAACTAATAATCCAAGGTTACATCTAGGATACTTTTTATCACATAAAACGCAAGGCATTCTCCAGGATAACGGACGAAAGTCAAAAATTTGTAGTTAATGAAATTCTTAACGGATTTTGGTAAATTTTCTTTGTGCTATATATAGCAGACAGATTACCTAAAAATTTAAGCTATATTTCCCTAAGCTACTTTAAAAAAAAATACCAAAAAAAAAAGACCGCTGGGTTCCTAACCGTCGGCTTCGTCGAACCATATAATGTCCAGCACGTTACAACTGAGCTACGGCTATATGACATTTTTATGCGTAATTACCAACCACATATGAAACAAATATGTGTAAACGAAACTGTCACTTATATGTTGTTACACTTATTTTATTGTATGAAAAATGTTTGCTAAATAAAGATGACAAGATTTTTTACTAAAACATAAACCTAGATAATAGTTACATTGCATTGTAGAAGATGAATCTCAATTAGAGTTTCATCAGTACGTGTGTTGTTTCGAAATTTGATAAAATTAGTTTTCTAAATATTGTTGAGTCTTGAAGTAGTTGGGTTTTAGGTTTGTGAATCTACGATTAAAATAAATCAGTTGAAGTGTTTGCAGTTACCATACTATGTTGTATTTATACTAATACTAGCGGACCTGGCGGACGTTGTCCTGCCTTGATAATAAAAAATAGAAATCCCAAAAGTCAACCGCAGCGCCACCTACCGGGTCCAATTGTGAATCTAAACCATTCTCGGATCCACTCGAACACGCACAAAAAATTTCATCAAAATCGGTCCAGTCGTTTAGGAGGAGTTCAGTCACATACACACGCACACAAGAAATATATATATTAAGATATAATGAGTGCTAAAGTTTTGTTTTCGAGGAATGCTTGGTACCTACTACTGGTCCGATTTCAAAAATTATTTCACTGTTAGAAAGGCATATTATCCCAAGTTCAGTATCTCAGTAAAAAAGGTGGTTTGTACGTCAAAAGTAAAATAAATGTGACCAAATTAAAATTGAATGCAGATTTCACGTATACTTTACAAATTCTTATAAAACAAACAACTAAAACAAAATGGAAATTTAATGTAGATAAAGTTCAACTTTTACAGTATGTTACGTGATGAAGTTACAAGGGGTACTGGGAAGACATTTATCGGCAATATATGTAAGTTAGTTTTGATCTTCATTCTAGGCTTATTTTAAAAGATTTCTCACATACCAACTGGGTGTATGTTTGAGTGAGTCCCTGGATAGTTTGGATTCACGACTGGAAGTGGTGGATAACGCTGCAATAGGGTTTTAGGTTTTTTAAGATTATATGCGTTTAAAAATACAATTGAAACGGTTAATAACCGATTTGGTGCAGACGAAGTTGCACGGGTCAGCTAGTTATTTAATAAATCAGTCTGTCGCTCACTATCGAATTTTATTGATATTCCGCTGGCGACGCGGCGGGATTATTTCTTTCTCCAAGTGTTAATTTGAGTAAAAACGTTATTAAAATGCCTATCGGGAAAATAGAACCCTTTAGTTTGAGTTCTAAACAGTGGCCAGCATATATTCGTCGTGTGAATCAATATATTGTGCTAAATGAAATCACCGATGCATTGAAGGTACCTATGTTAATTACCGTTGTCGGCGAAGAAACGTATGCATTAATGTGTGATCTATGCTCGCCCAGCTTTCCGGAGAATAAAACGTATGACGAACTTGTGAAATTAGTGACGGAACATCTGGAACCCCAAAGATCGGAAATTGCCGAACATCACATATTCGGATTACGACGACAAAAGGCTGGCGAGTCCCTCACAGAATACCTACAAGCATTAAAACATCTAGCGGCTACTTGTAATTTCGGCAAGTGCAACGCGTGTTCGACTCTCGAAGAAAATCTGCGTGACCAGTTTGTGTCAGGTCTAGCAAATGACGTCATGAGGTCGAGAATCTTCGCGGAAAAGAAAATTCGGTATAAAGAGGCGGTTGAGCTGGCGCTGGCTGTGGAAGCAGCAGAGAAACATGCACAGGTGAGCGGTTCAGCGGCGGCGGACACAACGGGGACGACGGGCGGCGAGGCAGGCGAGGGCCTGAAATACGCGGGCGTCCGGTGCAGGCTGCGGTACGAGAGCTGCGGGCACGCGTGCGCGAGCTTGCTGGCGTTGCGGCAAGGCTCATACGGCGGAAAAGTGTAAATTTAAAAATTACAATTGTGATGAGTGTGGTCAAAGGGGTCATTTAAAAGTTTTGTGCAAACAAGTGCGCGTGAGGGATGGCCATAATAATAATTATATGAGTGAGAGTTCGGAGGACGGTATGTTCAATATTGAATTGGCGGCTACAGGTAACAAACCTTACTTTATGAAAGTATTTATTGATAATAACAGTATCGAATGTGAAGTGGATACTGGTAGTCGTATTTCAGCTATAAGTGAGGATATGTACAAACATTTATTCTCTTATGAAATTATTAAGAAGGATAACTTAATTTTACGTTCTTACTCAGGTTCACGGATCGAATCACTAGGTTACATTGAGCTAAACATTAGTATAGGTACTGTTAGGGTAAAATCATTACGACTTTACATCATTAAGAATGGAGCGCGACCCATATTAGGTCGGGAATGGATGCGTGCGTTAAACATAACAAGTATCAACCTCAATGAAATCGTAGATGATAAATTCGTTAATCATTTGTGTAATGAATATCCCGAAGTTCTTTGTGATAAACTTGGTACTTGCAAAATACCTATTAAATTACAGTTGTCGGATAATGAACCGGTTTATGTATGAGCGAGACCGGTACCGCTGGCACTGCACGCACGCGTCGAGTGCGAGCTGTCCCGTCTCGAGGCAGACGACTCGATCTATCGCGTTGATTACTCTGACTATGGGACTCCAATAGTTCCCGTTATTAAAGAAAACTATTAATCCTAAATTAAAAAGGGACTATTATCCGTTACCACGTATAGAAGAGTTATTCGCGAACCTCAATGGAGGTCAAAAATTTACTAAAATCGATTTGTCACATGCATATGAACAGTGCCTTTTATCCGTCGAATCACAACCTTGTACTGCCATTACTACTCACATGGGGATATTTGCGTACCGACGTACTCCCTATGGATTATCATGCATACCTGAAAAGTTTCAAAAAATAATGGAAGAAACGCTGCGTGGAGTGCCAGGGTGTGTCGTGTTCCTTGATGGTATTTGTGTGACCGGAATAGATATAATTATTCATAAAAAAAATTAAAAAGTGTACTCGAACGGTTGCGGGATATGGGACTAACTATAAAGTTAAGTAAATGTCGATTTCTACAGGATAGTGTAAAGTATCTTGGCTTTATTATTAATAAGGATGGTTTGCGACCGGATCCCGATAAAATGGAGGGCATTTCCAGTGCGCCGCGACCTCAAAACATATATCAACTTAAAAGTTTTTTAGGAATGCTTAATTATTACGGGCGGTTTATCCCTAATCTAAGCACATTATTACAGTCTTTGCATACTTTGTTGAAAAAAATGTCGACTGGAAATGGGACTCTAAATGTGAAAGGGCTTTCGTAGAAGCGAAGCAGGCTCTCCTGAGTGAACGGGTATTAGCACATTACGAGGAGGGGCGCGAGTTAGTTCTCTCTGTAGATAGTAGCGCGTATGGACTGGGAGCGGTACTCGCGCACCGCTACGCAGATGGTAGCGAGCGGCCGGTGAGCTGTGTGTCACGCACGCTCAACGTGACGGAGCGTAACTACAGTCAGTTAGATAAAGAAGCTCTTGCTATCATCTTTGGGGTCACTAAACATCACCAATACGTCTTTGGAAGGAGATTCACGTTACGTACTGATCACCAGCCGTTAACGCACATCTTCGGAGATAATCGACGAGTCCCGCAGACAGCAGCGAGCCGTTTGCAAAGATGGGCTACTCGTTTATCCGCTTATGATTTTGCTATAGAATTCTTTAGATCAGACGAGAACGGTCCAGCTGATGCTTTGTCTCGATTACCTTTACCTCAGGAGGGCCACTTCGACGAAATTATAAGTTACCTAAACCTGGTAGAAAAATACTTTACCTATTAATTTTAAAGATATTGTCAAAGAAACAGAACGCGACGCGTTATTATGTAAAAGAAAAGGTTACATTCTTTTCGGTTGGCCGTCTGTCCCTAGTTGCGATGCGGAAAAACCCTACTTTAATAGAAAAACGGATTTTGTTATTGATCAGGGATGTATTATTTATAAATACAGAATAGTAATTCCTAGCATTTTCCAAAAGGAAGTTTTAATGGAACTTCATAAAGGTCATTTAGGCGTGAACAAAATGAAAAGTTTATCGAGGAATTATATTTATTGGGCGACTTTAGATCGTGATATCGAGGAGTTGTGCAAGTCATGTGCCGCGTGCCGTAGTGTGCGTGACGCGCCGCCACGGGTGCAGCTTCACCCCTGGGAGTTTCCATCGCACCCGTGGCAACGTGTACATGCAGACTTTGCGGATTGCGGACGTTCGCGTTATTTCATTTTAGTAGACGCCCATTCGAAATGGATTCAAGCGATACCCATGAGAAGTACAAATGCCTACACTACCATTCAGGTATTACGCAATATTTTTGCCCGTTTTCGGCTACCATCGCAACTAGTGACAGATAACAGTCCACCATTTTTGTCTCAGGAATTTAAATTTTATTTAGATAATAACGGTATTAAGCATACAACTTCGGCTCCTTATAGACCCCAAGGGAACGGTGCAGCTGAGAACGCAGTAAAAACTGTAAAAAAAGCTATCAAGAGAGCACTTTTTGAAGGGGAAGACATCAATACCTCCTTAAATAAATTTTTGTTTCAATATCGAAACTGTGAACATGCGACTACAGGAGTGTCTCCGGCGATAGCATTACAGGGGCGGAGATTACGTAGCCGCTTGGATGCACTGCGGCCAGATGGAGCGGCCGTAGTACGAGCGAAGCAGGAAAAGCAAATAGTGCGCGCTGCTGGTGCTGATAGACACTTTTAAGAAGGAGATAAAGTACTAGCTCGTGATTATACGTCCAGGGGGGACAAATGGGCCGAAGCGAGCGTCATAAAAAAACGGGCCCGGTCTCTTACAAAGTCGATATCGGTAACGAGGTAGTGTGGCGTAGACACGCTGATCAAATAGTACCCGCTCGACACTATACCAGATATTCGTTATCCCGAATGAATAACAAATCCCTGGCCGAGGATTCAAAAGGCGATGACCCGGACGTCAATAAAGAGGTCGAACCTATGGACACGTCTAGTAGTGAAAATACAGTTCAAACCGAAGTGCCAAATATCCCGGCAGAAAAGTCTGCCCGAGAACGAGAGCAGTCCAGTCGGATTACGACATCATCACCACCAAAACAGAAAAAAGCCAATAAGCGAGTAAACATTCAAGATTGCGTACTATTTCATGTTTGATATTAATATTAGTATTTATTGTTACATTCTTATAGTCTCAAGCACGCGACGGCGTGTGTTTAAGTGACAAACTTTTATTTAATTGTTCGCATATTACATAGTATGAGTTGAAGGTGATTGAAGGTGAAGCAGTGCGCGGTAACTAGTTGCGTGGGGTCAACACAACGCGATATCTCTAATCAAATTATTATATTTGCATTCGATAATGCTGCTACTTTATCAGCCTAAATGTAATTTAGGTTTAATAAATATTATCGTAAATCAATATTACATTATCGTGTTGTCTGGGCGAGCCAAGCACTTGTACAACTAGTCCAGTGTACATACGTAGGGCTGTCAGTTTGTGCTTTACACACATAACCAGTTTCGAGTTCATTGCCCGCTAACAGTGAACTACCTACATACGATACAACCCAACAAAGCGATTCCATGTTAAATTGAGCTTGTTTTAAATAAACTCACTTGAAAATAATATAGAAAAATGGAAGACATGCCTTGATTACCCAGAGCGGTAATAGAATGTTAGGTTTACCATAATCGTTTATCTCTAAACCTAGAGAGGGGTCAAACTTATTGTAGAAATACAACTAATTTACCAAACACTATAATTAAATCTCATCGTACTTCTGCGTTGTACGGAATAACAAACAGGATAAAAGACTCGACCGAAGTATCGAAACTAAAATTTCATGTCGGGATATCGTTCGTGCGGGCGCTGTTAGTAGTTAGTAGTAGTAGTTACGTTGTAGATAAAATTAAGCAATTCAATGTTTATCTTTATACCAACACTGAAACTCATGAAAAAGGTTTTTGTTGATAAGTAGATAATTATATATGTTTAATTTAAGCATTCGATAAATATTCTTAGATTTTTAATATAAAACTGATTTTACAGCATTCTGTTTTCATTAACTTGGTACTAAATATTTCAAAAACAAATTATTGACTGATTGATGAATGATTATGTAGATTTTAAGATGCTATCTTCTAAGACGTGTTACTCTATTATTATTCATATTTTATTTTCATTTAAATCAATTAATTTTAAGCTTTTTCATTGTTACTGGCACTGATGAAAATAATTGTTGAGATAAAACTGACTTTGAATTTCATTTAGTTTGTCATAAGAGATGGCGCTACAATACAATTAGCTAGCTAGCGCTTTCATATGGTCGTTTTTCTTTTAATGACATGCGGCTGTCGATCCAACATAATTTAATGTACTCTTACGGATAGTACTCTGCGTTGTAGTCCGGTGAAGCTGTTAAGGCTTTGCTAGGCTAATAGCGTAGTCAGTTTCAGAAGCAAAAAGATGTAATTCAATTAGCCAGGTGCCCAAATAATCAATTGTTCTCTTGAATCTTGGTACGTTGTCTGAATCCTTGGTCGCGTTGGTAGAAAACAAAGTGTAGGGTCGAGAAAATTTCCGTAATCAGTTATTGTATTAAAATTAAAATGACAAAAAACATCTATAATAGCTTTTGAACTCTTATTATTTATTTTATTTATTTAGGTAACAAACAGCCATACATAAACATGTTATAATTATAATATAAACTAAAAGGCCTAAAATACCATTATTTGAAAAACATATTTTTAAACTATTTTTAAGACATCATAGCATTAACTTATTCGTGGTTTAAATTAATTAGAAATATATTTTTTTTTACATCTGCGAATGTAACTTTCTTTCTTTTAACATACACAAAAAGTAATAAAGAACTAAAGAATAAAAATACATGAATTTATACTTCATATACCAGTCTTATACAGCACATCAGTTACTTTCCTTTTATAAGATAATAAATTATTAGAAAATATGTCAACACTGTTAAGATATTTATTGTAGTGATTACAAGATCGTTGAAAAAATGAATTCCTAAAATAATTTGTTCGACAAAAGGAGATATGAAAAGTATCCTTACTACGAGTACTAGGTCGTGGTGTTTTAAAAAAGATTTGTTCTAGAAGCGGGGATGAATCAATATAGTTATTAATTATTTTACATAAGAAAATTGCGTCCAGATAAATTTTTCTGTCTTTTAAAGATTGCAAATTATGTCTAGAGACACTTGTTTTACAATTAGTTAACGAGTTATTAGTTTTGAAATCCAGGGTCTTTAAAAATCTATTGTTTACTTTTTCAATCCTAGCTATATGTATCTCGTATTGCGGACTCCATACTACGCCTGCAAACTCCAATACCTATACTGGGGACATAAGCGAAATATAACACTTTTAAAGTTTCTGGTCTTTGAAAAGGTTTCCTGAGACGAAGAATTAGGCCGAGTTTTTTGAAAGCTTTAGAAACTATGACATCTATATGACGATTGAAACTGAGTTTAGAGTCTAGAATAACGCCTAGGTCACGAATTGCATTATTGCGAGTGATTATATTACCGGCAAGCACATAGTCATAAATTAAAGGATTGTGTTTTCGGGTGAAAGTGATAATATGACATTTGTCACTGTTAATAAACAGTTGATTCGTTAAAAATATCGAGATCATATTGTAATTCCTTACAGTCAGCTTCTGACTGGATAATTTTGAAAATCTTTGTGTCGTCTGCATAAAGTAGATGGCAAGAGTTATTGAAACAATTTCCAATGTCTTATTCATATTCCAATATCAGGTATTCAGCATATTAATGGAAATAGAACATTATATGGCAAAACTGTAGCAGTCTCTCGGTGTGGTGCAAGCTTTTTCGCATTCTAAGCAGACAAATAAAATCGTCTGCAAAAAAATATATACCTTTAAAACAATTTAAATTATGCGGATTTCTTGTCAATTTCAATTTGTTACCGACATGCAGTATTGTTTAGATATAAAAAACAATGTTTCTAAATGGCTAATGCAGTTTATGTGAAAATAGTATGATTAAATAAATGGGTGTTAAATATATATTGGCGTGATGTTTAAATTTTGCGACGTTTATCAGCAAACGTGGTATTTACAAAATATTGTTACCCGGCTTGGACTCGCAACGACGATATGGTAAGACTAGGAATAATATATACATGATGTGTTATTAGTCTTAAAAATTAATTATGTCACAGAAGCGGACAAACATTCAGTGCCTACCACAGGAGAATGATAGGTATACCACGAGCTCTAGCAAGCCAAAGAAATACTGTCGTTAAAAGAAAGTTGGCTGTTACTGTTACCTCATAGAGCAGAGAAGATCACGGTGTCTTGGCGGAGAGCAGGTCTCGTAGTTGTACCGGCAGACTCGGTTCTGGAAACAGAATATACGGTCACGTCGATGTCAGTACATAAATCGTGTATTCGATATCCACAAGAATATCATATATTCCCGCATGAAGTATGGACTCTGTTTAAAACTTTAAGCTTTAGATTACTAAAAGGAGTAAGTATATTACAAATAATATATAATGCCAAATTGTGAGCCTTCCAGCTGTTGTCGATTTTTGAAATGGAAACTTCATTAGCAGTGTTGTGCGGTATTTTTGGCAGAAGATACATTTATAATTTCGCGTCATGACATGCTACGTATGACCGGCCGTACGGCACTTGAGCAGCTTGCGTCAAACCAGCGACGCGTAGTATAGGGTCCTGTGAATATGTAATATTGATATTTTGCAGCTCACCATACGTTTGATTGATTAATAGACTTTATAAATATGTATAACTAGTTTCGCCATAAGTACTGAAACAAAGAAAAAAAAATTCTAATGCAAATAACATTTATTACTTTTACAGTGCGTCAGTTTAATAAATAAATATAAAACAATTTAAAATATAAAAAGGTTATTCGAAGTGGTCTCCATTGGCTGCAATACAGTTCTTTAAACGTTGAGGCCAGTTATCAATAGAAGCACGCACACTTTCCATGGGAAAGTTCTTCACTGCCAATCGTACGGATTGTTTTAGAGCAGTGATTATCAAACTTATTTCTCTCTCAAGGGCGGCCCTTTGAAAATCAATTATTTTTCAGTGCTCCCCATTTTTTATACACCCCTAAAACTTAAAAACCACAATTTCATTACTATAATTAATTTAGTTATATTAGTCGGTTCTGATGTTTAAACTTACATTCTAAACTAGAAATTTTTACCAGTGAGAGCAAATAAAACTCAACTTTATAATATTGATAATATATTTTAATCAAATTAAAAGAAACAATATAAATATGTAATCAGTTTTCGTTTTTATACTAATCTAATGAGATGGATGAATTTGATGATATTGAATAAGTTTGTTGATATCAGGTTCGATTTTACTCAAAAACAGTCGTAAGTCGCCGCGTTTGGTAACTTGCAAATGATTTCTCTTTTTAGTAAGCAGCGTTGTCACAGCGCTAAATCCACGTTCAAATATGACGATGGTAATGCTATCAAAAATCGTTTAACGATAGACCACAATCGAGGGTACAACTGCGGAATTGACTTTTGTAGCCAAAATTGTTGGTAGCCATTTTTGTATTTGATTTTTATTTCCTCGTTCGTTGTCAATTCTATAAGTTCTTCTTCCAACTGGTATCATATTGCTATGTTGACATTTGAAAAAGGATCTAACACCCAGTCTGGTATTTCCAATTTCAAAATGTCCTGGAATCTTTCAATGAAAACACTGTGAAGATTTTCCAAATGTTGGCAGCAGACGAGCAAGTCGTCGTTGTTGCAGGATACTGATAAATTGGGAAAATTATGCAACTCACGTCTGCCGATATTCTTTTTGTGTAAGAGCAGCTTGGCTACGAAAGCAGCGACGACATTTTTTGTGTTTATTAAGTTCAAGTCATCGCCTTGAAGTTGGAGATCCATATCATTAAGCAATGTATAAAGGTCTGTCAGGTATGCGATATCATTCTTTGATGTGATGAGGTTTTCGCGCAATTCTGTGTCTTTGTTTTCCAAGAACTCTATGAAAGAGTCAAACAGATTGTAAAAACAAGTCAGACAAAATCCTTTTGATAGCCAACGCACTTCTGTGTGAAAGATCAATCTGTTGAAATCTTCATCATTATTAACACAAAGCTGATTAAATAATCTGTCATTTAAAGAGTTGCTGACTGCTCTGATGACATGTTGCAATGATTGAAATAGTCGTTCACTTAAATTTCTAGCAACTAAATGCTGTCGAAGTATAACGCAATGTACAGCAAGCACATCAGGACTTTTGTTTTTTTAAGTACGATATGAAGCCTTTTTGATACCCTGTCATAACTGAAGCACCATGTGTAGCAGCTGATATAATATTCTTCAACGGAATTCCTTTTTCATCACAAAACTTTTCCAGTGTTTTAAATACCGTGTCTCCTTTCGTTTTTTCTTTCTTTTCTTTTCTTTCGTGTCTAAATTTCTAGCAAATAAAAGTTCTTGCATATTTTTTCATCTTTAATAAAGCTCACGTAAGACAACAACAATGCTCCATTAGTTGGTAAATTGGACTCATCCAACTGAATTGAAAATTTACTAGTCTTTAGTTGATTGCACAATGACTCTTCAATGTTTTCAGCCATTTCATCTCTTTGGACAGAACTATTGCTCAAAGGAATTTTTCGAATTATATCTGCCGCCGGTTTATGGAGCACAGTAGTTATAACTTCTTTTATCGCCGGCAAAATTAACGTTTCTCCGATGGTATGTGGTTTACCTGTTTGAGCAATTAACAGAGAGATATTGTATGAAGCTCGAAGTCCGTCATCGTCTTGCTCAGCAGCCATCGAAAAAAGTTTCGATACACTTGGCTGAGCATTATGCTTCTTTCCCAGATCTTGAAAACAGGCTACATTTTTGTCCTTCTTATCCAGATGCATTTTATTCAAATGATCTTGAAGTCTTGAAGGCTTCATCGCTTCGTTGAATGTTGAATGTTTTTGAACAAAGAAGGCACAAAGGCAAAGATGTGTTTGTCGATTTTTCTATGAATCCATATTTAATATATTCTACACTGTATTGCCGTTTCTTCTTTTTTATTCCGACATGGCTTTGTTTTCAAAAATATGTAAATAAAGTGTTGAACTTAAATACTTGTTTAAAGATAGCGCTTGAAACCACAAATTTAAATACAGCAAGTAACGACAGGAATAAGACAAACACGCACAAACTCGTTTATCTCTTTCGACGCTCAATCGTACTGAGCAAGTATCGAGGAACCAGCCGATTTCTACCGGATCCGCAGAAACTTGTTACAACTTGATTGCGTACGGTGTGCGGGCTATCCTACGAAATCCATGTTAAGTATTTTAAGTTTTTATAACATCATACAGGGTAGAGATATAAACTAATTATTCGTTATTGTGTAGTAAGTGGGTCTTAATTTTAGTGAAATTTAAAATACTATATAAAGTAAATGAAATTACAAATTATACATCGCCCCCCTAACCGACATCAACGCCTCCCATTTTTCTGGGCTCCTTAACGCCCCCCTCTAGGTTTCAAACGCCAAGGGGGCGTTATCGCCCATTTTGAGAAAGACTGTTTTAGAGACTCCAAATTATCATGGCGTTTAGAGCAAACCGTACTCTCTAAAACTGATCATCTTATACCGGGTGTTAGGAGACCGCTTCCGAAAACGAAGACAGACGATAGTACTAATGATACCTTTGATGATGGGACGGAAAAAAATCGATCATGATTTTAAAAATTATCATATTTTGAAAACGTTTTATTAGCATTATTTACGCTCCATCATGTTAGTACAGCTAAATGAAACGACAGTTTCATAAAAAATACATTACTTTACTAAAAAAAACGCAATATATAACAAAAACAAAAAACAGCTGATACTCGGTCAACGAACGTCAGCTAACGATCGTGCAAATACTTATTTACAACATTTAATCGATTCTTTGATACCGCGCCCTCCAAAATTTACAACTTTGTAGGTATTTTTTGCAGACGCCGTAAAAAACTTAGAGGCGGCGTTCACAATAAAAATTACAAGTAATTTTAGATACATGTGACGGACATATCTGTTTTCAAATTATGGTATTGGACGGACTAAAACGTAAACAATGGTAACGTAAACTATAAGAATATTATTTTATATTCATTCTGATAGATTAATTAACTGTCGATCATAAATGTAATTAATTTTAACTATGAAATTATTCTGTAGCATTTTATTTTTAATTTCTTGTACAAAATCAAAGATAAAGATTAAATAGTTTTTATAATTGTGTACGTGAGTATGTAATTAGGTTAATTTAATATTCTAATATCATTTTTGTAGTAACGAGCTTCTTGTTACGTCAGGGTACAATTGATTGTATAGTTGTATTAAATAATTAGAGTTATAATTTCTAAATTCCATAAAAAGACTAGTCAGTAGGGATAACTATGCTTAATATAAGATCAAATTTGAGAATGTCTAACGCTTTATTCATCTGTGGAAATGATCAAAGTGCCGTCAACTGCGGCGCGCAAAAGGATCAGTTTGTTTTGGCGGGATTCGGGATCGTGCACGCGCCCGAGCGTTCGATGACCCGGGTATCAGCTGTTTTTTTTTTAATTTTGTTACATTCCTTTTTTTTATATAATTTATTTTTAATCAGGAATGATTTTTTTTCCGTCCCATCATCAAAGGTATCATTAGTACTATCGTCTGTGTTCGTTTTCGGAAGCGGTCTCCTAACACCTGTATATTAATATATGAAGCCAAAACTTTGTACCCCTTTTTAAGCGAATTGCGCGAACGGATGAACTTGAAATTTGTCATAGTTAAAGTTTATATGGAGGAGAAGTGAAGAAAGCAATTTTTTAAAATATAAAATGCATTGCAAACATATTACATTAATTAAAATATACATTACTCACACTACTGCTTGAATTTTACACAACATATACACACATGTAAATGAAAAAGACATTTTGACATCAGTCATTTTACTCTTACGTTCCAATTACATTTTCAATGTTTTTCACATGACTGACGTTGCGTGCCTTACATGCCATTTGATATCTGGTTAAATTGTAGGTTAATTTTATAATAATATAATATGTAAATTCATAATATACTTTAATAATTAATTGATAAATAACTTATCTTTAGTAAATTTATGGGACTACTGAAATAATTATTAATCTCTTTGGTCTTATTGAATGTCAAAATCTTTAGGTGAAAGGAGAAAAGAATAATAGAAAGTAGCAAATAACTGAGTAGCCATGTTGAAAACCTTTGATTATAAAATTATACCCTTTGACAAAAGAACCCTAATAAAATTCAAACTTAAAAAAATCAATGAACTATGGTCGAATGTCGACAACTGGGCGCCCACTAGTAAATCATAATCCAGCGTATTAAGATCGGGACTAGACGACGGCTAGTCTTCAGCTCTGATGAAGTCCGAAACATTCGTTTCCAACCAAGACTGAAGAGCTTTATGACCCGGCGCCGAGTCTTGCTGGAAGGACCATTCTTGGTTATTGAACATGGTGTTGTTGAGGGGCTTCACCACCTTCTCAAGAATGGTATCTTGATACACTTGTGCCGATGTTTTGACACCTTCCTCACAAAAGTATGGTTCAGTCACTCCTTCATAGCTAATACCCCACCAAACCATCACTGAAGTCGGATAGTTCGCACGTTGCACGCTATCGACTAATTGGGAATCTTCCTTAGAGCTTTGAGCATAAATACAGTCATTTTATTAGTTAAAATGTTGCTCAATTCTAAAAATTTTCTCATCCGTAAACAAAATTTTTCTGTAACTTCCCTTTGCGTACCGCTTCAGTAGTTGTTTCGATTTTACCACGCTATTCTTTTTTAAATTATCTGTTAAGAAATGGCCAGTAAGTCTCTTATAGGCTGCGAGTCTTAAGTCGTCTTTTAAAATACGCGACATGGTTCTAGGTGCTATCTTCATCTTCCGAGATAAAATCTTTTGCTTTCGGACAGGATTTTTACGAATTCTTTCCCTTACTGCCTTGACCACCTTTTTCGTACGACGTGACGTGCACGGCCAGATCTTTTTCTGTCACAAACAGACGAGGTTTCGTTGTACCAATTAATAGCCCGGTACACAAACATTTTACTAATACAAAGCGTATGGAGTTTTAAATATTGCATTTGGCTCCATACCTATTTTGTGTAAAGCAATCACAGCGATTCGGTTCTCTTTATCACCCCAGTCTATGGCAAACATTCATAAAATACTATTATAGACGAATCGTTTCATAATCATATTTTGACGAAAATATATTTTGAGATGAAAATTTTCGACAGGAAAAGGTAGGAATGGCTTTTTGTCTCGTTCGACGTACATAGCAACCACAGAATTGTTTTATTATTATTAAAGCGAATATCTATTGATGAACTGATGCCAAGCAATTTGCAGTGATTGCAATTTTTAACGGTATAAAAGAACTTATTATTATGTACATTTGTATGCAGTAAATGCGTTGTAATTGTGTTATTATGTTGTTTTACTTAGAATATAGATATGTTAAGTACGTCGCCAGTGGCCACTATGTTCACATCGTTATTTAGGTCATTTACTCTGGATCCTCTTTTTAATGAGGCAACTAGATGTACGTCTCAAACTGTGTCTTGTGTTGATAATATATTTACTGATTTCAAAACCATTGGCGGTAGTATTATTACGGGGATACGGTGTGATCACAAAGGACTCCTTGTTAAAAGAAATTGTGGTAAACCCAGCAGTGACTGTAAGAAAACAACTAGGCTTATATCTAAAAACAGATTAGGTCTTTTAAATCATAATTTTTAAATCATTGTACAAAATTTATCTTTCTAGACTTTTTTCTTTCTATCTTTCAAGACATACTGGACACTATCTGGATAGTGACTATGCTAGCTTATTTAATATCATAAGCATTGAATTTAGTAAACGTTGCTCAAGAAAAAATAGTGTAGGGAAAAAAAGTTTTAGTGAATGAGCAACTACAGGCATTAAAATAAGTAGAAATCGAGTGTACGATCTATATTATAAGAGATCACTAACAAATAGTGAATCATTTCATGCTTATGTTAGAAATTATTCCAAAGTTTTTAAACGTGTTTGTGTAGTTGCCAAAGTAACATTTTTAGGAAATAATAATCTCAAATCTTGAAATATGACCAAAACTGTCTGGCATATAATAAATAAAGAATTAGGAAAAAATTAAATAAATGATAACCATGTATCGACGGAGTACGTATTTCAAACAGTTCAGAGGTAGCAACTCTTTTCCAAGATTACTTCACAAATATACCTTTACAAATAACAAAGCGTATATAAAAATATAAGTGCACCTACAAATTCAAAATGTAAGTTCTCACCTATTAGTGCACGTGAAATAATAAGGGCCTTCGAACAATTAAATTTAAAAAACACCGAAGACATATGAGGAATGTCAGTAATAATAAATAATACAGTCCTTAATTGTCACTATTTCACCACATTTGGTTAATATATTTAATCAGTGTATAGCAAAAAGAACCTTCCCTAACTTAATGAAAGTAAGCAAAGTGGTTCCTTTGTTTAAATCAGGCTGCAGAAGTAA
Source organism: Antheraea yamamai (assembly GCA_036509395.1). Taxonomy (NCBI): domain Eukaryota; kingdom Metazoa; phylum Arthropoda; class Insecta; order Lepidoptera; family Saturniidae; genus Antheraea; species Antheraea yamamai. The sequence goes on from AP028436.1 coordinate 71,602, forward strand.
TCTTGGAAATTATAGACCTATTTCTGTACTTCCCTCGATTAGTGAAATTTTTGAAAGGATTATGCTCAAACAATTGGTAATATACTTTAGAGTGCAAAAGTTTCTGAATGGTCGACAGTTTGGTTTCACAAAATCGAAATCTACTACAGACGCTGGTGCAACACTCATAAACCATATATTGAGAACCTGGGAGGAGTCGCAGGATCCAATTGGTGTGTTCTGCGATCTGTATAAGGCCTTTGATTGCGTTGACCATAGTACGCTTATTCTTAAATTAAAACACTATGGTATTTGTAAATCTTCTCTCGACCTTCTAGTCTCTTATTTACAAGATCGTTGTCAGAAAGTTAGCATACATGGGGTAACATCTGCAGGATCGCTTGCACGAACTGATATCCCTCAGGGCTCTAATTTAGGGCCGTTTTTGTTTTTAATATATATAATTGATCCGCCGCTAATGGTTAATAACTGTGCTGACATGGTGCTTTTTGCAGATGATACTTCACTTATATTTAAAGTGAAACGGATAAATTCAGAGGTCGGGAATCTGAATAATACTTTAAATGAAATTTGTCTTTGGTTTGCGTTAAATAACCTATTGCTAAATATAGATAAAACGAAATGTATGAGATTTACTTTATCCAATGTTAGACAGGTTGATAGTAGAATCAAGACCGAAGGGAATTTGGCAGGGTTAGTTGACAATGCTGTATTCTTGGGAATCAGACTATATTCTAAATTACAATGGGGCCCTCATATTAAAAAATTGGCTAACAGATTAAGTTCGGCTGCATACGCAATACGTAAAATCCGCCAGCTTACAGATATTGCCACTGCTAGGTTATACTTCGCTTACTTCCTTAGCCTAATGTCTTATGGTATTCTGGTGTGGGGGACGGCTGCTGAGGTAGATACCATATTTTTATTACAAAAACTGGGAGTTCGAGCAATATATGATATGGGACCTCGCGAATCATTAAAATCGAAGTTCCAGGAATTCGATATCCTAACTATGCCCTCCCAATACATCATCATTACATAGTATAAAACAAAGTCCCCTACCGCGTCTGTCTGTCTGTCTGTTCGCGATAAACTCAAAAACTACCAAACGGATTTTCATACTGTTTTCATCGGTGGATAGAGTGATTAATGAGGAACGTTTTAGTATATAATTTGTCAAGGATTTTTTCATAATCAGGGCGGGACAACGTCTGCTGGGCCCGCTAGTTCTTTATAATTTAATGTATGTCCGTAAAAACTTTGAAAACCTGCATTTTGTAAAGGACCGGCATGATCTAAATACTAGAAACTGTAACAAACTGGTCGCCCCATGTTTCAGACTTAGCAAAACCAGTAATAGTTTCAGGTGTTAGGTTTTACAATAAAGTCCCAAAACATATTATCGATTTGCTGGACTGTACATTTAAGCGCCATGTCAAGCAGGTTTTAGTGTCGAAAGGCTATTATAGAGTGGATCAATATGTGAACGATGGTGATGTCTGGAATTGAGGCCTCTGTGTGTATCCACTAAAAGCGGTATTGTAACGTATAATGTATTCGAAATATATAATAGGTCTTTACCTATGAAATTGCCGTTCTGCAGTACTGGCTATTTCAAATCAAAATAATTTTTGTTTGGCTAAGAATTCTAATTTCAAATTAATTTTATTTTAAAAACATGGAATTCTTTTTCCAAAAGTAGTCATTTGTTTATTGATTGTGTTACATTTTCATCGCATTTCAATCTTTTTTGTCATCATGGATACGTTAAATTCCAGTAATTATGGAATATGAGTACCGTCGTGGCAGCAACGCGGCACAAGCGGCACGCAACATCAACGACGTTTACGGAGCTAACACTACAAACCAACGCACCACCTGTTATTGGTTTGCTCGCTTCCGTTCTGGGAATTTCGACCTGAAAAATGAACCTCGCGGTCGTCCGGAGACTTTAGTCGACAATGACGAATTAAAGGCGATTGTGGAAACTGATGATACACAATCTCCGGCTGAATTAGCAGCAGCTTTCGACGTTAGTGTCAAAACAATATTGGTCCATTTGCGTCAAATTGGCACGGTAAAAAAGCTTGACAAATGGGTGCCCCACGAACTCAATGATCGCCAGCGCGAAGTACGCGTCGAGACGTGCCTTGCACTGCTCAACAAACACACAAATGAAGGAATTTTGAACGGCATTGTTACCTGCGATGAAAAATGTATTCTGTTTGATAACCGCAAGCCCTCAGCAAGTTGCTTGGATCCTGGTTCAGCACCTAAACAATGCCCTAAACGAAAACTTGCCCCTAGAAAAGTGATGGTCACTGTTTGGTGGTCTAGCGCCGGTGTGATTCATCACAGCTTCTTACCAAACGGGGTGAGCATTACTGCAGATGTGTACTGTGAAGAACTAAACACAATGATGGAGAAGCTGGCACATCTCCAACCAGGACTGGTCAATCGCTCGTCTCCGCTGCTCCTGCACGACAACGCGCGACCTCATACTGCACAGCAGACGGTCTCCAAGTTGCAAGAACTGGGGTTGGAAGTTCTCCGTCATCCGCCCTACTCACCAGACCTTGCACCTAGACTACTACTTTTTTCAGAATTTGGATAACTCCTTGGCGGGAAAAAAATTCAATACCTGAGAGGCAGTACAAAATGCCTTTGAAGAATTTGTTACCTCCCGTCCAGCTGATTTCTTTAAGAAGGGCATCAATAAACTGCCACTGCGTTGGCAAAGATGCATTGATTGCATGGGTGATTACTTCGATTAATACAAATAAAAAATACATGAAAAAAATTCGTTTAATTTTTTTTATACAAAACGGCAATTTCATAGGTAAAGACTTAATATATGTTAAACAGATGTACCCGATTGAGTTTCTTGCCCGTTCTTCTCGATGACTGGGTTGTTTACCGAACCGGTGGTAGTTTTGACGTTCATAAGCGCCTTATTAGAGCCTAAACTGAATAAAGTATTTTTGATTTGATTTAATTTGAAATACATCGAATATGCCAATATATTTCTTGAACATGTTTGAAGAAATGAAGATGTTACTTTGTTATAATGATTCGTAGCATTCGCAACGATTGTGAAATTGTATCCCGCAAACTTTGTATCTCTAGATGAGGAACTACACAAACGAGACAAACAGGGTTTCCAGCACTAATATTTAAAAAAATATGCAAGGGGTTAATGTAATTCTACTACAGTGATCTCAGACGTAAGTACAATATGTCTCTCGTATAACAAGCAGAAAAGTGTATATGAGCCACACGGCCACGGTTCTGGTAATAGACACCTTTCCACCTTCGTTTCACACCTTTTATGGCGAATCTATGAGCCATCTCTGCACCGAAAAATAAAGGTATATGCAGAGATTCGCGTCATGGCATTCTAGTAAACGTGATTGACTGTATTGTGATTACGCGGATTGCGTCAGACTAGCGACGCGTAGTATAGCGGCCTGTTTACATGTTATATTGATATTTCGTGGTGAGACTGCAAGTCATCATGTTTAATTTCTTAATAAACTGTATAATTATTGCTCAGAGTGCCAACAGACGTGAAAACCAAAGTAATGTTAATAATTTCATTAGGTATTACAAATTATGAAATTTAAATAATTCAGACTATAATTTATTTAAAAATTCAAAAGAGAACACATTTATTTATTGTTATGAGTTTTCACTTCTGTCAGCAGTCCTTATGACTGTCTCGACTTTTTTTTTCACCTTTCTCGTACAATTTTTGTAATACAGGTAATATTATATCTACTAAAAAAAATTCTCGACTTTCTCTCATACACTCATATTCATCATAATTTAACCTAAGTTTAAGTGGTGATATGGCTTGAAATGGTAACTTGCTAAACCAGAGTCTCAAGTAGTGCTGCCGATGCTTGATGGCGGAGTTCCTATCGTTTCAGAAATTCGATCTTACGTCAAACTAAACGGTGTCCTAACACGCTACCATCTCGTCAGGAGTGTTTCAACATGTATTGTGCTACTGTACACGTATAATTTGCAAGAATGTTAGGTGTGTAGAAGCGAGCTAGGCGCGACCTGATACTAGTCTATTTGGGTTATCAGTTGGTGCACGTTATCAATGTGTACAGAGTGCGATTACAGGAAGCCAAGTTATTACAATAAATATTAACAAACGGATACCGCAGAGCCGCTGCAACGCCGGGTTGACGACCTTGTCTACAAGCACTCCATACATCGTCCACTAACGGTATCTCGAGGCAGGAGTTTAGGATCTGCAGAACTACAGAATTATGCAGGGAATAATACTTGAACCAGAATATGTAATAGTTCGACATGTATGTGAACGTAAAGAGCTACTTTCATGTTAAACGCCGAGCCCTGACCTGAGATGTATACACTATTAATACGCATGAATATACGCTTGAAGTGGTTATTATTATTAATAACTTATTAAATTATATTAATACTAGATATACGCGCAGCTCCGCACGCGTTTTTTAAATTGTATTAAAGAGATAAATAAAATTGTGAGACCCTGTCCAATTATAGAAATTCTCTTTAAAACAATTGGAACTACGATACGCATACCACTTGTAGTAACATGTAATGCATACATTAGATATATAAATGCTAACGGTGTGTCAAATGAGGTTTATCATCAGCAACATATTTGGAACCTTAACCCACCATGTAACTACCTCAGTGCTCACTTATACAGTATAAGGAACTAATGAAACAATGACTTAAAAATGTTATTCTAATGACATAATATGCTCATATGGTCAAAAAGTAATACGTTTAAGGTCTAATATCTTATTAGAAAGACACCTTCTTTCTTCAAAATTACTATTAATAAGTACACACATCAAAAAAGTCTAAGCAACATGCGTGACATTACAAATTTTACCATTTATATTAATTAATTTCTAAGTATTTACTCAAACAAAGTGCGTAGGTAAGTAAACTTTTTTGTTATTGATGACATACTGGCTGGTTGTAAAAAAAAATTTGATTATGTTTTGTTTTTTCATAAAATTCAAATGACTGCGAATTTGTTTGAATTTAAGTGCGTTTTAATTGCTACGTTTAGTCTTGATTTTATAATTTTACCAACCATTTAAAAAAAGTTAGCGACAAAATTGAATTGTTAGATATTCTTTACGTCATGAAGCGACGTCATTTGATGGCAGATGAAATGCAAAGAGCTGTAGGGATGTTGCAAGCGGGAAGTAATCAATCTCAGGTATCTCGACATTTTGGCATTCATAGAAGTGTTATTTGTCGTCTTTGGCAGCGCTACAATAATACAGGAGAACCCGCTGAACAGCATCCAGGCCGTAAAAGGAGTACAACCACTCGGCAAGACCGGTACATACAACTGACTGCAAGACGCCAGCCGATGTTAACCGCTCGAGAGATAAGTTTGAGGCTACAAATTTCAAGTGGTGTTGATGTAAGTCCTCAAACTGTGCGAAATCGACTGCATGAGTACGGCCTACGAGCTCGACGCCCAATCAGGTGCCCACCGATACGTCACGGGAATCGCGCTCGTCGATATGAATGGTGTAGAGAACGCATGACATGGACTCAGGAATAATGGGATAAAATTATGTTTTCCGATGAGTCGCGATTCGGGTTTAAGCCTGATACAAGAAGGGTGCGAGTGTATCGTCGGCCCGGAAATACTGAAAGGCTCAGGTGCGTTCAGGAAGTTCATCCATACAGCGGCTCAACAGTTATGTTCTGGGCGGGTATTATGAAGAACAGGCGAACTGAGCTCGTTTTTGTAAATGGAAACATGAATGCTGAAAATTACATTGAGGATATTCTCAGACCTTATGTCTACCCAGTTGCACAAACCTTTGGCTCCGATTTTAGGTTAATGCATGACAATGCGCGTTCACATACAGCTCGGCGAACCAGTGAATACTTTGCAACGGAGAACATCCGGGTATTGCCCTGGCCTGCACAATCGCCAGATCTCAACCCCATCAATCACGCATGGGACATGCTCCAGAGACGTGTTTTGAAGGACTTGGACGGAGCGACAACAACCCAACAGCTGAAGGATTTGCTACAATTCTATTGGGAGCGAATACCGCAAGATGACATAAACAGTCTCATTAATTCAATGAATAATCGTTGCCGACAAGTTCTGAATAGCAGAGGAGCCCATACTTTGTATTAAATTGTTCTATTCTTTCACAATAAATACATTGTCTTTAGAAATTTCATTTTGTAAGAAAAAAGTTTAGTTTCTTATGTATCTTAGTTTCTACAGTATATTCTAATATTGTTCATTTCTGTTATTAAAAGAACTTATAAAGACAACAGCTGTTATTTTTACATCATAGAACCCTAAATATATTATTTTAAAAATAAAATACAACGTTATAATGTGAAGAACCATCCTAAAATTTAAATTAGTACATGTTGCTTAGACTTTTTTGATGAGTGTATAATGTTGAATTGTATCAATGAATGAGCTGACTTCTTCAAATCTTGCACAAATATAAATCAAGATATAAAAAATTATGTCTGTCTAAGCAGTTTTTAATATTCGACAATTTAAATAGTGCTCATTGAACTCAACATAATATTCTTATATGTTACCATAGGTTACTGAGTTATGTAGACAAAGGCGCGTTAAATAAAACAAAATTGCCGCCTAGATGACCAAACAGACAATATAATTCAAATTACATACATAGTATATTTGATTATATACATAAATATATGTATATGAATTTCAAGTATATTTATATTTGGAGTCCAGTACAACACACGTCTTACGCACATGTTTACAGTAAACAACATATTATTGTTAAATTTCATACGGACGAAGTCACGGATAAAACCTAGTCTAAAATAGAATAACATAAATTAATTCCAATACGGTCAGTTATCTGCCAGTGAAAGTCCCTTGGAAATCGGTTCAACCGTTTTGGAGATAGCATTGCGGGCGAAGCCACGGTTAACAGCTAGTCTAATTTGGAGTAGCCTAAGTAACCCGCTGTAATTTCAGCTATCTGAAAATCGGTCTAGCCGTTTCGGTGATTACCCGAAACAAACAGAAAGACAGACAGACCGAATAAAATTTTAATAAAAATTGCATTTTTGTTATCAGTTGCGTGTATACTTTCACACCCAATCAGTAAAAAAGTGTTATTTTGATATTACATACAAACACTTCATTTTTATTATATGTATAGGTATAGATTTTCTATGTTACCTAATGTAACTACATACAAAAAGTCTAGGGTATAACTAAAGAAACTCCAGAAACTTTTTCTTCTCAATACATCTTTGATAATATATATTCGCAAAAACACAGACAAGACAGATTTAGTAAATGACTGGTATGTTAGATATATGTACTAAAAATAACTACAAATCTGTATCTCCTTTATGTTTGCATTTAACTTACAGTTTTCCACTAAAAGGTTTGCAACCAACTGGATACAGGGAACATACGGGCTTTAAAAATCATCACTTTATAATTTTACGGGAAATAGAACGGTCACAATTTTATTAGCTCGCGAAAAATATGCAGTATCCGGTATGTCTTAAGCTACGTTAATATATCCGATTGATTTAGTATTACGTACTAAATCCGGGGGCAAGGCAGTACTATCCTTTTCTCGAAGCAATTCAGGCCATTTTCGACCCTCTAGTACTTCGTTGTGGATAAATCTAGAAGCCTGAATTTAACCCAGCAGGCATTGTATAAACACGGTATATTTCGAATTTTATTCAATTTGAACCAGTATAAATCAAGGTAAAAAGTAGTATAAATCAAGGAAAACCTAAAATATTTTGTAATTTCGGTTCAGTTTTCTAAATACACCAACTGCATAAATAACTTTGTATCTCTCTCTTGGGATCCTATGTCCCCAAACTGTCGGGGCAGAGGGCAGACATAATGCTTCTCCACCTCGATCTTCTTCTTTTTCTTACCCTTATCCCACCTGGGTAGGGTCGGTACAACATGTGCGGCATGTTGTGATATATCATTTGACTTAATTTTTACGATCGGCAGCCTGCCTGACATCAACCCTCCTTGGGATTATTTTGTTGTACCTCGATATGTTTATGATTATTATATACTAGCCGACCCGTGCCCACTTCGTTGGGCGGTAATAGGCATTATCAAGATACAACTTTTCTCTAGAACTCAATATATCTCATAATTAAGGCAGCGTTCGTAAGAAACGTTTTCGTTCGACAATTTTTCTCCGATTCCCCAGATATTACCCCCTACAACCTCACAAATTTTACCTCTTTATAATATTAGTATAGATTATAGATAATATAATTAGTTAATAGCTTCTGCCCGCGACTTCGCACGCGTGGAATAGTTATTTTGGGCTAAGACGCAGCGGAAGCTCTCAAAAGGAAAAAATACCCCGTATTGGTCTTAGCGTGATGATATGTAGCCTATGACAATCATTAATAACGTGGCTTTATATTGGTAAAAGAATTTTTAAAATCAGTTTAATAGTTCCCGAGATTACCCCCTACAACGTCACAAACTCACAAACTTTACCTCTTTATAATATTAGTATAAGTATATAGATTATAGCCCCTGCCCACGACTTCATCCGCGTAGTAATAGTTACTACTCTGGGCTAACGTGATGATATATAGCCTATAACCATTCTCGATGAATGAGCTATATAACACTGAAAGAATTATTCAAATCGGACCAGTAGTTCCTGAGATTACCCCTTACAACGCCACAACGTCACAACGTCACAAACTCACAAACCCACAAACTCACAACGTCACAAACTTTACCTCTTTATAATATTAGTATTAGATAATTACAAAGTATGATAGGATCTTTTTGCTTCACAATTTTTCTGTTGCCTTTAGCTTTGGTAGGATATTTATAGTATAGATTGCGGTTAAAAACGAAGTTCTTCAAGATATATGGTTTGCTTCCTATATTGTCAATTTTAGGTAACAGAAAACTAGCCAACTTTAGACTGTTTCCGATGACTGCATTTTCGGGGTATTTTTTTGAGTATTCGCGTTTTCTGAGTATTCACGGTACTTCTAACTACACATTCTATTGAACCACTGTTTTCGTATTAATTACTCACTGGTTTTTGTTGGTGACTATCATAGCAGAATTCGCCTGCATGGCTTCAGGATTTTGTATCACGTAAATCGGTGTATATTGACTAAAATTCAAATTCAAATTCAAATTCAAAAACACTTTATTCAATTTAGGCCCTAAGAAGGCACTTATGAACGTCAAAACTACCACCGTCATCGAGAAGAACCGGCAAGAAACTCGATCTGGTTTATCTTTTTAACAAATATATATAATATTTAGAATAATAATATATTCTATATAATAGTAAATTTCACAAACGTTTTTAATGGATGCACAGAGATGAGTCAATTCCAGACATCACCATCGTTCACATATATATCCACTCTATAATAGCCTTTTGACACCAAAACCCGCTTGACATGGCGCTTAAATTCACAATCCGGCAAATCGGTAATATCCTTTGGGACTTTGTTGTAAAATCTAACACTATTTCCCAAAAAACTGTTACTGGTTTTACTAAGTCTAAAACGTGGGACAACCAGTTTGTCACAGTTTCTAGTATTTAGATTGTGCCGGTATTTTACGAAATCTAGCTTTTCTAGGTTCTTACGGACATACATTAAATTGTCAAGAATGTATTGGGAGGGCAGAGTTTAGATACCGTACTCCTTGAACTTGGTCTTTAAGGATTCGCGAGGTCTCATATTGTAGATTGCTCGAACTGCTCGTTTTTGTAATAAAAATATGGTGTCTACCTCAGCTGCTGTCCCCCACAACAGAATGCCATAAGACATTAGGCTATGGAAGTAGGCGAAGTAGACTAACCTAGCAGTGGCAATATCAGTTAGCTGGCGAATCTTACGTACTGCAAATGCAGCAGAACTTAATTTGCTTGCCAATTGTTTAATTTGAGGACCCCATTGTAATTTTGAATCTAGTGTGATACCCAAAAATACAGTATTATCAACTAACCCTACAAAATTCCCTTCGATCTTAATGCTACTATCAATCTGTGGCACGTTAGGCAAAATAAATCTCATACATTTTGTTTTACCTGTATTAAGTACTAAGTTATTTAATGCAAACCAATGAGAAATTTCGTTTAAAGTATTATTTACGTGCCCAACCTCTGAATCTGTCCTTTTTACTTTAAATATAATTGAAGTATCGTCTGCAAAAAGCACCATGTCAGCACAGTTATTGACCATTAGCGGCAGATCATTTATGTATATTAAGAACAAGAACGGTCCCAGAATAGAGCCCTGTGGAACACCAATTCGCGCAAAGGATCCTGCAGAGGTTACCCCTTGTATGCTAACTTTCTGACATTAATAAAGTTGATATCTTTCGGGGTATTAATATACATATATATATATATATATATATATATATATATATATATATATATATATATATATATATATATATATATATATATATATTAATATAAAATTAGATACAATAAGTAAACCATTATAATAACACAAATATGAAAACTATAATAGAAAATAAATGCATATAAATGACATGTCAACATATGTCATAGTAAATCGAACTATTCTCCATCTCGATCTGTCGATGGCTATAAATCTATAGGATTACAAAGTTACATTTGCAGTTAATGAATCAGTGTACCTGTATGTATAATATAATGGAATAATAGGTGTAGATACGTCGTTTGTATTCACGAAGTAAAAGGTAATGCATAAGGACAAAAGTAGGACTATCTACAAAAGGAAATAAGATGTCACCAAAACTAAGTTGTAAAAAAGCTAAGTCTCGTAACTCAGTTCTTCTACCGTAAAAAGTTGTGAGATACATATAATACCAAGTCGGTTACTTTATGAAGTACCAACTTAGGGACTTTCTGTCCAAGTGAACGGCCAGAGTGTAAGAGTGTACGCTCAAATCGAGCGTCGAGCGTGGCGGGGCGTGCGGCGTTCGCTTCAAACAGATGCATTAATATGGCGTCCTGAATGGCGCGCGAGCATAGAGTAACAAACCTGCGAGTAGTAAGCGGTTTCATAATTGTATGCGCGCGAGCGTCGCTCTTGGACGCTGCACGCCCCGCCGAACGCAGATTCACTCAGGCCGTACACTAAAATATTACGTATAAGGTAACCTAACATCTTACAGTGACCATATCAATATAAAAATCTTTTATGTTTTAAATAAATTATATTGACTTGGTAGTCGCACTAAACAATCTTGTTTAATACAATATGTATTACTTGTGAAATACATGGTGTTTTCATGTGATGGCCAAGTCAATGTATTTTATTTAAAACATAAAAGATTTCATATATTCATATGGTCGCTATGAGATGTTGTTGAGTTAACTAATTACGTACTAACTTAAGACAGCAGGTCCCTTAGGTAGCGACTTAATAATTTACCCGACTCGGTATTACATGGATCTCACAACTTTTTACGGTAGAAAAACTGAGTTGCGAGACCTGGTTCTTTTTTTACAAGTTTTGTTTTTGATGCCATAAAGTTTACGTTTCGACATGGAGTCTGTAAATTGCGGACAGAATTCGTTGCGGTGCGATTTGAACTCAGGTAAAAAGTTCGGTGCAGCGCGGGGTGCCTGAATTGCGGATTGGTGTGCTCCAGGGACAGGTGCGTTCCCCGCCGAGTGTGTGTACACCAGCTGTTGCAGGTGAAGGGATCACACACACGCACACATGTGTGTTTAACCAGATATATCAGATACTCGCCCGAAACCTTATCCAATCCGTGTAGAATTAACAACATTGTTAAACCATTTACCATATTATAAAGTGTAAATACGATTACATGCAACGTCCAGTTGAAGTAAATTACTGTATCAGCTATTGATGTGATAGACGTCATTTAGAAAACAGTTTATCGTAATTATACTAAAATATTTTTAGGAAGATACGAAACTGCAACGTCTAGTCTGCCAGAAGTACTGCGTAAATAGCAAGCATTCTAAGGTGGTTGCTTTTCGAAAAGCGATTTTCATAGTTCACACTCATTGATATATACATATAATAACCCATATCAACATTCACGCTACGATAAATTCAAGAAATTAAAATTGAATTATTCTTATATGTGAAACCTGTGCCCGTTTTCACCAACGCTCCATTAACGTACTCCTAACTAAGGGATCCTTAAGCTAAAGTGTCCCCTAAATCTGCTACGTAACTTATTTCGTTTTCACCATGCTAAGGGCTACTTACTAAGGTAGCACCTAGTTAAGCGTCACTTTTTTGTCAAGGCAGTATTGAAGCAGGCGGAACATGTGCTCGTAACAATTTCAATGCAAAAGTTTTATGAATTTCTTATAAAAACAACACAAATACAATTTTAAAACAAAATATGTGATCCAAATATGTTAAAAATAAAATTAAATCCGTTTACTGTTAGTTTAAAAAACGCTTTGTTCATTGTTGCGTTGGCGCATGGACCACCATTTTGTTTTATTGGGGATTCGTTTTAAATATGCACCTACTGAATGGTTGCGGTCCGGTCAGTGCATGTCGAGTTCATTTTGATGTAATGAAAATTTATTATTTTGATTACTTATTGTGTAGTAGGTACCTACTTTTCTAGTCATTACATAGTATAAAACAAAGTCCCCTACCGCGTCTGTCTGTCTGTCTGTTCGCGATAAGCTCAAAAACTACCGAACGGATTTTCATGCGGTTTTCACCGGTGGATAGAGTGATTGATGAGGAACGTTTTAGTATATAATTTGTCAAGGATTTTTTCATAATCAGGGCGCAACAACGTCTGCCGGGCCCGCTAATTATTATATATAATAACATAGATGATACATATAAAATTTTAAAAATTAAGTATGACGTGCGCGTTTTATTTTGTTTTATTCGACTTTGTGTTACAAAAAATAAAATGTACTTATTGTTGGGTCTGTTAAGTTTCGCATAAGTTAGGTCAGCGATTCGGATGTGGACTATTGAAGAAATGAATAGTAAACTCTTTACTCAACACACAAAGGTATCATATTGAATACGTCAAAATATGGATCCACAAGTAAGACAAATACAAATGCATCGTCACGTTAAGGAACTTCCGAATTTTTATTAATTTCTCGGTTTCTTTAGCTATCAAAGTTACGAAAAACTCAAATATCTCTTTAATTTACGATATATAAATGAATTAATTACAAATTTAATTTGACATGTTCGTAAAGTTTTGCAAATAAACATCACTTAGCACTAAGGGATCGAATTTCCGTCCCCTAAAATATAGGTAAACCTTAGGGTCTTAGGTGACTCTTAGACGTTGGTGAAAACGAAATCTCCCTAAGTGGTCACTTAAACGTATTTTAAGTATCCTTTAAATTTAGAGAACGTTGGTGAAAACGGGCACTAGTCTCGCGTGAGCGGAGCTGTTAGCTGCTACAGCTAACAGTCTGCTACTAACAGTCCAGCTGTTACTAACAGCCTGCTAGTTTTTGAATTTTAGTTTACAAATGATTTCAATAGTATTTTTATTGTTAGCTTATATTGTGAACTCTACTTATTAGAACAGTACATGGCGGTGCAATACAGTTTATAGAATAAATGAAGCAATGCTTAATTATTATCGAACTTTTTTCACATGTTTGCGTGGAAATTGAATAATTAGGTGACTAGAATATCCATGCGATTTAGGCAGGTTCGAGATCCGGCATGTGCTAAGGTGGTTTTTCTGAATTCGCGTACATTTTTTCATTTAAATTGAATGAATAACATTATTGACTGACAGGTAACACATACATTATGAGATATCTAATAATTCTAGAAACAATCTTCCAGCATTTCTATACTGTAGTGATAAGATACAGAACTTCAAATCATCAGATCGTGAAGAGCCTGCGTTCCCTTGGGAATTGATTTTTGACCAACAGTTGGTAGTTAGCAGGTTGATATAATAATTATTAGACATTGGAAACTCAAAACATTCGAATTTCGTGGATTAGGTATGAATGTGAACCTTTACTCAAAAATACTGATTAAACATCGTGTGAAACACTGAATAATAGGTAATAATAAAATATATAAATAATACATTGATTCTTGTGTGTTCTGCTACAAACTTTAAGCAACTGAATAATATTAACTACCTCGTGTCTAGACTTCGTACAGAACAGATATTACTGTATCAGTTACGTTAATTTGTATGAAGACTTTCCTTAGTAATTCTTATATATATTGTGCTTGGCTAGTTTAGTTTAGTAAGATTCACGTTGTTGCATCCAAGGCGACAGCTCAAACCGAGGTTCGACCACTTTGGCAACCTTGAGGTTGTTGCCAAGAAGCATAGCGCCATAAGCGTTTGCACCATTAGTCCGACGACGCTGTGAAGACCCATCAAACCAATAGCGTTAGTCAGTTCCAAAAAGAAATGTCTGGAAACTGGCTCGCACTATTAATACTTTCTTGAAAGACGTTTTTTTACCTACGATTTTTATAATAGTTACTCCATGTTCACAAGTCGTAATGTGATGTTAGATAGTTTTCCCTCAATAGTCTATGAAATGCAAAAAGTGTGGTAGTGTTCAGAGAGAATCGTCGGGAGGTTTAGTCGCAGTTGTATGCGAGCGCATGTACCACTCTCCACAGGGTTATACTGGGAGTGTTTACACTTACTGTAGGTACAGTTGGCGCGATACACGAACACATGAGTGACGGCTCGATATAAACCATGCAGGCGAGCTGTAAGTATACTCTGTTTATTCGTTCTCTATTGCCGTAGCTACGTACTTGTAATACCTAAATCTAGTGAAATGTATGACTTCGTCTTTAGCAAAGGAGCACGATGGGAACACTATTTACTCTATGTGCTCGACTAGACATTATTATGGCTCAGTCTAGTTTTTTTTCAAATTGTGCACATTTTAACATTGTGTTAAAATTTTAAGGTAATCGGTGAATAAGCTTCGGAGGTTTAAGATTTTAAAGAACCGTTAACATTATTATTTATATAGAATTAACTTCAAGAATAAAATCATTAACAACGACCAGAATACGCATGAAACGCACTATGTTTGAGTTACTGTCCCACACTTCTTGAATAACAAGTTACTGAGAACAAGAAAAGGAGAAAATCAAATGTAATGAACTCAAGCGATCAGATCAATGCATTTCTTTTGAATTACATTTTTGTTTTGATTTAATTAATGTGTAAATATCGATCGCTTTATATATTATTACGGAGAGTACGAGGTCGAGTTTTGTTTATGAGGTTTATGCACTCGGACATCCAATCACAACTATGCTTCTAGTTGACATCAATTACGCTAATCCAACAACTGTGCATTTATTTACGAAACATGAATAATTCATTCAATTTCAGATTAACATTTATCCTTTCAGAATAAGTTTCCAATGAGAGATCAGAAAAGACAACTCACTGCTAAACAACAGCCTTGAATAATTTATTATGTAAAATGACTCAGACCTGCTTCGCAGCGCTTGTGTCTACAAATGTAATAAAAAACACTGAAGCAAAAAGCACAGGCTGTTTAACCAGGGAAATAAAAGAGCACGATTTTGGCGACCTTGAATTTTTTAACGTCGACATGAAATAGAACAAAGCGTTCGGGTCCGTCGTGCGACTTGTAGTGCAGCATTCGGTATCAGGTAACTACCCCGCCGCGCGCAGCTCTATGTGTTTGTGACAACTGACAAGGCTTTTTTTTCTCGAACTGACTACGCTATTGGGCTGCAAGGCCTTAACAGCTTCACCGGACTACTAGAGCGAGCGCTTAAGGCACTCAAATGATTTTATTTTGACAACTAGCTCAAGGGTGCACGGCACACCTCGGCTTGGGCTGTTGCCTAGTTAATGCAATTCGCGACCTAACTGAGCTAAACTAAGCTACATATTCATACTTATATAAGTTATTGAAATTGAAATTTACATGTGTACCAAGCAAACTGACAAGGCTCTAATACACAACACTACTATTTTGGATCTCCAAAAATCCTATTATAAAAATTGAAAACATTAAAGTAGAAATTTAGTGAGGAGGAATTGATGTTTCTTACCGTTGCACACAATAACTAAACAAGTGATTTTGATTAAACTGCACAGTGATATACATTAAAGAAGCACATTAAAGGTACAAGTAAAACGTTAAGTTGACCAAAACATAATGATAAGTGTGAAAAAAACTTGGCATCTGATTTCTAAGCGTACGTTGTGCAAACCGTCACTATTACACGAAAATAATGTATGGTGACATAATTTATAAACATACAAACGCAAAAGAAGTCGCGGACGATTGTTATTATGATCACATGAATTCGTCGCGAATTAATTAACCAATCAAATGAAGTTGTATAGGTTTGTACTTGAGAATAGTTATAGATCATTTGTGCGTAAAGCTATCTTGTGACCCGTCCCGTATAATAATACTATTCAGTAAAATTAAATATATCTGTAATGAACTAATTTTGCCAACGACACCACGTGTGTTTGTCATTATTTATTGTAATTTTTAAATATGAACATGTATTAATTTTCATTTTTTTTATTTTTTTTTTTTTCGAACTGACTATGCTATTGACCTGGAAAGGTCTTTACAGCTTCACCGGACTACTAAGGCGAGCGCTTAAGGCACTCAGCCGATTTGGTTTTTAGATTAATTTTCATAGTGATCTGTTGAACGATATAGAAGTTGATGAGCTGTGACGTCATCTAGTAACCACCGATATCCACTTTTATATATATACATGTCTTATTTGTTGATTCAGGAAATGAAATTATGAAATCAAACAATATTGAGTTTCTAAATTATAATTCGTTAAACATTTATTCAATATTTGTTTTACTATAACTAAAATTTATAAGTAACATCTTAATCCTACCTGAAATATAATTCGAAACGACATTAAAGCTGATTTTCTGTAGACATCAGTCCCTTTTTCCCACTTATTTACAATAAAAAATATAACGTAACGTGACGTAATAAAAAAGTAACGGAAACTAAAATACTTTATAATAAACTAGCTGTGCCCCGCGGCTCCGCACGCGCTTTTTTAAAATGTATTAAAGAAATGTAAAATTGTGAGTGGGTGTGTACATTACAGAAAAACTTTTTCAACAACATTTGTAACTACGACACACACGCCATCTACTGTAACATGTACATTAGATATATGAATACTAATAGTATATCGAATGGGATGGGATTTATCATCAGCAACATACCTGGAATTTCAACCTACTATATACCACACTCAGTGCTCACTAACACTATATAAGAAAGTAATTAACATTTGAAGCTATACATTATTGAACAATATGTTTTAAATCCTTTATTATATAAATATAATATGGACATATTGTCGATATACTTAAGTTATTCTTATACGTTGCTATAATCACTGAGTTATGTAGACGCAAACGCGGTAAATAAAACAATATGGTCGCCAAATTGACCAAAAAGATGATATAATTCATATTACATACAAATATATGACTTTCAATTATGTAAATTTATTCTTGAAGTCCAGTAAAGCACACGTCTCAGGCTGTTGTAACATATTTTTGATTAATTTCATACAGGCTAATGAACAGGTAGCAGTTCATCACTACATAGTGTGCCAATTCAAATAAAAAAAGAATCATTAAAATCGGTTCACAATTGACGAAAATATCGATTAACATACATAAAAAAAAACATACAACCGAACATAGTCACCTCCTCCTTTTTCCAAATCGGTTAAAAACAAAGTCCTCTGGTCTGACTGTTTATCTGTTCGCGATAAAGTCAAAAACTATAGATCGGATTTTCATGCCGTTTTCACCAGTAGATAGAATGATTCATGCGGAAGGTTATAATTTATCAAGGTTTTCTTATTATTATCGGGGCGGGACAACGTCTTCCGATCCCGCTAGTTATCTGCCCGTAAAAGTCCAGTGAAAGTCGGTCTAACCGATTAGGAGATAGTAGGACGAAGTCTTGAGTAACAAAATAAAATAGGCTAAGTTACTTCTTATAAGGTGAGTTATCTGCCAGTGAAAGTTCCGTGAAAATCAGTTCAAGCATTGCGGATATTCCACTGCGGCCGAAGGCGAATAAAAAACCTAAATTACTTTTTATGAGGTCTGCTATCTACCAGTAAACACCCCGTGAAAATCGGTCCAACCATTTTGGAAATAGCAATGTGGACGAAGCCGCGGACAAATTAAAGTACAATATGTTAACCGCTATAATTTCGGCTATCTGCCAGTAAAATTCCCGTTAAAATAGGTCCAGCCGTTTTGGAGACTACCCGGAACAAACAAACAAACAAAATATAGTAATATAAAAATGTAAACAAAATATAAAAAAAAATTTTTTGGTTATTTGTAGCCATATACATTCATCAAAAAGTCTTGTCAAATCTTCTCATCAATCATAAATTTTAATCTCATTCTATTTTTAAACAATAACATCTGATATTTACTTTTAAAAAAGAATAATTTAAAACAAAATTAATATCTAATCAAGTAAAAAGTATATAATTGTATACGTATATATTTAATTATTTATATTAGGTACGCACAGGTAGAGTCTGCGGTGCCTCGGTAGATACCGTTTAAGTTTTGATCATGGACTTACGTTTTGAACGACTTCACCAATTTGGGAAATACATATATTTGTTTTGTTATAACAATGATTCTTAGTTATAATAGTATCCGATAAGCGGCGCTGTAGTTAGTACTAAACCCAGACTCTATATTACTATGTGTATATTAGGTCTTTACCTATGAAATTGCCGTTTTGTATGAAAAAATTTAAACGAATTTTTTTCATGTATTTTTTATTTGTATTAATCGAAGTAATCACCCATGCAATCAATGCATCTTTGCCAACGCAGTGGCAATTTATTGCTGCCTTTCTTAAAGAAATCAGCTGGACGGGAGGCAACAAATTCTTCAAAGGCATTTTGTACTGCCTCTCGGGTATTGAATTTTTTTCCCGCCAAGGAGTTATCCAAATTCTGGAAAAAGTAGTAGTCTGTAGGCGAAAGGTCTGGTGAGTAGGGCGGATGACGGAGGACTTCCAACCCCAGTTCTTGCAACTTGGAGACCGTCTGCTGTGCAGTATGAGGTCGCGCGTTGTCGTGCAGGAGCAGCGGAGACGAGCGATTGACCAATGCTGGTTGGAGATGTGCCAGCTTCTCCATCATTGTGTTCAGTTCTTCACAGTACACATCTGCAGTAATGCTCACCCCGTTTGGTAAGAAGCTGTGATGAATTACACCGGCGCTAGACCAACAAACAGTGACCATCACTTTTCTAAGGGTAAGTTTTCTTTTAGGGCATTGTTTAGGTGCTGAACCAGGATCCAACCAACTTGCTGAGCACTTGCGGTTATCAAACAGAATCCATTTTTCATCGCAGGTAACAGCGGTTCAAAATTCCTTCATTTGTGTGTCTGTTGAGCAGTGCAAGGCACGTCTCGACGCATACTTCGCGCTGGCGAACATTGAGTTCGTGGGGCACCCATTTGTCAAGCTTTTTTACCTTGCCAATTTGACGCAAATGGACCAATATTGTTTTCACGCTAACGTCGAAAGCTGCTGCTAATTCAGCCGTAGATTGTGTATCATCAGCTTCCACAATCGCCTTTAATTCGTCATTGTCGACCAAAGTCTTCGGAAGACCGCGAGGTTCATTTTTCAGGTCGAAATTTCCAGAACGGAAGCGAGCAAACCAATAACAGGTGGTGCGTTGGTTTGTAGTGTTAGCTCCGTAAACGTCGTTGATGTTGCGTGCCGCTTGTGCCGCGTTGTTGCCACGACGGTACTCATATTCCATAATTACTCGAATTTTTAACGTATCCATGATGACAAAAAAGATTGAAATGCGATGAAAATGTAACACTAATCAATAAACAAATGACTACTTTAGGAAAAAGAATTCCATGTTTTTAAAATAAAATTAATTTGAAATTAGAATTCTTAACCAAACAAAAATTATTTTGATTTGAAATGGCCAGTACTGCAGAACGGCAATTTCATAGGTAAAGACCTATTATATCTTATATGTATGTATATGTCTGCTCAATTCAAATAAACAGGTTTTCGTAAACCAGCTGTCAGACCGTTTACAAGACGACACAATCGCAATCAAAGTTTCACTTAACATACGTAAAAATTTTTTAAAGTAGCAACATGGTCGTTATACTGGTACATTTTTATTACTTAATGTAACAGGCAAAAATCTACTTGAATAATAATTCATTAAAATCTGATAAACTGTATGTATAATATGGAGACAAGTTAAAGATTAATAAACGTAAATGTTAAATTCCTATAATAATATTCTGAATTTGTTTTGTATTAACCTCTTGGCTGTACTATGCGCAAGACTGAACTTAAAGCTATATTCAGAGCGGCCAAAAACGACGACTCGGACTATACAATGTTTTAAATAGTTTTGAAAAAATATCACTGTCATATTGACAGACTAGCTTTTGCCCGCGACTTCGTCCGCGTGGAAAAGTTACTTTGGGCCAACTAACACGCAGCGGTAGCTCTCAAAAGGAAAAAAAGCCCCGATTTTGAAACATCCTTAATTGGTGCTCCGCTCATATTGGTCTTAGCGTGATAATATAGCCTATATTCTTTCTCAATAAATGAGCTCTCTAACACGGAAAGAATTTTTCAAATCTGACCAGTAGTTCCTGAGATTACCTCCTACAACATCACAAACTTTACCTCTTTATAATATTAGTTGAGAGAAGAGGTTTCGAAACTTTTTTTGTCATAGACTACTTTTAAAATTTTACTTGTTCCGGTGGACTCCCTGCAGGTTCAATACTATCATATTCCCAAAACTCGACAAAAAATGTGAAGATTAGATCTAACAGTTATCGAAAAAAAATGTGAGAATTGGTTGGTTAATTAATTAAACCCTAAGCTGTCGTAAGGCACGCGCGTCCCCAGACACAATTAAAACTCTATTGTGTCTCAATTTCGCGATTCAAAAGATCAATTGATCTTTGAGTGGATATCAGAAAAGCAAAATGGCCAATCAAAGAAGTGATTCCATCCAACTTTACTTTTTTGACATCCACTCACAGCACAATCAATTGATCTCTTGAATCGCGTAATTGAGACACAATCGATTTTTAATTGTGTCTGGGGACGCGCGTGCCTTAACTCTTACTATTTTTATTTAGAAAACTCCCCATTCAAAATGGTGATTAATAAAAATATATAAAATTGTATATTTTCTTGTGTTGTATTTTAATATAATTACAATTAAACATTAATAACGTAACGTAGCTTCTACAATGACAATCACAAAATAGTCATAATTTTAATGGGAGGGATGTACTTCATGGTTTGAAAGCAAATTTTCAATATTTGGCTTCAGTTTTGTTAGTACATACTAAATCTCCCCGTTTTGGGATATTTAATCTGCTCTTTTTAAAAAAAAAATTGTAAAGACACAAACTATTTTCGATAAGATATGACGAGAGAAACGCTATCAATAGTTTTGTTGTAATTCCCCACAGTCCAGGATATTTCTCGGATATTTCTGCCTGCAGCCAAAATGTTTGATACCCTCTTTTAAATTTCACGTTCAACTCCTCATTAGTGCTAAGCTCGAGTGGCTCCTCTTGTAACATCACATTCTCCACTTCCGTTTCATCAAATGGATTTATGATCCATGGTGGTATTTCCATCGTCAGAATATCTTCAAATTTGATTTTGAAATCATCATGCAGGGCAATGAAATATTGGGCGTATACCTGAATATTCTCTTCAAGGCATTCTACCTGTGACAAGTATGAAAACTGAGATGATTCGCGCCGACTAATATTTTGCTTCATAAATTTTAATTTTCCAAGAAAAACTGAAATTACACCCTTTGTTTGTATTAAAGTGAGGTTGTCCTCTTGTAATTGTAATTGTAAGCTAATGTCATTAAATTTTTTGAACAAATCTGTCAAATACGCGATGTCTGTTTTGAAATTGATCAGGATTTCTTTAAATCTGGATCTTTACTTTCCAGAAACTCTAAAACTGATTCAAAAAGTGAGTGAAATGTTGTTAAGCATTCACCTTTCGATAACCAGCGTACTTCTGTATGTAATCGTTGAAATCGTTGAAAATTTTTATCATTTTCATCGCACAATTGTGCAAATAAACGCGTATTCAAACCATTGTTTCTTATTTTGTTAACTGCATTAATGGCAAATTGAAGCGATTTATGCAATCTATTACTCAATTTTTTTGCTACTGACACTGATACTGACATAGTGAATTGCGGTTACCCCTGGTATAATTCTTTTAAGATGACTTATAAACCCACGATATCGCCCGACCATGGCAGGATCTCCATCTGTTGCCACCGAAGTAACGTTTCTGAATGGAATCAATTATTCCTTAAAAAAATCACTCCGGACATTAAATATTGATTCACCTTTAGTGTCTGTCTCCAAAGCTTTCGCGAATACTATAGCTCTTCGTGAGTTTCTTCCTCCATAACAAATCGAACATATGCCAATAATAACGCTTCATTCCTAGGTAAAGTTGACTAGACAAATTAGACTAGACAAATGAGTTGTTTGCAGATAATTAGACAAGAAACTTTTAATATCAGAGCTCATTTCATCAATTCGTCTTTGTACAGTGTTGTTCCTCAAAGGAATTCTTTTGACTACGTCAAATGGGGATTTGTGGAGAACAGTTTTTAAAACCTGTTCAACAGCGGGTAAAATTAACTGTTCACCAATGGTGTAATGTAAAATATTTTCTCATTAATTATGTATATTTTGAGATATTTCTGTAAATTTGATAGAAAATACTTTTAAATAAAATTTTGATATTAAAATTCCGCGATTTTATTTATTAACTAGCTGTTACCCGCGACTCAGCACGCGCTTTTTTAAAATGTATCAAAAAATGTAAAATTATGAGTAGATGTTGTACATTATAGAGATACTTTTTTAAAACATTTGTAAGTACGACACACACTCCATTTACTGTAAAATGTAACGTATACATTAGAAATGTAGATAATAACAGTGTATCGAATGAAATGGGATTTATCATCAGCAACATGTCTGGAACTTTAACCTACAAAATATCACCCTCAGTGCTCACTTAGACTATATAAGAAAGTAATTAAAGTTTTAAGCTAAAAATTATTGAACAATATGTGTTAGTCTTATACGGTGCTATAATCACTGAGTTATGTAGACGCAAGCGCGATAAATAAATCAAAATGGCCGCCAAATTGACCAAAAAGATAATATAATTTTAATTACATATAAACATATGACTTTCAATTATGTATATTTATTCTTGAAGTCCAGTAAAGCACACGTCTCACTCGCTTGTTTACAATAAACAACATATTTTTAATAAATTTTCCATGGACAAATGCACGGGTAACAGTTCAACAAATAAAATAGAATATGTCGAATATGTACGCTATAATTTCGCATATCTGCCAGTAATATTCCCGTTAACATAGGTCCAGCCGTTTCGGACATAACCCGGTACAAACAAACAAAATATAAAATACCAACAATATTAAAAAATATATTTTTGTTCCTTATAGACAAAAAAATAACCAAAAAGTTGTTATTTTAATTTCAGGTACACACACTTTATTTTTATAATAAGTAAGATCACAAATAAAAAATTAGAAACAAAACCAACATAGAATAAACATGTTGAATAGAAACACAAAATAAACTTTAAAAATGTTTGCGATAGAAAGTTACCACGTTACCATGGCAACGTATATAATACTAACGCTAACACGCAGCGAAAGCAACCAAAACGAAAAAAATGCCCGATTTTGAAACATTCTTCATTGGCGCTCCACTTCTATTGGTCTTAGCGTGATAATATATAGCCTAAAGTCTTCTTCAGTAAATGAGGTATCTAAAATCAAAAGATTTTTTCAAATCGGACCAGTAGTTCTTGAGATTAGCGCTTTTAACCAAACAAACAAACAAATTCTTCAGCTTTATATATTAGTATAGATTAAAATACTTAATTATTACTTTGATACACGTTGCTAGTACGTAAAGAGACCATACAATTTAAGAAAATATATTTAATTAAAGCTGAGTTGTTTGATCCGTAGTTAACTTGACCAATGGTTAGTTTTGTACCGAAATGTCAAAATGATGTATGGAGTCAGACCACTGGTTAGAGATAACTATGATTCAAACAACGCAGCCTAAGTCATTTAACATTAGCAACTGCGAGGAACCTGAAATATTTACAGTCATGCAGGTCAATCATAATATATCTTTTCTTTAGTGAAGCACCACACAGTCAGATAAAAAAAATCTAATAAAGTAGGGACAAAAACTTCAATTATTCTCGGCTTTCTGATCTTTCATGGAAGTATCTAAAACAATGGCTCTGTTTAGTATTTAATTTTAATAAGTACCTAAATTACGCAAACATTGCAAATATACATATTACAAAATAAAATAAAAATATTTACGTATACCTAACGTAACTAATAAGCAGGTAAGTACTTACTTTTTCGACACAGACAAACACTAACATTGATTCACTTTATTTTCTATTCGAAATTCCGGAAACAAAAGAGTAACGTTTATCTTTGGCATTCGTATTTATATTCATTTATTTACAGGTTTATGCAAGTTTTTTTTTTCTTGAACTGACTGCGTTATTGACCTAGCAAGGTCTTAACAGCTTCACCGGACTACAGTTCATGCAAGATTGCAAATACATACATCACTAGTCGTATTTCGTCCCTTTGCACGTCTGAACAAGCGTTGCGGACGGCGGCGGCAGAAGCGGCAGCGCTTTGCAAGTCCCGACACGTACTGATTAAGGGATATGCAAGATTTTACAAGTAACAATCGCTGAGATTCCTAAAATATTATCTGCCTACATTGATAGGTGAAGTCAAACTAACATTGTTAGTTCTTCACACTATCGAAAATATACCAATTTTCAGACCCCCCGCTTACTAATTGTGCACCCCCATTTCTTTGTCACGCCAACGTAAACCCCCATCGAGTCTGTCGGACCCCTGGGGGTCCATCTGGACCACTTTAAGAATCCCTGGTCTAGAGTACAGAAGTATAGATGTGGTAGTTCACGTAAAGCGAGCAATAAATTCCACTTCTTGTAGGTATGAAAGTAAGCACGTTTCAAGTTATAGGCTTCTGAACAATAGTCGTATTTGAAATTCAGATTTTTCGGAAGGAATTTTTCGATTATATGTACTAAAGAGTTGTATTAAAGAAATATAAAATTGTGAGACCTTGTACAAGTGAAGCAGATAGATCGATTGAAGTACATGCATGTGGCACTGTGTTGACGTCTGGCGCTTGCTTTGGTCGTTTGAGTTGCCAAATATTGAATAAAAATGCTGCGATAGTAATGTGTAGTATCTTGTTTAAGTGTAAACTCTAGAAATGATTAGGGTAGCTAGTATTGAAATAAATAAAATATAAATAAATAATAATATATCTGATCACAAACATCAGAAGTAGCACAATATTTTTTATATACATTGCTACGTTC
This sequence comes from Antheraea yamamai, assembly GCA_036509395.1. Classification (NCBI taxonomy): domain Eukaryota; kingdom Metazoa; phylum Arthropoda; class Insecta; order Lepidoptera; family Saturniidae; genus Antheraea; species Antheraea yamamai. Next base: position 97,159 of record AP028436.1, read on the forward strand.
AATACATTATTGTATGCTTGTTCAATTCGAAAAACTGTTTATGAAAAATCCGAATATGAATACGACTATTCTTTAGGAACACTGAAAACATTGAACATTACTTGAAAAATAAATTGCGCAGATAGAAATATATATATATGTGTTCTCATTCATAGGAAATTATTAATACCAACGAATTCCAAAACTCACTTTTTACATTGTTCGCTTCACGTGAAATGCCACAGGTTTTTGTGTTGTTTGCGATTTCAATAAGTTAATTTCTAGTAAGGTTATCATTCTTATATGTATATCAGAAGGCGGGTGTATAATGACATCACAGTGTAAGTTCACTATCACATAAATATTTAGATATAAAATTGTCATGTCTCTGATAGTTTACATGTGTATATTAATGTGTGTCGTGTGTAGTGGCAGAGTCGACCCGACATTCCTCACAGTACAGTTGGTATTCACGCTAATGAAACAAATCAACATTTACGCTGGATATCTTTTTGACCCCAATTTAAATAAATGTCTCATAGTACATCAGTAATTGAGTGTTACGATGAGGCGACGGCGGCAGCTCGCATTCCACACGACTGATCATCATGTTATTCAATAACAAAACAATAAGTTTTAAATTATTATCCTAAATAAGTAGGAGAACGTGTACAAGGTTCAATTATTCCCGTTATACAATAGTTCCGATATGCTTTTATGTCGTCCAAAATGTGCCGTTGGTAACTTACACTGGTGACACGTGAAGTTTTTAAAATCACTTCTTAGAAGTTGAGATCTATTATTAACTGGCCTAACGGCTGCGGCTGTTTTTGAGGATACTTATAAATATGTATGGGCCGAACTAATCACTTCACATCAGGAGAATTGCATGTTTATTTTATATTTTAAACTACAGCATAAAAATATTTTGGAGTATAGATAAAGAGCATTCAAATAGCGTCGACGTTGCATATTCAAAATAACTAATATAATATTATATCCTTAAAGTGGATAACAGAGCGAACGCTTCTTTCCGAGGAAGAAATCGCTTCGTTATCCCCCGATATATGAGTAATTTAAGTATCGCGCAAACTATGACATATTACACTTTCTTATATACGGTGATACAATATGAACGTTCCTCAAGCGTTGGTGTTATCCAATCGTATGCGATTATGGGATATATGTATGCGAATTCCGAAAAATGTTGATTAGATATACTGAGTCTTGTAACTGTAGTCAGGTACTGATATTCTGTGAGTGTAATCTATTCGACCGACATAAAATATTTCACATCACATAATTGATATAATTGAGAGCAAGTGAGGAGAGAAGTGCTCAGCAAGCAGGACGGAGCGGAGGCGCCAGCGCGGCCGTGACGTCACCGGTGAGTCAGTGCTCACCTCGCGTCGTGGCCTCTGTGCCTCGCGCCGGTACATTGCTCATACTGCAGTCCTGTTTAGTTAATACTGGCAATTATCGTGTGGCTCTCTACTGTAAGATCTAAATTCTACACCTGTATGTTTAAGAGTGCATGAGGGACGACATGCTGATACGGTTGTTGCTATGTGATAACACAGATTCGCGTTTAGAGGCGGCGAGAATGTACGATGACGTCACTGACGCGGCGCTCGGGTCATCGGCCCGCTCTCTGACGGCATCTCGGAATTCGATAGGTATATATGCTATCATGTGTAAACGATACGATCGGAAAACAATATTCGTTTAATTATTATCAACTATGTCGTGAGGGTAACGGGGTCGGTTCATGTACCGTCTGGAGAGTGGACGCGGAACCATCTTGCGCGATACATTCCTACTTGAGCTAGACTGGGTCGCGAACGGGGCGAGGCGGTGCGAGGCGAGGAGTTGTTGAGCGGTGAGGGGTGAAGCGTTGGGTAGAGGAGGGGCGGTGTAGATGCGTGCGCGCTGCACACCGAAACACAAACGAGCCCAGTGTTTACAAACAGGCCTATAAAACGAGTTCGTTACCGGTGCTCCTGCGACACACACAGTTGTGATGGCGCGCCGATGCGACGCGACGCATGTCGTGACACATTCGTGCAGCGTCAGTTCTCTTTGTAAATTATTAATGGTCGAGTATTATTATCGACATCTAGCGACTTCCTTTGTCTTAATTACAAAATAAAACTTAACAACAATACAATATAGCCCATGCTACTTGGGAAATCTGTAATTTTGGATAAATCACAAAACTTTCAAAATCGAATCAGTTATGACATATCACAAAATCAATAAACTTTGCACCTTTATGACTATTATGACTAGTGGTCGTCCGGTACTCAAAATTCCAGTATTAATCTTCATTTTTCAAAGTGTCAATATTATTGCAGTTTATATTGCCAAAGAAAGCAAATACGAATATTGTAGTTTAGTTAGTAGAAGCATCATAAAGGATGACTTATAATTTAAATCTTTGACTCAATCTTATCAATTTATCTTTTTTCTACCTTTTTTGAATTGTTTTATTAACGGTAAAGTTCGACAATCAAAATATTTAAAAAATCTGTTGACAATGAGAAGAAAAGTACTGAATAATTATATCTTCGCTTTTTATATATAGCTATAGCTATAACCAGATCAAGATGAGTAAAATTTAAATACAAATTATACTTGAATTGTTTATAGTCTTCAAAACAATTGATAGATAATTGTTTATTGTATTAAAAGTTTTCGATATTCCTTCGAATAAATAAATAACATTTATGGATAATATGAATGTTTTTCAGTTCAAACATAGAGCATTTTATTATTATAATATATGGAGAGATATAATCAGTGAGTGCGTGTCACACACATAAGCACGCATGTGCCGCGGCCTTGGAACTGATTGGGGTTGTGGGGTTGCGAGGCAACTAGGGTAAAAATTATATCAGTAGGTTATATGTAAATAAAGTTTCAAGTTAAACCGGTTTCCATTATAATGTGGGCACGGATTGTTTCAATAAGCGAGGTCGCGCAAGCGCAGGAGTCAGCTGGAATCGTTGGAGTTCAGAGCGCCGCGCCGCGACCCCCCCGGCAAACTGGCTACATTGTATATATACTAATACTAACTAATATTGTATACACACATAGATACGATGCAAATGACCGAAGTGTTAAATCATCATCATCATCATCATGGACAGCTCTTCTCGATCCAATGCAGGGCATAAGCCTCCTCCCTTTTACGCTATTCCTCTCTATTCTGTGCCAGTCTTGTCCAGGTTTTTCCCACAAGATGTATGATGTCGTCGACCCATCTTGCCATTGGTCTTCCCACACTTCACCTGCCCTCTCTCGGCCACCACTCGGTCAAAAAACTACTCCACCTGCCATCACCACGTCTGGCCAAGTGGCCTGCCCACCGCCATTTTAATTGAGTAATACGTACACCGATATCCTGTACTTTCGTGTTTTTTCGGATATCCGTATTTTTTAATCTATCATTCAAGGTGATGCCTAATATAGCACGCTCAAACGAAAACGTCATCAAGCTTGCCGATGAATCATGATGACGATTGATTGATGATCATCAAATGTTGAATCCTAACTAATATTATAAATGGAAGAGTAGGATTGTTTATTAGTTACGGTTTCAAGCGGGATATCATAAGATTTTGTATATACGTTGTCAAGGGTGGGGAAAGGTTACGAACTACCTCCCATCCCGAAATGTACTGTTCACAAGGCAAAGGCCATAGATACTATAATACGAGCGAAAACTAATATTACAATAAATTTAATAAGTACTATGACATATTGGAGGATTTCGTATAATCCCCCTCGGCAGTGGCTCAAGCCTAGGTTTGTTCCATCGGCGTGGAGCCCTTGAGTACGCTGCACGCGCGAATACGGTGACACAAATTCTTAGAGTTATTGAGGTATGTATGCTTGGTACACATATAAATTCCAATAACTCGTATAAGTATGAATATGTAGTTTAGCTTAGGTTAGCTCAGTTAGGTCTTCCGCTTGGGGCGACAAGATGAAGTCCATTGAGATCTCGTGTCGCCTCAACCATAGCGGTAGGTAAGACAAAAAAGAAGTTAGGTCTTAGCTCAGTTAGGTTGCGAATTGGGGTGCGATGTCAGAAACCTCCACGTGGTGCACCCCGGGCAACGTCGACCGCTTCTCGGTCGGCGGCTGATGCCTGACATAGGCGTGGTATGTACGCGGCGCACCTATTACCGAGCTGCGGCTGATGAGGGCTCACTTTGAGCCCCAACGGCCCAGTTCTGGATAGAGACGGGGTTTCGTGACCCTCGGGGTATATTTCTCCCCGACCCGGCCCCTCATCGAGTTTGAGTCCTTTTTGGACTCGCTGGAGCCGGTCGTGAGGCGGCTCGAGCCGTACCCCATCGTCCTAATGGGCAACTTCAACGCCTAATCGCCCCAACCATAGCGGCAGACATACACCGTGGGGTTTTAGTCCGTGCGAGTCGGAAATAACCCATTGTCTCCCCCGAGGGAGTGGCTTATCTTTAAGGGATTTTCCAAGGTAAAAAAAAAGTTAGGTCGCGAATTGCACGAACTAGGCAACAGCCCAAGCCGAGGTGTGCCGTGCACATTTGTGCTAGTTGTAAAAAAAAGGATTTCTTATAATAATTTAATTTTGTTTAGTTTAGGATTACTCTGCACAGTGGCGTTGCTGTATTTATTTTATTTAATCGTATGGCTAATAGAGTATCCGTCTTTTATCTTCGATTGCTTGAATAAGCTACATCTTGCTGCAAGGTTCAATTAATGTGAAACAGTGCAGCGGCCAAAATTTGTCACTCTTTAGCAGCACCTGGGGAACACGTACAATGAAGTGAGAGGTACACTTCCTGCGGATGCGAATAATATCAGCCTCCCAGTCATTACTATATAAAATTAGGTAAGTATGTATTTTTGTATACGAGTGTGTTACAATAATAATATCGTAAAAAAATGAACGCGCTTGTAATTATGATAAAGAGAGTCGAAAAGCGTTGCCTTCAGTTTATAGTATTCTCTATACCAACAATTCCATCAGTATGTGAGTGTATTATATGAGGGAAGGAATGGATCTTGACCTCGAGGCGCGCATCGGCAGAGGTCAACCGGCAAACTCCGTCGCGCCGCGGCGAGGCAAGGCGAAGAGGCGCGGAGCGACCGCGGCATTGCGTACCTCTCACTGGAACTATTACAACTACAGAGCGCGGCGGCGCGGCGGATACAGCGTGCGTTCCGCTACACGTTTGTTTATTATTACCGTACTAGGGACCGACAGGGGTCGGCGCGTGCGGGGGAGCGGGGGATTGGGGAGGGGGTTCTATGGTTGCAGCGGTTTAGGTTCGGGAGCGCTGCCAAACTTTCCAAATCCAAACGAAAACTTAAACCTTCTGCTGTGTAAGTCAATGTACTCGATTGTAGGCGTACAAGCTATATGGGTTCGTCGAAAAGTACACCGTGAATGGCTGAAGTACCAGGTGTGTTAGTAGGTATCTGGACTTTACGAGAAAAGCGGAGAATTAAGACGAATTAAGAAAATCTTATAAAATATCTTGCAAATGGTAACTAACCTCGTAATATATTCGAAAAGCTGTCGTATTTACTAAGTGAATACAAAACAACAATATTTTGTGGGTATAACCTAAAATCAATATTCTGTAATAGCTTAAAACTAAAACTCACCGTTGCTTTAATCAGTATATATTGCAGGCTTCATCAAACAATGACATCTGATATGTTAGACACGCACATCTATATTTCATAACGTGTATATAAAATGTATAAATTAAAGCTGTAGTAAAATATATTTAAAAATAAAACAGAGGTAAGAAAAGTTATTAAATTTTTATACTGAATAATTTGTCGTTCTCTATTTACTAAATATAATGTTGTTTACTCTTATACATGTTTTATTGGTAGGCAGTTTTTTTTTATTGTAGCACGGCAAAGCGACTGCACCGTGCCTGATGATGGTAAGCACAGTACAATTCAAAAACAACGGCGATCACCGAGAGATTCCTCCGTCGGTTGTCGCTGTCATGCCGGCCTGCGTAAATGCCTCTTCACGTTACGCTCGAAGGACCCCATGTTATAGGAAGCAGGGAACACACTGGCCGGGAGATTGTTCCACAGCTTCACGGTACGGCAGGGGTGGTAGGGTGTCTGTACCCGACTGGATCGCGACCACCGTACACCAGGTGGAACACCCGCCATAGTGGCACGTTTGGGCGTGTCGCGTTCCGGGATCAGCCGGTGTATATCCAGCAACCGGGGGGGGGGCTGTCCCTGACTGGGTCGCTTTCAGGCCGGCATGACAGCGGCGACCGGCGATGGATAGTATGTCTTTCGGTGGTCGCCATTGTTTTTGGATTGTACTGTGCTTACCATCAGGCACAGTACAGTCACTTTGCCGAGCTACAATAATAATCTTGATGTTGCTAAATTATTAGTTCGTGTCCAGATAGGAGTTACCGTAAAAGTCTGGCATCGAAGACTTGCGCGCGTGGTTCGATTGTAAAAAGGAGAGGAAGGGATTAACTTGTATAACTCTTCAGAAGTCGCCATGATACGCTGAAATCGCTCTTTTGAACAAACCAGGTTATCGAAGTCGTAAGCACGCATTATAAACATTGGCCGCGTGAGTATTCTCTATTTGTTCAAGTACTCAATAATTTATCTTATCTTTTTTAATGTATTTGTACTGTGCTGAACTCATGGATGTTGTAGAGGGATTGTTAGAAGAGTGTTAATTTTGTGAGCAGTTACTTATGTGAATGGGAGTGTGTATACGAGTATAGCATAGAGAGTTGTAATGGTGACCCATTAATTAAAGTAGCGGTGCAGCTCTAAGTGTATCAAGGGGCAACATCATGCGCCAACAGGCGATAACAACCGCGTCCCGGAGTCGCCGCTTGCGATATTTTTGTAATTGCTTGTTAGCTTGAAGATTTGCACACAAAATTATAATACAGAGAATGTAATCGGTTTGCTAATATGCGCCCGCGGTATTTCCTGTCTACACAGGGTCAGTGTAAGTTCCGGTGAGCACTATACCACTGTTATACTAGTAAGTACCTATGTATGTTTTAAGCTGTGATAATTATTAAAACGGGTATCTCTTTACATTCGATATATATGACAACTGACAAGGACAATCTCCAAAACCGTTTGATAAATTGCTATGAAATTTATTTTTTCAACTGAGTGTTTTTTTAACCGACTTCGAAAAAGGAGGAGGTTTCTACGTTCGGTTGTATGTATTTTTTTTTATGTTTCTTTATGATATTCGTTTCATTGTAACTCGCCAGTCGACCATGGCCTCCGATCTTCATGAAAAGTGCTTGTGTTACCATTTGAACATGTTACGTATTATTACAAAAAAGGTTGAATACTTATTTAAAAAATGTTTGATTACAAAAGAGTGTTTTGCTGTTGTTTACAGATGGGCATTATTTAAATTTAAATATTCTCTAACACTTGCCTAAGTTGACAGTTCTTATTTTATTGTTGTGGTTTATTGTAGTTCTATTTGCCGGCGAAACACATTTCGTAAGAAATTATGAATTTCCTGGCTATAATTAATTCGGAAGACAAAGAAATTACACAATTTTATAGATTCCCAGGTAAATCATATCTATTATTATATGACATTATTGACATTTGACAATGTATTAATCATAGATTATACTGTTATTTCACCTCACGCACTTTGACGTAATATATTAATCTTATAAATTGCTTATTTTAACAATTATATCATTTTCTTTTATACTAAAACGTCACAATAATGATAACCAATTTAACTTAAAATAAGTAAAAAAAAATAATGAAGATCTGAACAAAAATATTATTCGTAAATTAAAATTGTTCACAAAATATCTGTATATAATGGAACGTTTTTGAATGATGAGATTGAGTTGAACGAATGTTATTCAGAGTTGCTTTCGATGTTTAATAAAGTATTAGAAATATGTGTTCAACTATGTTTAAAATTTTAGGCACTGCTTAGTAAAACTCGTGTTAAGCCCGTATTCATTTTTGTTTTTGTAATACGACCGATCATGTTTTCGCCCTATTCATTTGACTATAACTGAACTATTCATGAGAACAAATAATACGACTCATGGGCGGAGCCTCAGGCACATTTAGCTAATATATAAACAGATATCTTTTATATATGAATATGATAGTGAGATCTGCCGTTGTGCCAGAATCACGCAAAAAGTACTGGCTAGATTTCCATCAAATCTTTTTAGTTTTCCTTCGTAGGCACTTGGCCCTTATCTATAAAAAGCATCACATTGTATATTTATGAAAGTTTTGAGAAACTACGATTTCTATATGCACTGTGACGACCAACGATGTGTTTTCTTGGTGCGGGAAGTTGGGCAATCGATGTGATGCGCATGCACAGGAATGGGGATGTAAACGGAAACATTGTTTATAAAAAAATGTAAGCAAAGTATATTTTTGCTCTGAATATCTTTTGTATGTTCTTTCCTGTGTACATAAAATATATTTTAAGATAAAGAGTATTTTGGAAAGGAAGAAGAGATGGCGGGCATGGCGGCGCGTTACGCTCTTATACAACGCACAAATTAATTGCAAACTTGCACATGTATATAATAAAACATTGATTTTCTTTCTGGTGAAGCTAAAATGAATTAGTTTGGAAACGAATGGCAGCCCAGCTGGCGACACCGCATGGCATATACAACACAATCTAGAGCTTGCGTGGACGCAATACGGTTCACTCGCGCCCCTTGTATTCATATGCAGTCGCGGTCTGACGCCAGATGGTACAATCACGAGCAGGAGAATTAGTAGATAATAGGGATGTGAGATTACATCCGCGAGGCGCGGGGGGAAGGGGAGGTGCTCGCCAACAACATATAAGTCCCACAGGTACACTAATACAGGATTAATAAGAAACCTGTTATCAGTTTTTTTATCGCGGGTGTGACAAGGAGTCATTCTAAGAATTACAGAATATTATTCGTAGGTAAACTTATTATTTTAGTGCCTGTTAATATTTTTAACGCGAATAGTTTTTAAAAATATATGTAGGATGAAGTAATTAAGTAAGGCTAAAGGGAATACAACATGGACAGCTGCTTTAATACAAAAATAAATTGTTTTAAAAATTAACAGGGCCTGTGACGCCATCTCGTGTGTACCTGCGGGTCGATCGTGAGGCTCGTTTGAGCCGCGCTGTGCAGTACATAGATGTTCCATTTTGTAAAAACGGGCTTAGCAACCTATACTCGGTATTTCCATTCAACTTCTTTTTATGTCATAGAAGATCATGTATATTATTATGTCATAGAAGATCATGTCTCCATCAACTCAGGTAAATTAGATTAATTAAAGAAAAATGTATGAGAAAAATAGTTTTGTTTATATCTCTAAAAGTTATGAATTGATCAATGGTTTTGTTTATACAGATATATCAGATTTAAATTATATTTTAGAATCGTAATCGCAAAATTAACATCTTTTGTTCTTACACAAGATTCCATAAAATGAATAGATATTTGCTGGAATAAGAATATGTAATTCCTTCTTGTAGAGAGATGTAGAATGCTTCCATAAACCTGAAGTCTTTGTTTTTTTTATTTGATTTTTTATATACTGGCTCACTTTAGAAATAACTATCTGAGTCGCAGAAATTATTTCGAAAAACTTATTAAATTTACTTTTTGATCTTAGAGTGTTTGGATCGGAAGCTACAACTCCCACTATTCCGATTAGAACTAATTGAATTCTCGTCACTCATGTTAAATCGTAAACTTATTAATCTGAGAACAATTATAATTCTCTGAACTCGACGCGAAGTATGAGTATAAAATAAGTCTATATTTATCTATACAGCTAATAAGAATGTTAATTTAACGTGTCTGTACTTTATAGATTTTTGTGAATCTCTTGTCTTGGAATAAGTAATAAAATACGTTTCAATCATTTTTAGAAATGTCTGTCTATCTGTCTGTTTCTTTGAATACGCATCAATGCTAAGGTACTGCGTTCACGATAAAATCTCACACAAAAGTTATTGTAATTGTAATGACGACGCGAATTAAGTACCAGAGAAAAGTGGATAAGTTAATGGACTTAATATATTCAGACGATCTTATTTATCACTTTTTTTACATTAGGTTCCATACGGACGTAGTCGCGGGCACAGATATTGAAACAGGTGATGAGCATTCATTGATAAACATAGTGATTCTTCGGAAGATTAAAAAGCAGAAACGTCACCAGCTGTATTGTACTTTCTTACCTAACAATAAAGTGTATCTACGTGTTTGCAATACCTTACTCTGTTGATGAAGTTAACCTATATTAATTATTGAATTAAACTGATCTATGCTGCTGATGTATTTATATGTATCTACGAGCTACATAGTGTATTAACGATAGGAGTCGATACATAGTAAATGTTTGTACAGTTTAATATAAAGGTAGTGTAATAATGTGTATTATTACTAGCCTTTGTTCGCGTCTTCACTTGCATGAATGTGGGAGGTCATTATCATTCAATAATACTATTTCTTTCTTGATGAAAAATATCCTGCGTCCTTTTCTGTACTCAGTACAACGTGTGGGCAAAATTTTATGTTGATCGATGATGTAGTTACGGCGTGAAAGCGTAACAAACAAATAAACTCGTAATCACATTTATAATATTACTTAAGGTTTTCACAATAAATTATTATAATATCTACTACCTATTCTTACCATTACAATATTCCTTGTGAGGACAACACAATATTTATTTGTATCGGTCATGAGTAACTAGAAACTTATTTTATTCTGTGGAACATCCGTGAACTTTCAGCGGCAACGATCAAACACTATAGGGAATGCTGTGATACACTTCTCGCACATCTATCTATACTATAATATAATATTAATCATTACATAGTATAAAACAAAGTCCCCTAGCGCGTCTGTCTGTCTGTCTATTCGCGATAAACTCAAAAACTACTGAACGGATCTCCATGCGGTTTTCACCAGTGGATACAGTGATTCACGTATATAATTTGTCAAGGATTTTTTTATAATCAGGGCGGGACAACGTCTGCCGGGACCGCGAGTATAATATATAATAATATTGTAAAAAGGTAAAGTTTGTGACGTTGTAGGGCGTAATCTCGGGAAGTACTAAACCGATTTTGAATTTCTGGGGAGTCGGAGAAAAAATGGTCGAATGAAAACATTTCTTACGAACGTTGCCTTAACGATGACAGATATATGATTGAGTTAAAAAAAAGGTGTAGCTTGATAATGCCCATTATCGCCCAGCGAAGTGGGCACGGGTCAGCAGTCTATACTAATATATAAAGCTGAAGAGTTTGTTTGTTTGTTTGGTTGAACGCTAGGATCTCAGGAACTACCAGTCCGATTTGAGAAAACCCTTCGGTTTTAGATAGCTCATTTATCGAGAAAGGCTTTAGGCTATATCATCACGCTAAGACTAATAGAAGCAGAGCACCAATGAAAAATGTTTCAAAATCGGGCACTTTTTTTCTTTCGAGAGATTTCGTTAGCGTTAGTATTATATATGTACGTTGCCATGGTAACGTGGTAAGTTTCTATCGCCAACATTTTCAAAGTTTATTTTGTTTTCCTATTCAAAAAGTTTTTTATTTGTTCTCTATTACGTATTATAAAAATAAAGTTTGTGTATGTACAATTAAAATAACAACTTTTTGATGAATGGATATGGCTACAAATGACCAAAAAAAAATTTTTTTTATACTTTGTCTATATTTTTAGATTATTATATTTTGTCTGTTTGCTTGTTTGTTCCGGGTAATCTCCAAAACGGCTGGACCTATTTTAACGGGAATTTTACTTTTTACTGCCAGATAGCCGAAATTATAGTGGTTGACATATTCTATTTTATTTGTCCGCGGCTTCGTCCGCATTGCTATTTCCAAAATGGTTGGACCGATTTTCACGGGATATTCACTGGTAGATTGCAGACCTCATAAAAAGTAATTTAGGTTTTTTTCTGCCGTAGTGGAATATCCGAAATGCTTGAATTAATTTTCACGGGACTTTCACTGGCAGACAACTAACTAATGAGCTATTTTATTTTAAGGTAGTGGGCTCGACAGACGTTGTCCCGCCCTGATAATAAAAAGAAAACCTTGACAAATTGTACCTAAACCTTCCCCATGAACCGTTCTACCTACTTGTGAAAACAGCATGAAAATCCGTTCTGTAGTTTTTGACTTTATCGCGAACAGATAAACAGACAGATCAGAGGACTTTGTTTTACACTATGTAGTGATGAACTGTTACCTATGCATTCGTTCGTGTGCAACTGATCAAAAATAATTTGTTTACTGTAAACAAGCGCGCGAGACGTGCACTGTACTGGATACTCCAAGAATAAATGTATGTAATTTGAATTATCATTTTGGTCAATTTGGCGGCCATTTTGTTTTATTTACCGCGTTTGCACCTATATAACTCAGTTTTTTTTTCTCGAACTGACTATGCTATTAGCCTTGCGGCATTTACCGCTTCACCGAACTACTATACATAACTCAGTGATTATAGCAACGTATAAGAATAACACAATTATATTGACAATATGGGCATGTTATATCTATATAATAAAAAATTTAACACAAATTGTTCGATAATGTATAGTTTAAAATTTTCATTACTTTCTTATATAGTGTTAGTGAGCATCGAGGGTGGTATATAGTAGGTTAAAGTACAAGCTATGTTGCTGATGATAAATCCCATCCAATCGATATACTATTCGTATTCACATATCTAATGTACACGTAACATAATACAGTAGATGGCGTGCGTGTCGTAGTTATACTTTCTTATATAGTGTTAGTGAGCATCGAGGGTGGTATATAGTAGCTTAAAGTTCCAGGTATGTTGCTGATGATAAATCCCATCCCATTCGATATACTATTCGTATTCACATATCTAATGTACACGTAACATAATACAGTATGTGGCGTGCGTGTCGTAGTTACAAATGTTTTTGAAAAAGCATTTTTATAATGTACACACCTACTTACAATTTTACATTTCTTTAATACCTTTGAAAAAAACGCGTGCGGAGCCGCGGGGGACAGCTAGTACTATTAGCTTAGCTAGACACGCCCTAGTGTCTCACTATTTCGAGTGGTATACCTGAACTGCACGCGATCTACTTGGACATAAATTGCGTGTTCTAACAACTGGTTATAGGTATCTAATGCTTATTACAGATAGGGGAAATTAAAATATTTAAAAGACTCGGAGAAGAAAGTCTTCGTCCCTGGGACTCATTATACTAAATCTTCGAAGCCTTTGAACTGTACGAGATTTCGACACGTCGCGGTAAACTTTATGTGGAATACCCGAAGTACAAGTATATATCTCCTAAATAAGGGTAAAACGTAATACACGGCGTTTGTGTGCGCTTGAACTTTCGATTACGGTTTTACTTTTGATGAGTTACCAAATTAATCAATTCAAAATTACTTTATTCAATTAAATACCCGGCAAGGCGCTTACGAACTTTAATAAAACATTACCACTGGTTCGGAAAATAACCCTTCGATGTATACTATTTATTTATACTACACCTATCTATACAAGACATTATAATCACAATCATTTTTAGCGAATGTACAGAAACGGGTGTCCTTTCCAGACATTACTATCGTTCCCTAGTTATCATCTCTACAATAGCATTTTCACAGTCAAATAATACTTAAAAAAGGTTTTTACTGATTGGATGGCGTATTTGTGATTATTTCTAGTAATAAAATCATACCGGTCTTTTAAAAAGTGTAGCTTATTGTGTAATATTATTAATATTATCTTGCGGATGTATATTAACCATCAGAAGTTTATTGGGAAGGCAGAGTTATGACAATGAATTCCTAAAACCAGGTTTTTTTAATGATTCACAAGACCCCATATTGAGAATTGCTCGAATTACTCATTTTTCTAATATAAACATTATATATCTAATTTGTTGTCTCCCGCAGTGAATTCTTTAAGACATTAAGCTATGAAAATATACACAGTAAATTAATTTAGGACTGACATAATCAGTTAAATGACGGGTCTTACGAACTAGAGATGCATCAAAACTTGATATCGGTGTAAATGTGAGGACTTCATTGTAATTTTCTAACGAGTGCGAGATTCAAGAACACAGTATTATCAACTAAGTCTATAGAATTCCTTTCGATCTTGATATCGATATATTATAGAAGTTATTTAAAGCAAACCAATCACAAATATTCAGCTGAAATCTTTGAATCGTTCTTTTTACTTTGATATAAGTGAAGTGTTGTTTGGAATCAGTACCATGTTAGATAGTTAACATCGTACAGTTGATGGCTATCAACCATTAGAATAACTCACCTTATTTAAATGGTGACATCTAGTTATCTTTTGTTGAGCAATCTACAATCCATCCGCAATAGTTGGTGTCACAGAGATCTGTTAACCTCTTGGCAACTGGATATAGAGATGGAAGGCAGTCAATGAACCTATACGAATATGATTAATGTAAAGCAGACACGAACGAAGGTCTCGGATTGTCCTGCTTCTGAAAGGAGGTTATCTCACAGAAGGAGGCGACAGGGAGGACCCGCGAGGAGGCTTTGAGAGGTCCTCTCCGACAAGGGAGGGCTGGCAGGAGGGGGCTACGGCACGTCCGACTCCTCCCGCTACCATAGCCGAGCCTGAGGGGATGGGCCCATCTCCTCATTGCATAGGTTCGGCTAACGAGAGGGGGAGGCGGCTGGTTGTGTACCCAGCTTGCCTCTCTATTAAGACGGAACCTGGCGACCACCTTACCAGGCTGCCGCAGGGGCGGTTCTCAGGTAGATAGCAGGAACGATCCCTGGCCGCTCCTACAATGCGGCGGATGGTACACCGTGGGGTTTTAGTCCGTGCAAGTCGGACATAACCCACTCTCTCCTCCGTATGGGGATTTTCCCACGTTAATAAAAAAAGGGTCTCGGTTATAAATATCTTGGTGTAGTTATGAATGCGTGTGAAAAATGTTACCCTATGGTAATAAGCGATTTGTCAGTGAAGGGTTATAAAAAATAGTTGGTTTGATTTGACTTTGCTTCTTCCGCCTTATATTGATTGGCTGCTGTCGCGTCTATCTGTGAAAGCTTTTAATTTTATCTGTTTGATATATATTTGAAAAGATAATTATGTGTCATGTCATAATTATGTGTAAAAAGAAAGAAAAAAGCAAAATATTAGTTACTAAACCAAAGGAGCTGGTTGAACGCTTACAAACTGTTTTTAAATTGGAATAAATATTTAAAAACATATATGTCGCAGATGAAGTGAGATGTGCTAATAATATTTCATTATTTTTATTGAGTTTCAGTTAAGTATAATTTTCTCAGGTTTATATAAAACAGATAAAATTAATAACTTTTCAGGTAGACGTGGTAGCAATCAATAAATTCGAGGCGGAAGTAGTAAAGTACAATTACTGTATAAATGTAAGAGGCAGTACGGAAACTACCTACAAATGCTCGTACCGGCAAACTCACGCAAACATGCGCATCGACGAGAGAGTACCTTTTAAACTTCTCGTCAACGCGCATATTTGTGTGAGTGTGTCGTTTTCGAGCGTTTATAGGTAGTTGCCGTGCTGTTTCTTATATTTATACTGTGGTACAATGATTTGATTTCATTGTATGGATTTCCGCAAAGTAACGCCTATAATCGACAATATTATAGGAAAAGTCTGAGAAATCCCAGGGATGATTTTATAGTTCAAGATTCGAAATACTAAAAGTTTTTCTACTGTTTGAATGTATGAATAAAGTTAAGCGGACATGGACAAAACAACTTAAAAATAACTGGCAACATAAAACATCAACTCCGCACAGGATCTTAGTGAGTTTTGAGGTCATTGAGACGATATTATTTTCAATAAAAAAGATGTAGTCACGAAGATTTTACGCCGGCATGAAACATGCACAGAGAGGAACTCATCATTCACACAGTAATCCACTATATAACAAAAAATCTTTCGACACTCTTCAAATCCGACAAACTTGTAATGTGTTTTGTAATTTTAGTACGGAAACAGATCAAAATAAACTTTTGTTGTAATTACATCTAAATGATTATATTGCTTTATGTACTAAGATTTCGTCGGTCATTTACCAAACTTTTATTAATACTAAATTAAATGTTGTAAAACGTATTCAGAAGACAAAGTTGTCTTGTTATCTTTTTTTTACATCTTGCTTAATGAGAAGAAAGCCTCTCAGTCATTGACTCGCTTCACATTTATTATCAACAATTTTTCTTTTTTACATTTTTTATAGGGGCTTTTATTCCACCGAACATATCAGCCCCATTGTTCCCCAATCTTTCTAGCTCTATCATGAGAGTCGCTGATGAGGTATCATAACCAGGTCATACAGCATCTTAGCTTCACCCGAACAGGATTCAGCCAAGATGCTGTGACAAATACCTATGTTCTGCCAACTACTTTCTATACTACTCATCAACGACTCTCTTTCGATGCGGTTCTTGGACACTCCTCAATTTTTCTGCATACCTTGCAGTTGGGAGTTGGGAGTCGATGGATAGTACCCCGAACGGAGTCTTAAAGCTATCTTAATAACATATTGTCGGTTTAGGTTACATTCATTAAACCACGGTATATTAAGAGGCTGACACTGTATTTATAAAATCTTTCTTTCAATTTTGGCAGCACTTCCCAATAATTATTATCTATACTAATATTATAAAGAGGTAAAGTTTGTGAGTTTGTGAGTTTGTGACGTTGTGGCGTTGTAAGGGGTAATCTCAGGAACTACTGGTCCGATTTGAATAATTCTTTCAGTGTTATATAGCTCATTCATCGATAATGGTTATAGACTATATATCATCACGCTAAGGCCAATAGGAGCGGAGCACAGATGAAAAATGTTTCAAAATCGAGATGTTTCTTTCTTTTTGAGAGCTTCTGCTGTGTGTCAGCGTTAGCCCAGAGTAGTAACTATTATCTATACTTCTATACTAATATTATAAAGAGGTAAGTTTGTGAGTTTGTGACGTTGTGGCGTTGTAAGGGGTAATCTCAGGAACTATTGAAAATTCTTTTACCAATATAAAGCCACGTTATTTATGAGTGTCATAGGCTACATATCATCACGCTAAGACGAATAGGAATGGAACAACAATGAAAAATGTTTTAAAATCGGGGTATTTTTCCTTTTGAGAGCTTCCGCTGCGTCTTAGCCCAAAATAACTATTCCACGCGTGCGAAGTCGCGGGCAGAAGCTATTAACTAATTATATTATCTATAATAATATTATAAAGAGGTAAAGTTTGTGAGGTTGTAGGAGGTAATATCTGAGGAGTCGGAGAAAAATGGTCGAACGAATACGTTTCTTACGAACGCTGCCTTAATTATGAGATTTACATGATTGAGTTCTAGAGAAAAGTTGTGGCTTGATAATGCCTATTACCGCCCAACGAAGTGGGCACGGGTCGGCTAGTCTTAGATAGAGATGATAGAAGTAGTTAATGAGATGAATTGAATTATTTCATTTTAATTCCTACATAAATTTAGATCATTTAAAAGATACATATATATTTACTTCATACTAACTGCATTAAGTTTAAAACCATCTCACTTAGTAGCTGAAGTACAACGCGTCTGCTTTCTGGGTAATGCTCGTATCTTATATCAAAGACAGATTTTTTTAGGATTTTTTTTCTCGTTTCTATATAATATAGTAAAATTTTAAAACTTTTTATCTACCGCACGTGTTGCGGAAATGTTAGGGTGACGCTGTTATCTTATTATCTTTAAACTGGTCAAATGTCACCTTAGTTGTTTTGGTGACTGACATTTCTTTTGTTATAATTGAATAAATTTATTTGTTTAAAACTACGCATTACTATGATATAACTAATTTATGAAAAACCTGTCTAATTTAAGGCATTTTTTATTATTCGTCTACTATGACTTTAATCTCTAATTATGACTGTAAAACACTAATGAAACTATTTACACAACAAAATATTATAAGTTTTATTGTCTAAAAATAATAGGTCTTTACCTATGAAATTGCCGTTCTGCAGTACTGGCCATTTCAAATCAAAATAATTTTTGTTTGGCTATGAATTCTAATTTCAAATTAATTTTATTTTAAAAACATGGAATTCTTTTTCCAAAAGTAGTCATTTGTTTATTGATTAGTGTTACATTTTCATCGCATTTCACTCTTTTTTGTCATCATGGATACGTTAAAAATTCGAGTAATTATGGATGGAATATATGTACCGTCGTGGCAGCAACGCGGCACAAGCGGCACGCAACATCAACGACGTTTACGGAGCTAACACTACAAACCAACGCACCACCTGTTATTGGTTTACTCGCTTCCGGTCTGGGAATTTCGACCTGAAAAATGAACCTCGCGGTCGTCCGAAGACTTTGGGCGACAATGACGAATTAAAGGCGATTGTGGAAGCTGATGATACACAATCTACGGCTGAATTAGCAGCAGCTTTCGACGTTAGCGTCAAAACAATATTGGTCCATTTGCGTCAAATTGGCAAGGTAAAAAAGCTTGACAAATGGGTGCCCCACGAACTCAATGATCGCCAGCGCGAAGTACGCGTCGAGACGTGCCTTGCACTGCTCAACAGTCACACAAATGAAGGAATTTTGAACCGCATTGTTACCACGATAAAAAATGGATTCTGTTTGATAACCGCAAGCGCTCAGCAAGTTGGTTGGATCCTGGTTCAGCATCTAAACAATGCCCTAAACGAAAACTTACCCCTAGAAAAGTGATGGTCACTATTGCCGGTCTAGCGCCGGTGTGATTCATCACAGCTTCTTACCAAACGGGGTGAGCATTACTGCAGATGTGTACTGTGAAGAACTGAACACAATGATGGAGAAGCTGGCACATCTCCAACCAGCACTGGTCAATCGCTCGTCTCCGCTGCTCCTGCACGACAACGCGCGACCTCATACTGCACAGCAGACGGTCTCCAAGTTGCAAGAACTGGGGTTGGAAGTTCTCCGTCATCCGCCTTACTCACCAGACCTTGCGCCTACAGACTACTACTTTTTCCAGAATTTGGATAACTCCTTGACGGGAAAAAAATTCAATACCCGAGAGGCAGTACAAAATGCCTTTGAAGAATTTGTTGCCTCCCGTCCAGCTGATTTCTTTAAGAAGGGCATCAATAAACTGCCACTGCGTTGGCAAAGATGCATTGATTGCATGGGTGATTAATACAAATAAAAAATACATGAAAAAAAAATCGTTTAAATTTTTTCATACAAAACGGCAATTTCATAGGTAAAGACCTAATATCTACAAAAAGTTAAATTTCACTTGTACATTTTATGGACTGTTAAATGACAATTCAACGTAATTATTTTAATAAAGATATAATAATAGTTAATTTAACACCAAGCGTAAAAAAACTTATTCAGCGATTATTTTAAATAATTTTTTTTTTCAGTTTCAAACTTACCAAAATTAACGATAAACTTTAAAAAGAAAATTGGTACCTATCAACTTAAAATCGTGAGTGAGTGAGAAAACGATAAACAATTGTTTATCGTTGTCGATTATAAAATTAATATATATTTAAGATTAAAGAAGCTTGAAGCTGCTATTGAAACTTGAAAATTAATACTTCTACCGATTTCTATAAAATCGTGATTTTGTAGTTACCAGGTTTACTCCGAAAAAAAAAACGAATTGTGAAACGAGTAACGAATGCTGAGGATATTTTTGAGAGCCGTTACAGAAGCGCTGCGTTATTAAGTATTCCATTTGCTACGTGAAGCAAACTAAGGTCGACTATTTATAATTTGTTGTTGCCTCTGCCCTTTCTAACGAATATTTAATCGTAACTCGACTTACATTTGTACAATGCATTATTTATATCATAATCTATATAAAGATATAGTTTTGTGTACGAAATGTTTTTAATCAATTCACATACTTGTTGTAACTTGTATCAAGAAAGCTGAAGGGGAAGACCGATATGCTCACCTGTTTGATTATGATTTTAATTGACAACTCTGAGTAGAGTGTAGAGATAGGGTCGCCGAGGCATACAGTGCACTCGTGTTGTAGATACCCCGAGCCGTTTAGAAAGCACCGAACCGCGAGTCGCAGAGAACCGACCTCGCACACCCTGTAAACCGGCTCCGAGTCTCTATTTCATCACAGAACACTTCACTAATATTACACTAAATAATCACCAAATATCACAAACACGAACGATTAAATCACTCGCGTCATAATCTCGCGAAAACAACTACAGACGTACAGAAACCACACAATATACACTCTACTCACAGCTCGGTCGGCGGCTAACTGACGCGTGGTGCGTCTGGGGCTGGTAATGTTGCCAGAGTAATCTTATCCAATTGCGCGGTCGACACTTTGTAAATAAATAAATAAACTTAACCATATCTTTAAATTTTTATTTTTCAATGAGTAGGTTTAATAGGTCATGATTTTGACTAATTTATAAAACACAACCGTTTGATTTTCATCCCTTTGTTTAATAATAGAATATTCATAGCATGTAAATAAAATGGCATATTTAGTCGAGCAACGCACTTATGACTCCCCTGGTATTGCTGGTGTCTATGGACGGCGGTGATCACTTACCATCAGGTGACCCGCCTGTTCGTTTGCCCCCTAAAATATAAAGAGGAGTCCTAAGTCTGTTCATATATATATATATATATATATATATATATATATTTACTCAATCTATACTAATACTAATATTATAAAGAGGTAACGTTTGTGAGTTTGTGACGTTGTAGGGGGTAATCTCAGGAACTACTGGTCCGATTTGAAAAATTCTTTCAGTGTTATATAGCTCATTTATCGGTAGGATATATATCATCACGCTAAGACCCATAGGAGCGGACCACCAGTGAAGAATGTTTCAAAATCGGGGTATTTTTTCCTCTTGAGAGCTTCCGCTGCGTGTTAGCATTACCCCAAAGTAACTATTCTACGTGGACGAAGTCGCGGGCAGAGGCTAGTAAAATATATAAGGTATACATATATTTACTTTTAGTAAAAAATGATAAATAGAAAACCAAACTGAAGATTACTGATGTAGTTTTATTAGAGTAAATACTAACCTAAAATGTAATCTTGTAAATACAAGATCAAGTTAATTGCAGTATTGAAGTCAACAGAATTAAACAAGTGTTATTTAGATCGAAATAATATATTCACGAATGTCAAAACATTGCTAGGAAATAATCTACTTTATCGAAAAAAAAACAGTACTGTACTTGTCATTATATTTATGTAAGTATAAAATTATATACGTTTTAATACAACACACTATAATATAATACACAAAACTAAATTGCTATAATTAAATAAAGCGATCAAATTCTTATATCGAAAATCTTGCGATATTGGAATTATACACGTCACGTATATTCGGTCGTACACGTCACGTATATTCGGTCGCCATTGAAATGTTCTGTACTCGGTAGGATATAAGTAAATACTCCTATATAATTTATTAACATATTAATATGATGTTAACATTCTAGCATGTAAATGCATTTACCAGGAATATTTTTGTTATGAAGCAATTTCATAGAGCCAACATACAAAATAAATATGTTGTATATTTCTTATAATTTCAAGTATAAATGGATACTTAAATGGCGCAGTGATCATTAAATGATGTGAAAAATACAAGTTAAAACTTATTGCAAAATAAACTAAATATTGGACATAAACTACTGAAAAATGTGACGATGTGGCAATACCGGCGCGCCGGGCGGCCGGCCTGCATCGTAAAGCGGTTGCGAAGGGGCTGCGGGAAGGGAGCGTAGTACAGGCGGAGCGGGCGGGGCGGGGTGCGGGCAGAGAGGCTTGAGGCGCTCTGGTCGCCCGCACGCATCTCGTCCTACAAACTTGCTTTCTGCCCGCTTCCATATCGCGGAGCTTGAGCAAGCACACGGGTTTTTTGTATAGATTTGTGAAAGGCAAATTATATACAACGCTTACACCTTTAAACAAAATGACTCCTGTATATGCGTAATGGTAGTCCCATAACTACGTGACGAAGCTTCGGCTACTTGTCGCGCTAAAACTAACCTTTTTTTATTCCAGTAGTTCCCTTGATAAGTGCGAAATTATCGTGCAGCTTCTGTCGTCACGCAGTCCGATAGTTCGTAACACATAACAATAATGTCTTCCCCACCTTAATTTATTACGCCCATAGACAAAACTTCGTGGCGATAAACGTAGGGAAGTAGTATTACGGGAATAAATATAAAAATGCCGTTCAAAGGCACAGGAGTGTGCTTTGTGCATAAACTTAGGTACTTGTGATATTAGTTGTAAATTCGCCATAAAAATACCTTGACAAATTACAAGTCACGAGTTAAATTTCCACAATTTGGCGAGTGACGTCAGTCTACGTGCCTCTAGTACTCTAAGGCCGCATCTCTTACAATAAATGTTATAATAATGTACTTACTCCGTGAGATTCGCAAAATATAGCCAGGAATGATGTAACACAGCACCGCACTGTACATCTACTGTGGAGTGTACGAGTAATAGCATTGAATGACTCATCATATAGGTAAGTACCAAGTGTAAATGTAACGCAGCTCAGCAGATCCCATTATTTAGATACGTGTAAGAGTGAATTCTCAAAGTATTCATATAGTAAGTTGTGAATGCATTCGTGTTTAGTGCTGTGACTCTGAGATAAGTGCTCCAGAGGCAGCGTTTGCAGCACGCTGTGTGTAGGCGCGAAGGTTGCGTGACGCGATGCAACATCACCTTTGTGTGGTGATCACATTACATTATTGAATTGTGTTATAATACTCGTTTATCTATACATCTACGTTTATACTAGTATTATAAAGCTGAAGACTTTGTTTCTAAATACTTTCAGTATTAGATAGCTCATTTATCATCATGCTACGTACGTTATATTTTAAAATATTTTCTCCTTCTAGGTAAACGAAGTCGGGAGTTAAAGTTGGCGTTAGCCCAAAGTAACTATTCCACGCGGACGAAGTCGCGGCCAGAAGCTAGTATGGAAATAATTTATTCAGAGAGGTGCTACCTCTATAACCATACCATATATACCACATTTCGCTGGCATTCCACACGGCAACTGCTTGTAAACACTCGATATTCCTGTAGTTATGTATGTGGTGTTGGATTGTTACATAATAGTGTCATAAATTATTAATATCGGTCACGCAGTACGCGTGCAGAAGTTTTAATAATAATCGCTCGTATTGCTTCACTACATTACTGAATACAAATAAAACTTTACACAAAGACTTGTTTTCACCTGAAGCTTTTTTAACGATGCAATACCATGGCTGTGCATGTGGTACGTGTAATGTGCTGTGTCTTATTATTCGGCACTGTGTCTCTATTATACTAATATTTCGTGTAGACTCCTTCGCTGGTTTCAGTATCAATTTGAGAATATTTTATTTTCCTTCAATTTTATCATAACGATTAGGTTAGATAATGGATAGGTATAATATCGTTGATTACTCACAGTACAAACTTTGCTGAATTTAGAATCATATGAGCTCATCCACTATGACAAATTTAATTTCGTGGCTGCTTATCTATGTAACTATAAATACATTTAACTCGATATCTTATTTTACATTTTATAAAGTGTTCGTACTCGTGTTAAAAAATTACATAGTAAAATAACATTAATAATAATGATTGCAACTGTGCGACTGTGCTCGTGTCTACTCCGTGGGATTAATATTCGGCTTCAGTTATCTACCATTAGTGAACATTTTGCAAATATTGCACTGATATTAGCAGGAAAAAACCATTCGAACACTTTTAAATATTTAAATATCCATGAGACATGTATATCGCATAATGTTCGTGAGACGCGAGACGCGACGCAACGCTTTCTCACTTATGATCTCATATACTAGATACACTAGTAGTTAATATCCCTCGGCGCGAAATCCTATAATGTGTTCCCGATGGTGCGGTTATATGTGGGTACACAGAGACTATATATGGCGCAGTGCACTATACTTCATCGTTTTTTGTTTCCCAATTCGAACATATTAGAGGGAAGAATGTCCGTTGTGCGCCGACTGAGGGTTGATATCCGATCATACTGCGATAATGTCCATAACGACCAGCCGAGCCCTCCCCCGCGCCCCCCACACCACTCGCCCTCTTTCTCCGGACACCACTCACGAGGGAGCGTTCTGAATAAAATTGGAATTCTTAGGCAGTTCATAATCCGTTAATAAACAAGAATAAAGCCGGTATGCCGATATACAGCGGCAGGACGGCTACGCGGCATTCCCATTACTTATACATATACTGATCGCTATTACGCGACTATCATATCATCACCACACCACTTCAAAGATAAATTAATCCATGAAAATACTACAGTAGATGCCTCAAATAAAGCTCTGATAGAATCAAACAAATTAGAAACAACTTAAGTGATGCAGTGATTCTAACTGCATCCCAAATTCGTAACATACACTCATTGAGTTTAATATAAAACGAATGTTACTGGTATTATTTAGATGCAGTGAAACGTGAATGAGCTTGTAAGGGGCAGTGTGGGGGTAGACACGTCGCAGTGCGTCGGACCGGACTCGCAACGTGTTTGTTGAATGAGACCGGTTTTCGAGAACTGCAAGGGCTGGTGAAAGGTAGTTTTGTTGTGAGGCGACGCGGCAGAGTCCGGTGTGCGTAGTTTGGGGGCGGCAGGGCTGCGTGGGCTGCGACCGGCTTTGTACTTGAGACATTTAGAGCACGGGTCGTCGACTGCGAACCGATGTCGGGTCTCACCCGGAGATGTGTCACTAAGGAAGCCTGAAACAGTATTGTCAACTCTAAGCATAAGTTAATTTTTTGTTGCGTTTATACGCGCATATTTGTTTTAAAAGATGAAAACGTGTACTTATGTACTCACGTAAGACGTCACGTACGTAAGTATAACTATACTTTTTCCCAAACGCACCAAAACAGTATAATTTCAATAATATTCTTTTTATTATAATGAGCCTACGAAGTATTTGATTTGTAAATTTAAATTAAAAACTACTTTTGTAATCTCCTACCTTTTTGTCTAATTCTTATACATATGCAGTAATATTCCAGCGTTTCGACATAATTCTTGGACTTTCTCAAAAGTGTAAAGAGATGCAAAGTAAAGTGCAAATATGTTTGAATTCGAATACTGAACTTCATACACAGTTATCATTCTATCGGTTAATGTTGCTCTTATAATAGTAACACTGCGCGTCACCTAGTGTCATGTCATGTCAGTACAATACATTGCTACATAAAAGTGCAGTATGACAACTGTTTCCTTTACATCAAAATAAGACAAATTTCACACAGCATTAGTCTCTTTACGTAAGTTGGCATTATCTACATACATAGAGTAACACACCTGCGAGTAGTTAATGTAAGCGGTTTCATTATTCTATGTCTACATATAATAAAAATTAAGTGTCTGTATGTAATATCAAAATAACAAATATTAATTACTGGGTATGCAAGTACTAATAACAATATACTACTTATACTGATAACTAACTAATATTAATACTGATAACAAAAAAGCAATTTAAAAATTCTTTGTCGGTTTGTCTGTTTATTTCGGGTAATCTCCGAAACGGCTGAACCGATTATGACGGAAATTTCACTGGCATATAACTAAAAGTACAGCGGGTGATATAGGTTACTTTATTTTATACTAGCTTTTACCCGCTGCTTTGTCCGCATTGCTATCGCCACAAACGTTGGCCTGATTTTCAAGAGACTTTCAAGTAATTCGTCATTGTCGACCAAAGTCTTCGGACGACCGCGAGGTTCATTTTTCAGGTCGAAATTCCCAGAACGGAAGCTAGCAAATCAATAACAGGTGGTGCGTTGGTTTGTAGTGTTAGATCCGTAAACGTCGTTGATGTTGATTCGGCTGAGTGCCTTAAGCGCTCGCCTTAGTAGTCCGGTGAAGCTGTTAAGACCTTGCTTGGTCAATAGCGTAGTCAGTTCGAAAAAAAAAAAAAAAAAGTCGTTGATGTTGGGTGCCGCTTGTGCCGCGTTGCTGCCACGACGGTACTCATATTCCATAATTATTCGAATTTTTAACGTATCTTTGATGACAAAAAAGATTGAAATGCGATGAAAATGTAACACTAATCAATAAACAAATGACTACTTTTGGAAAAAGAATTCCATGTTTTTAAAATAAAATTAATTTAAAATTAGAATTCTCAGCCAAACAAAAATTATTTTGATTTGAAATGGCCAGTACTGCAGAACGGCAATTTCATAGGTAAAGACCTATTATTTGATCAAAGCGATTTCCCATCGATAACAATTGAGAGATTATTATATTTTTAATCCGCGTAGAAAATTATTTATCTGTACTCAACAATGTTATTTACGGAAGTCTTATGCGATATTTCTTATTTCTAGAGTCACCGATGTCATCTGTGCATTGTATGTCTGTCAGTTTTAACAAGTTTATTGCGCAAATATTTGTTGAGTTGCGCCAATTTTACTATAAGTAAAAACGTTACATAATTCATATTTTTTACGTTATACATATTTAAAAAATGAGTGCGTGTAACCGCCACACGCGATTGAAGTAAAACATCTTTGGGTTAAACATAACCAAAACTTCTATTTTAATTTAATTCCTTACTTATCATAGTAATCTGTTCGTACTTTTCTATATTTTATTTACTTTATAACAAAGAGTTGCTAATTATATTTCATGTGTTATTTAAGTTCCGAATTAGCTGATAGATAGCATTACAGATAATGAAAATTTGATTTAATTTATTACTATTTGTTCGACAATGACGAATTAAAGGCCATTGTGGAAGCTGATGATACACAATCTACGGCTGAATTAGCAGCAGCTTTCGACGTTAACGTCAAAACAATATTGGTCCATTTGCGTCAAATTGGCAAGGTAAAAAAGCTTGACAAATGGGTGCGCCACGAACTCAATGATCGCCAGCGCGAAATATGCGTCGAGACGTGCCTTGCACTGCTCAACAGACACACAAATGAAGGAATTTTGAACCGCATTGTTACCTGCGATGAAAAATGGATTCTGTTTGATAACCGCAAGCGCTCAGCAAGTTGGTTGGATCCTGGTTCAGCACCTAAACAATGCCCTAAACGAAAACTTACCCCTAGAAAAGTGATGGTCACTGTTTGGTGGTCTAGCGCCGGTGTGATTCATCACAGCTTCTTACCAAACGGGGTGAGCATAACTGCACATGTGTACTGTGAAGAACTGAACACAATGATGGAGAAGCTGGCCAATCTTCAACCAGCACTGGTCAATCGCTCGTCTCCGCTGCTCCTGCACGACAACGCGCGACCTCATACTGCACAGCAGACGGTCTCCAAGTTGCAAGAACTGGGGTTGCAAGTTCTCCGTCATCCGCCCTACTCACCAGACCTTGCGCCTACAGACTACTACTTTTTCCAGAATTTGGATAACTCCTTGACGGGAAAAAAATTCAATACCCGAGAGGCAGTACAAAATGCCTTTGAAGAATTTGTTGCCTCCCGTCCAGCTGATTTCTTTAAGAAGGGCATCAATAAACTAAAGATGCATTGATTGCATGGGTGATTACTTCGATTAATACAAATAAAAAATACATGAAAAAAATTCGTTTAAATTTTTTCATACAAAACGGCAATTTCATAGGTAAAGACCTAATAGTTAGTTGAAGCCCAACCATATAACAAGATACTTCCTATATAGTTTTTTGAAATGTATTGCGTTTCAGTAGCGTGTATAGCTTTTCGTCTACACCCACTGTTATTATAGTTTTCGTGTGTCAAGTGCACTTTAATAGTTACTGTTATGTAGGTAGTTAAATATAACATACTTTGTGAGGTATTTTTGTAAAATAAAACAGTTGTCTTTAGAATGACAATGAATGATGTTTTATTAATCTCTTATAATACATAACAGTTACATTCTCTATTTGCCCAGATATGAGTAAACTAATAACCAGAAGTGCTTTCAATAATCCTGTTTAGTATGTAAACAACATTTACGTAGTTCACTTGGTCATTCATACAGAGTTTTATAATTGTTCCGATGTGTAATCCTTTGCTTGTTATACTAAAGATATTTGAATTATAAGATTGGATTGTTGGAAAACATATTGTGTTGTAAAAAATAGTAATATCACAGTTATCATGTAGAATTTGATTAGAAAATGATATAAAGGATCATATTGCGTCCAAATACTAGCTGTATTTTTTCGTATCTGATGGAAATAACATATCATTTGACATTACGTGAGCACGCCGTGGTTGTCTCTAAATATGACTACATTTATAATGTATCACAATAGTCCTACTTTTTATATACTTACTAGTGTATTGTCATGTTGACGATCCTAAAATAAATAAATTATATATTGTTGAACCGAGGTTCGAGACTACGAAATATTTTAATAATTACCGCAATAGTAAAGCAAATAGATTAGAATTAATATTGGAACCTATAGAATACTGAGAAGTTGTTCCTGATAGATATATACGCTGTAACCAATATAAAACACGTAAACTGTATGAGTACTACCAGTGTGTGGTCGTTCTAAAAAGTTTGATATTTCTATCATCGGTTTTATCTATTGCTCTTTTCATTTCTCCATTATTCACAAAGTGACTCACTGTCTGACTCCATAACATTGTGTAGGTAAATTCAGATTTATATGAATACGCGATTTAAGGAATCATTAAAAAAAGGATAGGGTTATTTCGGTTTACAGCACAATGAGTCTGTGAGAATTGTGAAAGGTAGAGAGCTCGCTAGGGTTATGACGCGCTGACCCTTTGCCGTGTGTAGGCATACTATTTACACTCGAACAGTGCTATTGTGTTCATTCACTGAGCTTTTCGACTCCAATTGTTAGTTTACCAGAAGGCGGAAAGCTGTAAGCCTTTCTGTTACTCTGTTATTGAGAAACTCTCAGTGTTGACGAAAATTTCCCAAATAGAGTAAAGGTACTTCGCTAGTTCACAATTCGTTATCTTACAGTTATATTATTAAGGCAAACTTTGTGAACACTATGCTGCAGACAGCTAGTCGACTGTTAGTTTTATCAGTATATACACATATAAATAAAATTTAAGAGTCGTTTTTTGTCTGGGCTGATTTCTAAAATGCATAAATGGATGGCAACGAGACTTCTACTAATATATTTATGACTTTTAGAGTACGCTTTTATGCTTTTCCAAAGGCAACAGTAATTATAACATTTATTAAAGATATCTGGAGTTCGGTAAAAGGGTTATTGAAGGTACGTACTGATGATAACATTCATCTGTTTTCAATGTGATGTTTATAGGCTCCGTTTTGTTCTCATTGAGTATTGTATTATAATTGAAGCACGAGAAATAACAGATACTTGCTAGTTCTCTTAAAAATACACATTAAACGTCTTTGTGTACTTACCTACTGTACACTTACTAGTGTGCTTACAATTCTTTTATTCAATGACAACGAAGGCAAAGACGTCGGATTAAAAAAACATTTTATTGGTTTAGTGTCTAATCATAATTAATAACTTTAAGTAACTTAAGACGGTAACACAGTAACCCTCGAGAAATTAGCTTTCTATTACAGCTGACAGAACATGTCTGTATTTGCTTGGCTATACGTTATAAAGACAAGAGTTGTAGGTAGCCAGGTTGATAGAAATCGTCCTACCACGGTGATATAATTTTATTATGATGTTTTACCGTACAGAAAGCTCAGGTTCTTTGTAGAATTAAAACATACGTGAGTCGAGCCAGCGTCGGAATGCGGTGCCGCCGCTCCATTATTACTTGGCATTTATTACTCACTGATATAATATTTGTCTGTGTTTGTTAGGATGCATGCCGCTTGTACTAAATGGATTTAAATATAGTTTTCAGGTGTGTATAAGTGTTAAACCTGAGGTGGAATCTAGGATACTTATCGCAATGCTTTGCTATTTTTTTTTCAGCCGTTAGCCGCAGCATTGAATGTATTTTCCTCATACTAACCTGAACCATGTTACTTTAATTATTCAGTTATATAAAAACTTTCAGTCGTGTCTTGTGTAGTGGTCGTGTCGCACTTACACGACATCGGTCAACAATCACAGCCCTCTTCATCCGGCTACTGTTTAATTAATTTGATTTTACTATATTATCAGGGGCTTCGGTTTCCATTGCTTTATTTGTTGCGTAATTGTCAGAATAAAGTCGGTGTCGACGATCTGTGTGTACTGATTAGTGAGTGTGAAGCGGAATGACGTGCGGACACTGACTCCACAGCTGAGGGAAGACTCAACAGTGCCGGAGAGGGCAACGAATCGTTAGGGAACACTCAATGCGTTTTCTGTGTTCTTTTTGTTGTTGTATTAAGTAATCAGATAATATAATTAGTGAAGTTGTATACGAAATTGTGCAAATCCCTTTTACACTTTACCGAATGTAGCATACTGAAGTCAGCACTGTCAAATAGAGTTTTTATAAACTACACTAGCTGACCCGTGCAACTCCGTCTGCACCAAATCGGTTATTACAGGTTTCAATAGTATTTTTAAACGCAAATAATCTTAAAGAACCTAATACCTGATTGCAGCGACTTCTAGCACTTCCAATTGTGAATCCAAACTATCCAGGGACTCACTCAAACATATACCCAGTTGGTATGTGAGAAATCTTTTAAAATAAGCCTAGAACATGTTCGCAGCATTACCTAAAGTGTCCAACGAAGATAAAAACTAACTTGCATATATTGCCGATAAATGTCTTCCCGGTACCCTTGTAACTTCATCACTGAACATACTGTAAAAATTAAACTTTATCTACATTAAATTTCTATTTTGTTTTAGTTTTTTGTTTTATAAGAATTTGTAAAGTATACGTGAAATCTGCATTCAATCTTAATTTTGTCAAATTTATTTTACTTTTGACATATAAACCACCTTTTTCACTGAAATACTGAACTTAGGATAATATACCTTTCTAACAGTGAAATAATTTTTGAAATCGGATCAGTAGTACCAAGCATTCCTCGAAAATAAAACTTTACCTCTCTTTATAATAATAGTATAAATACAACGTAGTATGGTAACTGCAATAACCTCATCTGATTATTTTAATCGTAGATTCACAAACCTGAACCCAACTACTTCAAGTCTCAACAATATTTAGAAAACTAATTTTATCAAATATCGAAACAACACACGTACTGATAGAACTCTAATTGAGATTCATCTTCTACAATACAATGTAACTATTATCTAGGTTTATGTTTTAGGAAAAAAAATTGTCACCCTTGTTTAGCAAACATTTTTTTTACAATAAAATAAATGTAACAACATATAGGTGACAGTTTCGTTTAGACATATTTTTCATATGTGGTTGATAATTAGGCATAGAAATGTCATGTAGCCGTAGCTCAGTTATAACGTACTGGATGTTATATGATCCGACGGAGTCAACGGTTCGGTACCCAGCGGTTATTTTTTATGGTATTTTTTTAAAGTACCTTAGGGAAATATAGCTTAAATTTTTGGCTAATCTGTCTGCTATATATAGCACAAATAAAAATTTACCAAAATCCGTCAAGAATTTCATTAACTACAAATTTTTGACTTTCGTCAGTTATCCTGGAGAATCCCTTGCGTTTTATGAGACAAAAAGTATCCTAGATGTAATCTTGTAATATTAGTTATCACCGTACCAAGATTCGTCAAAATCGGTTCAGTACTTTCAGAGTGGTGCGTGTTCACAGGGACAGACAGACAGACAGAAAGACAGACAAAAATTTTAAAAGAGTTATTTTTGGCTTCTATATCGATAACAAAGGCTACCCCGATTATAATTTTCAAAAAATATTTAATCTACAGATTTGGCTTTGTTACAGTTTTATTATAGTATAGAAGATAGATAGATAGATAATAACAATTTTAATAATCACAAGAAAAATAGTAACAACATTACTGAACCATTTTTAATGTAAATTTCAGATTAGTATAGGATT
The DNA here is from genome assembly GCA_036509395.1 of Antheraea yamamai. Classification (NCBI taxonomy): domain Eukaryota; kingdom Metazoa; phylum Arthropoda; class Insecta; order Lepidoptera; family Saturniidae; genus Antheraea; species Antheraea yamamai. The sequence goes on from AP028436.1 coordinate 129,196, forward strand.
GAAGCCAAAGAAGATCTTGTTGAAATTATCCCATTAAAAACATAAATGTGAAATAAGCGCCAAGTTCAATATTATGATATATGGCTTATACTTCAACGAGAAAAGAAGTGAGACGTAAACGGGGAACCAAGTTCAATGTTCAATTATAAAATATGTTATGGTGACGCCGCGGCGTTGGTCGACGTCACCGAAGGGCATGCGGGCGTGCGGGGGTATCTATGTTCAATTTAAGTGGACTGTATATGCGGGGGTGCTATATTTGATATTCAACTATTGCGATCAGTTACGATTAGGGACAAGGTAGGAAGGAAACTTGGCACATACCTCGCGGCGATGCAGTCTCCACGTGGCTAGCCGGCTAGGTGTTTCTCGTTTCTTTCCACTGGGTTTCCTCTCTCACAACACTTATTGTTCATAATATATGTCGGCACGTATGTAGCGATGCGTTTATTTCTCACTCGACCATGCAAAAACTCAAAATGTTAGTATGCGGCGCGGCTCGGCGCGGTACGACACAACAACACTGTGCGAGCCGCGTAAACTACTCGACGATAGCAGACGAAGTGACACAATGGCGGCAACAGTCGAACACTGGTGGCCGCAATCGAAACTAACGGCGCGATCGTCGCGCTACCGAATTAGCATGTGCCAGGAAAGGATGATTGGGCTAGATAGATGGCGTGACCTGATCGCAATTAATTGGTCGGGCTTCAAAGTGACGCGATTTAATCCATAATGCGGGAATTTTCAAACATACATAAAGCGGCGCAACCATGTTATAACAACTTAAAATATAATTTCTGCTTATAACTTGGGATAATATCGTAGCCCAAGGTCTATGCTTATACTTTATAACACGATTACAATTTAAAAAAGTACAATAACATTTACTCCTCATAAATTAAATGTTTCTCGTAGAATGTGAAAGCATTTACACGTGAACGAAACCGCGAGCACCAGCTAATTAAAATAAATGAATGTAATGAGACGGAATAGTTTAATTTTCCTACTTTATGCAATATGTTACTAAAACCCCTACTTTTTATGTTATTCTCAAATAGTCTGAACATTACAAACGTTACTTTCCGAAATACATTGTAAAATGTAATATATGTACTAAATATTTAATATAATCATTACATAGTATAAAACAAAGTCCCCTACCGCGTCTGTCTGTCTGTCTGTTCGCGATAAACTCAAAAACTACTGAACGGATCTTTATGCGGTTTTCACCAGTGGATAGAGTGATTCACGAGGAACGTTTTGGCATATAATTTGTCCAGGATTTTTTTATAATCAGGGCGGGACAACGTCTGCCGGGCCCGCTAGTATATTAATATAGAGAGAAAGGCGAGCTATAAGCGAAAAGAAAATCCACCAAAGGAGCGAGTGGGATTCGTGTCCCGAGGATTCTGTATTATCTCATGTCTTATATAAATTCTAGGATTACGCTGGTGTTCGTGTTTTCTATATAATAATAAACTGCCCTATGCCTTATTCCATAACGTAATCAACTTCTATGTTTCACTCCTATTAGGCCAGACATGTTTGCATAATTGATGGACAGATATTAAAACAAACGTCGTTTCTCATTTATTTTATTTATTGATCTTGTTCCTACATTATCCTTATTGTTTTTCAATATGTTTCTCCAAAGCGTGATGGCGTATGATTGTGAGTAACAGACTGTTATTTTGTAGTTTTATAACATTACTCACGTCGTAAATACATACAGTACATATTATTTTCGAATTTATTTCATAATATGAACCAGCAGATTGCGCTAAATTTAAACAATAAGCGCCCGCGCAAATTCCTACAGCCTTTCATGAAGCATAGTGACTGCGATATCACTACATATTATAAAACAGAGTTCCCTACCACCTCTTTCTATCTGTTTGCTATGCTATATCCATGTTTGCAGCATTAACCTAGAAACTTCGCAATTTCAAAACGATATGGTAAAATATATTGATATTCCTTATTAACTTTAATACACGTATAGACAGACGGAATATTTATGAAGTGATTTGTTAACTGCTCAGTTTTTGTATTGGCGTAATTGTTAATGTTAAAGGTAGGCCATGTAGTCGTCACGCGTCGCTCCGTAGTCACGCACTTTCCAAAACTCTAAATGTCAACGCAGTGCAGTACTGGCAGCGAAGTAGTGACTACTGTGATACTGCACAGTGAGCTGTCGTATACCTCTCACACCTCAATCGAGGAGACAGTAACACTCGATTAGAAAATTAAAATCTCATATATTATATTTGTTTTCTGCAAGATACTGCACTCCTGATGAAATCGAGATTTATCGAGTTACAGAATTAGTGGACGCGATGCGACCTCTCTACTACATACATTTCGACCGGCATTAGTTTTATTGGCAATTACCATTCGGTGTTAGATCTGTAAGTATATGAGCTATATTGATGAATATTCCATTATATACATTTTAGTTAAGGGTATATTCATCGCAACAATCACAATTGTTTATATATAACACATAACGACACACATAATATTATTTATCTACAAGGACTGCATTTTAGATAATAAATTGTCTTAACTTTTTAAGAAATGTCTATACACGGACAAAGGGATATACTTGATACATAAAGGTTTGACATAACTAATGGTTTGTTAAGTACTTGACATTACACCTTTACAATTTTATAATACCAAATAAAAGGAAGCGCGAGGTGACGTGCCCTGATGCGAACATTGAACCAATGAATTCGTTTTGGGAGAATCCAAGCCTCATTTGTTTACGGGATATATTTAGAGCGCGGATGTGGCGGCGCTCCTCCCACAACGTTGCCTTGTATATGTATAGTTATCTGCTTTACTATCTGATAATAGTGTATGCCGTTGTGATAGAACTAGAGGCATATCCACCGGCGCGACTTGTACATTCCACTCCTTGAGGCAGTATAGTGACTATAGGCTGTGGTACGTACATGGCATGGCATTTATTTTATGCAACCCAAATAAATATGTTACTTTCAAAACCAAAAGTAGCTGCCATACTTGCTTCTGCCGCCTCTTTAGGCCAAGTGACGCCTTAACTTGAGTTTTTTATGATGTTAAATATTTTGTAAACTGTCTTTGTAAAATAACTGATTATGAAAACAATCTTCTTTAGCTACCTTCTCACATCATGCTCATCAGAATTATAGATTAGATATTTTTTATTGAGTGAGGTACGTTCGTGTCGCATTTCCAGTGGGTTATCTAGTGTAATGCCAACTGATAGCTAAAAAACTAATCGTATAATAGCGGTACGCTGTGGTGGACGTTTTGACATATTACAATAGCGACGTGAAAAGAAAGTGAATTATTTTCGAAATAATATTATCAAATGCCGCTCGGTTATGGCATTAAGCATCGACGCGTGTTTGCCGGAGGTGGTAGTTATGTTGGCTAGCGATCTTATATATCATCATGTATGTAATCATAATAGGATATAAGTATATAAAATCGAATTAAAAATATATAAACACAGAGTTGTTTTATAAGTAACTACACTAATACGTAATTATAGTTTATTAATTATTTATTGGCGGGACTACACTATATGGTACGCTATTTATACACGATATAGTTATACATATGTATAATTCAGAAATCGGTGTAGTAAATAAATGTTGTGTTCTAAAATTATACATTCGATAAACTTTAAGAGTAACTGCATATCACTACTGAGCACCGAGAGCGCCGCTTATAAGTTCTATAGACCATAATAAGCACCATGCCGATGGCATAAATCAATTTAAACCATGCACCTGAAATGAATTTTATTTCCACGTCCGTCAGTTTGTAACATCTTCTAAAACGAGAAATAGAACGATAAGTTATAAGAAGATCGTATCAGAGTAACATTTTAAATTAACACGTTCTGTCTATTACTTTGAAACTTAACGCTGCTTATAATTTCGTTTAATGAAGCTGTAGAAGTATAAAATAACATGTTCTGGAAAAATACAGCCCTTTATAGAAACGACCTGGTCGAAGGGACCGAGTTCGAGTCGGCTCACTGTATTCAGACTGAAACACACGACGTGAAGCGGATAGACTAGATAAGCTCGTCAGTGTACAAACTCAAAAGTGTAAAAAAGTATTCATTCATTCGACTTCCAGGGGTACCACAGATTGGGATTCGCTGCTATAGATAATAAATTCGTGAAATATATGCGAGGGGTCGCAAGACGCGGCGCGCCCGCTGCCCCAGCGCGTTCCTCGGAACTCAGACGCCTCACATGCGAGAGATGACGAGATGCGAACACGTGTTCCGCCGTTTCGTGATTTGAAGCAGTTTCTGATTGGCTGCGAGATAGTGTTGACAGAGTTTGACACCGCTACAAATATGTTTTTAATGTATGTACGAGCTCGTCGTCGCGTCGCGTCGTGCGCTATTGAGCTCAACAGATTGCGTAGCTTGTCTAATTAAATCCGATGAACAGCTATTTTTGTTGCCGTCATCCGTAAAACTTTGTAGTTCGTTGATGTAGTAAGTATCTAAAATATATTAAATGTTAGTTTTAAACATAAAAATTATACTTTTACTTTTTACAAAAGTTAGTAATGAGGGTCCATGACTGTGTTAACTAAATTAGAAGATTTTAATGGGGATTACGTCTACGCTCGTTTCATATGACAACGCTCATACTAGAAAATAATAAAACGCAACAGGCCTCAAATAAACTTATTGGTAGATATACCGTGTATAATATTGTAATGTAATAGTATAGTTTAAACTAATTATATTACGCATAATTCGAGACACACCTGTCACGTGTCGGAGCATTTTAGACTAATATAATCATAAAGTGCAAACACAGACGGAGTTTTTGCAAGATGAGCTTAGGTGTTCTTAGAGGAATCTTAAACTTATTTGTTAAAGTTTTTGAGGAAGAGACTTAGTACTGAAATAATGCAAGCAACAAATAATCCTTACCATGATTATCCGGAATCCGAAATCCGAAACTGCCATAAAGGCAATAACGTCTTTATATAAATAAAAAAAAAAACAATAATAATAATAATAAAAATAAATATATAAAAAAAAAAACACCCAATAGATGCTCACAGATACGATTTTTAACTTAACTTACACTTAAAAAGCGATAGCAAAAAAATGGTGCGGACCGAGAGTCTGCAGAAAAAAAAAAAAAAAACAAATAATCCTTAATGATTTATTTTCCTACATTAACATACATCACTGGCGATGACTCGCGACACTTGACACATAGAGCGATATGTTTTGTTTTGCAAGCATTATCTGTCGTTAACATTTATAACGGCTCGTCTCGTAACCAGACATCACTGCGGTCAGCCTAATATGTCAAATGAGATATTCATTCAAAGTTATATGTAACACATTTTCAAACTCTAATTACGTGGGGTAACACCTACTCCTCAACACTTCTACGATTACGTATTTCATTATGATAGAGTCAAAGAGTAAACAGAAACGCGGTAGTATCAATACACAGAGAATGCCAACCTGATGTAGTGAAAAGTAGGTGAGTAGGTAAGAAGGCGCTGCGGGTAGATCGCGGATCGGTCACCTCGCCTCTGACAAATTTTAAATTCGTGATTCGTGGAATAAGCTTTGCACCAAGAGTGAGTCCGCCGCCGCGCGTGCTCATTCCATTCGTTGCTCCATCTGCTTACTTGTAATAAGTTTTATTGTTGATATAATTAATCAGCTATGTTTGCAATATATACCTAGACAATAGACATTCATGCTATATACATAATTCAAAAGCAATAATTAACTAATTATTTCTAGAATTTATTTTTTATTTACTATGTAATGATGTAATAATCTTTCGGGGCCAATATAAAGAACTCCGTCCAAAATATGTCAATTTTTATTTGGTGAGAAAACTATTCAACTTTGCAAGAAAAGGTGTCTTAAACTCAATATTATTGAATATATCATAAGTTTACGTCAAGAAGTGAACCGTACAGGGGTCCGAGATGGAAATATAAAAACACAAAGGGATAATATTAAGGATTTTATATAAAAGTTCTTTGTAGTGAAGATGAAAGAAATCCCAAGTCAAATCGCAATTGTTAAAATATGAAATTGGAATAAAACCTTCTATCTATGAGATTATTTAAAACCCTTAGTGATATATTATTATAAAACTAGCCGTCGTCTGTGGTTTCACTCGTTATTTTCCTGGCTGGCACGCACACTTACCCTTATTTGAGAACTACATGTTGTATACGAATGGCTCTACTCCTAAGGGTCATAGGGTGATGTTAGACATCGTTTAACCTTTCTAAATAAACAGAAGCTAAATGTTTTTTAAATCCAATTAGTACAGATTCAAACAAACAAAAACCGAACATTTTTTTGCTTTATAAACTAGTGTAAATTAGTTCTACTCATTATATTAGATATTACATCAGACTACAGGATTCTTATATATCTTAGGGTGCGATATATAATTACAAAAAAAAAATCCTATTTCTATGAATTATTTTACCCTGTATTTTAATAGGAATTTATAAATTAAATTATGATTGTAAACACTTAAGTGGCGAACTATTTGGCACACCAATTGGGTTTGTATTAAAATAAAATATTCATTCAATGTGCTTTATATTATGACCATACAGTAAACCAAAGACAAAAACCGAAACTTCAGCAGGGCCTTAATCGGCTTTAAAAGCTAAGTATATTTGTTTTTGTCCTTACTGCGTGAAATAACATAACTAGCGAGTAACTACGTAAAGCGCTGTCCGTCGAAATATTATATTTGTTCGAGTATTACCTACAAAACATTAATGTCGATTAGCAAAAAAGATGTTTGAAACACAATCTCTATATTATCACCACATAAATTGCTTGATGTTAGTTACATAATCACAGTTTAACTAACATAATAATCACAATAACTAGCATAATCATGTAATTATTTGTTTGTTGTAGAAGACTTAAAATCCAGATCAAAGCTGATCCTCAATTAAATGCTTCATCTAAAGGATTAGGAGAAGCCATTAATGTAACCTAAGCGTGTCGTATTTACCTCATAATATGTCTAGAAAAGTAAATTAATCAAACTTCAAACACCTTCATCAAAATGAATATGCAACTTAGTCCGGTAGGCCTTTAATATCTAAACTTAATTGAGTGGTAATAACTAATACAAATTTTGACTTAGCCTTTGACCTGGAGCCTTGCAGAGACGCATTTACGAATGATGATCATAAAAATAATAAAAAACGAAATTATCTCAAACTATTATTTAAAGGAGTCAGTTTTTTTGGTATAAAAAAGAAAAAAAAAACGGCGAGATAATCATAAGTACTGTGACAGAAGTGAAAACTCAAAACAACGGAATAACAGTGTTCTCTTTTGAATGTTTAAATTGATTATAGTCTGAATAATTTAAATTTCATAATTTATATATTGAAATTATTAACATTAGTCTGGTTTTCACATCTATTGACACTCGGAGCAATAATTATATACATATTTATACAGTTTATTCATGAATTAAACATATGACGGGCTGCACAAACTCAATACGAAATATCAATATTACATGTACACAAGCCGTGCGTAGTATGCAAGCGCAATACGTAATGAGCATGTCGGTCACGCTTGACTAGCACGTTGCTGACACAAAACCATAAGTTTTTCTCCTGTCAAATCTCTTTCATCAAACTGCTTTGGGTATGTGTCAGCAACAATTTTATTAAGTACCAGCTGACCCGTGCAACTTCGTCTGCACCAAATCGGTTATAAAGGGTTCCAATTTACTTTTAAACGCAAATAATCTTAAAAAACCTAAGACCCGATTGCGCCGGTACATCTAGCACTTCCAATTGTGAATCCAAACTGTCCAGGGACTCACTCAAACATATACCCAGTTGGTATGTGAGAAATCTTTTAAAATAAGCCTAGAACCTGTTCGCAGCATTGCCTAAAGTGTCCATTGAAGATCAACACTAACATACACACATTGCCGATAAATGTCTTCCCAGTACCCCTTGTAACTTCATCACTTAATGTTATATATGTATTGATTTATGTACACGTACAGTGACTGCGCTCACTGTTAGTTCTCGGAATAAACGTCAGTGCGTATTCAACTAGCTGTTGTTTTACTCGTGTCGTATCATACACAACAGTGGCGACGAACTACCCGCGTTTAAACAATAAAGTGCATTATTATGGGTCAAATTGGGATTTTGCCTCAATGATGGAATACGGAGGAAATAAGAGTTAATCTGTACTGGTACTACACATTATAAAAATAATATATTTTGTGTTGACTGTAACCAAGCTAAATCTTTTTGAAGATTTCCAGGTCCTCAAACCTTACGTCTTTCACTTGACTCACCTTATTTTTAATAATATGTATTTGCGTTTGGATCCGCACCGCGATGTGACGTTCTTAGGGCAAGTCATTTACGATTCAGAAAATCCATTAAGAATTGATTAGCTTTTGTAAGATATGTAATATTCAAGAGCATTTATTGTAAACCCTACTCCTCTTATTGTAATAAAATTATTTATATCTGAATTATCACAATAATTACAGTTTTAATTTGGGCTTTTTAAATAATGTTGTGCAATAATCATGCCGTGTTTGAGCTTTGTTTGTGGAAAAATCTGCGACGAATTCTAGCATTGTGATACTTATAAACATACTCGCAATCGCGGCGAGTTTATATATTTACTGTTGGTGTACACTTGTAAGTGCGCTGGACGAATTGGCTATTTTGTTAGCGCAGTTGGTAACTGTAGTCTTTGAGTTTATAGTTCCATACTACTGAATCAAACGTGAACACAGTTTAAGTCGAATGTTATGAGAAAAATTCTATTTCCTTTGATTGATTTATCAAGGTATGAAGTACAAATGATCTGTCTATGAAAATAAGAACACGAACTAAAATAATAGTGCAATGGTACAAATGAAATGGAAAATATATTATAGGGTTTAAAAGAACCAGAATAAGTATTGAAAGAATGACAGAACGACAGTAGTTAACCAAATTACTGTCTGTTAAGTTAATTAGGTCTGCTTTGCTAGTTTTTCTTGGCTTAGCTTGGCTTGGCTCATGACAAGACACTACACAATATATGTTTAAATTATATTATTGTAGCAGTTTCTTTTGTTATTTAGTGAATTATAAGAGCATTACTACTAAATACATGTAATATCTCTGAGTACGCATAGGAAGTGCTCGTTGGCCGCACGTGTGTTCCTTGTTTTAGATAATTAAATGCTTTGCGTTTTATTGAAATAACCCATATAATGTTAAAACACCGTGGTTTATTATATACTATGAGATTTAACATTTTGAAATCATTCTAAAAGAATAAAAACGAACTAATCGATAATTGGGAATAATTGCCACAATCTTTACGTCACATCTGTCATCTATACTATAATAAAACTGTAGCAAGGTCAAATCTGTACATTAAATATTTTTTGAAAATTTTGATCGGGGTAGACTTTGTTATCGATATAGAAGCCAAAAATAATCTTTTTACAATTTTTGTCTGTCTGTCTGTCTGTCTGTCTGTCTGTCTGTCTGTCTGTCTGTCTGTCTTTCTGTCCCTGTGAACACGCATCACGCTGAAAGTACTGAACCGATTTTAACGAAACTTGATACAATAATAACTAATATTCCAAGGTTACATTTAGGATACTTTTTGTCCCATAAAACGCAAGGGGTACTCCAGGATAACGAAAGACAAAAAATTGTAGTTAATGTAACTAGACTTTTTTGCGACACCTTAGTACAAGAGCCAGCAATGTTGGAAGAACGAAAATTTAAGAAAAGCTGGTTCTTTAAAATGAAGATATATTATGCCCTTCCAAACAGTATTCAGGATACCTGGTAGCCGGTTAACGTTGTGTTTTTTAATGCGCATCACACCTTTACAGGTTAAAATTTTGGGTTATAAATAATTTAAGGAACATTTTTTTTCAGTAACTTTTAAACGCTATTAAAAACATGAATTTATATACTGCCAGACAATTTTGTTATTGATAATAATGTGCCCGATGATATTCTTTATAAATAAAATAATTCATTTCAAACCATTTTATTTTTTCCATTGCAAAGAACATATTTCATTTTATTAACCATTATGATATTGAGATTACACCGTAAACACCGTAAACGAAAAACAACGATAAACGTAGACATATGACTTGAGACTGACGTCATCTTGAATACATGCGTCTATAACAGGCGCTTCCACAATTATCGCTATCTTTATCATACATAAAATGGGGTAAACATCAATGCAATTGCAGTATCTAGCTCTAAGTTTCTAAACGTTTTCAAAGCATTAGCCGGTTTTAATTGGGGTGTTCATCCATAACATTTACTTCGTTTATACTTCAATATTACACGCAGTCGAATTGACTATGCCAGCTTTCTTTATGATAGTAGTGCTCAGGTTAACCTCTATAAACTAGAGACACTAGAGACACAAACTAGAAACACTAGAGAGCCGCTGCTGACGTTCATGGAACACATGGCAGAAATAGCAAAAAAAAGAAATAAATAGAAAAGAAAAACGGAAATTGCAAAAACAAAAAAAAAAAAAATAAAATAAAGAAAAAAGTTTCGAAAGAAATATTCATAAATACATAAAGTCTCGGATAATGTCCGGGGGAAAAAGGGGACTTAAAATAAAAAAAAAAACCTCTATAAACTTGAAAAAGTCCACAACCAGGCCATGAGAATTATCGGGGGTTTCATTAAAAGTATTCCAATCCATGTCATGGAAAGCGAATTGAGCATATGTCCGTTACATCTTAGGAGACAATATTAAGCTGGCAAAATTATATTTAAATTTAAGTCATTCGAATTTATAGAAATTGCAGAGGCCTTATCATTTGCACAATTATCGATGATGTGCACCACATCCTGGCAGAATGTGTTCGAAACAAAGATATTAGATCTAGGCTTAATGCTTCTGGTTCGTTCCACACTGGTTGGTACAATTCGTTATTGTCTGACCCCACTTCGAAAGATGCTAAACAATTGTACAAAATTAATATAAGCTATTGTTAAGTTTATTGTCATTCTTATTGTCATATAGTTGTATGTCACTTAGGCGATATAGCCGAGAAGGCGACTAAGCCTTCATTAAAAAATAAATAATAATAATATTAAAATTACAGCTATCTTAACATGGTTTGGACGTACTTTATTTTATTTAGAAAAAAAATAGCATCGGGTACATTATTGTTAATAACAAAAATGTCTGGCAATGATAATTTCATGTTTTAGTAGCGTTTCTAAGTTAGTAAAAAACAAAACACTCAAAAATTATATAAAAATCAATATTTTTGCCTGTAAAGGTGCGATATGCACTAATAAACGCAACGTTTACCGGCAGCCAGGTTGCCCGCACTCTGTTCGGAAGAACATAAAGATATATAATAGCTGGCTTATTTTCTTTTTCGAAACCGTTGCTAGCTCTTAGACAAATAGTTACAGGCAAGTGACATTTGACGCGTCGTGCTCATATCTTTTTTATATTTATATTTTTCTTCAATACAATGGAGTATGAAAAAGTTTTAATACAAGTTGAAAATAGTTATGATATTATTCAGTGTTCCATTTATCATTATTTTATTTTATGAATACATTTTATCGTTTAATTTACAATTTAACTCTATCAACTTGATATTTTATAATGTAAACGTTACTGACTGTATAGTAAACGTCTACAAAAAAGCGAAAGGAACTTCGTTAGAAACTGGGGGGTCCATAGACCTTTAAAGCTTTTTTTCACATTACCACCAATATATGTTGGTTGCTACGAACGGGTTGTAGGCTTATTTTAAAAGATTTCTCACATACCATCTGGGTATATGTTTGAGTGAGTCCCGATGGTGTAGCTGCAATAAGGTTTTAGTTACCTATATTAAAATTTTTCGCGTTTAAAAATACAATTGGCACCAGTGATAACCGATTTGGTGCAGACGAAGTTGCACGGGTCAGCTAGTAATTAATAAATCAATTAAAGCAAAGTGTACAGTTGGTATGTTCTTTTTTAAATCATTAAATATGTACCTACTACGATGGAAAACTCATTTTGGTATGTTTAGTAAATCATTACCTAACTGATCCTCTTTGCCTTCTGTTTCAAGAAAACGAATTCACTTTGAATTCCATTCGAATGTCGTATGTACAGACCGCACTATACGATACTAATCATTCGATCGACCGAGATCTTTATCTGTATTACACACTATAATGGAAAACACGTGTGCAGCACCCGAATTTACGTCTTGTGTCCTAACAAGTAAAGTTGAATGACTCGTCGTGCTGATAGAATCTGACAAGGAAACAGACCGGCCGCATGGCACGAACGTTTGCTAAACAATGTGAGTAATCAATCGAAGCAAACGATTTGCAAAGAGCGTGCCCTATTCGATATAGTGCACGCTTACTGGTTCAAATGTTTGTCTGTTGGTGATCAAACAGCTAAACGAGGCGCCACGTCGCGCCGCTCTAGTCTCGTACTGCAGAACTTAGACAATAATGTATTCAATTTTAATTGAAAATATTGTTTGTAATATTAGTTTTAAGTTTAAGTACGCTGATAATTAATTGCAATTGTATTCGGCAGCGTTGTGACGTTTGTTTTACTAATGAGCTATATAACTTGTAAGATGGATTTCTAATGACAGTAAAGTGGTGACCATAGTAAAAGTTATATTGTGTTAGCATTAGGATCATTGTATTTGTTGACACTTGATACTCTAATAAATAATTCAACATGAACGTATTATTATATAACGGGATTGTATTTATTAGTAAAAGGTAGCAGAGTGAAGTCACAGCGTGCTTGAGCTGGTGTACGGGTGCGAGCAAATTGTTTGAACTCCATTGGGTGGAATGATTGTTGTGGCTCACGAGCTCACTGACACCGCAGCCCCAGCAGACCAGCTGGGCCACTGTACGCTAATTTTACTTGGTAAACTTAGGGCATGGTATTCACGTGCACGTATTACTAGTTTGTTAACTTTGACTGTACAAGCTGGGTATTTTCGTTAAGTAACTGATTACAGCGAGATCCCAGCTAGTATGTAATAACTGTTATTAGAAACTACAAATGTAATTAATTTTCTACGTGCAAGAAAGTCGAATGCTAGCGTATCTACAACAGCTGTCAAATAATGTTCTTAGATATATGCAGTTACTCTTAAAAAATACCAATAGACCGTATAATTTATAACATAATAAATATTTTACATGGATTTCAGTTAGCAAGCATGAAGCATGTTAAGTGATGTAGCTTCTGTTTATAGTTTGTGTCTGTGCAAGCACACTTATTACTTTATCGAATTATTTCCACGCACACAGAGTCTGTCTATTGAGAAGTGATGAGATAACAAAACGCTGCGAGAGAGTTGCTTCTATATTTTGTGTACAGATTCACAGTATTTTTAACCGACTTCGAAAAAGAGAAGGTTACTACGTTCGGTTGTACGTATTTTTTTATGTATGTTAATCGATATCTCCGTCAATTGTGAACCGATTTTAATGATTCTTTTTTTATTTGAATTGGTTATATTCAGAGGTGGTCCCATAATTTGAAGAATTTGAAGAAAATATTCAACCCCTAAGGGGGTCAAATGTTGTTTATTTAATTTTCACCCACTTCGTATCTACGTCTTTTCGTGAAATTGGAACCGATTTATTATACCCATTAGAAACCAGATATATTTACAGACACTAAAAATGGAGAAATAATTTTTTTTTCCAAAATAAATAAACCGCCTTCGATGTGAAAGATAAATAAGGTACTAAAACGCGAAAAATAACTGAATTATTAAATTAACCAAATTAAATAAAAAATATTGATATTCGCGCTACCTAATAATATATTTGAAGTCGATAACTTTGTTTAAAATAACTATAGTTAATTTTGTATTAAGAGAGCAGTGCAGCGATTATACACGATACTCATAAGTTACTATTTCTGCTAGAAACACAAGATTGTACTTAATGGCAATATCGGTACTGTTGTCTTGGAATGGAATGTAGTAACATATTCCGTATGAAAGTTGGGTATCGCAGAGTGTGTGCGATGCGCCTGGACCTACAGCACGGGGCGTCAAATCGCAATGTCGCAATTGGCAACAATTACCAGGCAACTCATAACATCAACAGCCGAGGGTGCTGCAGCTCTTTTAAAAAATATAAGTGCACCTACAAATTTAATTAAATTAAAAAAACACCGAAGACATGGGGAATGTCAGTAACAGTAATACAGTTCTTAATTGTCACTATTTCACCACATTTAGCTAATACTAGCTGACCCGTGCAACTTCATCTGCATCAAATCGGCTATTACAGGTTTCAATTGTATTTTTAAACGCAAATAATCTTAAAAAACCTAAAACCCGATTGCAGCGACATCTATCATTTCTAATTGTGAATCCAAACTATCCAGGGACTCACTCAAACATATACCCAGTAGGTATGTGAGAATACTACTTATAATACTGTAAAAATTAAACTTTATCTACATTAAATTTCCATTTTGTTTTAGTTGTTTGTTTTATAAGAATTTGTAAAGTATACGTGAAATCTGTATTCAATCTTAATTTTGTCAAATTTATTTTACTTTTGACATATAAATCACCTTTTTCACTGAGATACTGAACTTGGGATAATATACCTTTCTAAAAGTGAAAGAATTTTTGAAATCGGGTCAGTAGTACCAAGCATTCCTAGAAAACAAAACTTTACCTCTCTTTATAATATTAGTATAAATACAACGTACTATGGTAACTGCAAACACCTAAACTGATTATTTTAATCGTAGATTCACAAACCTGAACCCAACTACTTCAAGTCTCAGCAATATTTATAAAACTAATTTTATCAAATATCGAAACAACACACGTACTGATAGAACTCTAATTGAGTTTCATCTTCTACAATACAATGTAACTATTATCTAGGTTTATGTTTTCTCTTCTATATATCTCTCACTATCTCTATATACATCTATAATATATAGAAACCTCTTCAAGCGCTTCCAAATCACTCTCCTTTACCTTCAATTCCTTTATCTTACCAATTAAACATACCGTGGTTAAAAGCAATGTATTAACCCTTTTTTATTATTATTATTAATAGGTCTTTACCTATGAAATTGCCGTTCTGCCGTACTGGCCATTTCAAATCAAAATAATTTTTGTTTGGCTAAGAATTCTAATTTCAAATTAATTTTATTTTAAAAACATGGAATTCTTTTTCCGAAAGTATTCATTTGTTTATTGATTAGTGTTACATTTTCATCGCATTTCAATCTTTTTTGTCATCATGGATACGTTATAAATTCGAGTAATTATGGAATATGAGTACCGTCGTGGCAGCAACGCGGCACAAGCGGCACACAACATCAACGACGTTTACGGAGCTAACACTACAAACCAACGCACCACCTGTTATTGGTTTGCTCGCTTTCGTTATAAGAATTTCGACCTGAAAAATGAACCTCGCGGTCGTCCGAAGACTTTGGTCGACAATGACGAGTTAAAGGCGATTGTGGAAGCTGATGATACACAATCTACGGCTGAATTAGCAGCAGCTTTTGACGTTAGCGTCAAAACAATATTGGTCCATTTGCGTCAAATTGACAAGGTAAAAAAGCTTGACAAATGGGTGCCCCACGAACTCAATGATCGCCAGCGCGAAGTACGCGTCGAGACGTGCCTTGCACTGCTCAACAGACACATAAATGAAGGAATTTTGAACCGCATTGTTACCTGCGGTGAAAAATGGATTCTGTTTGATAACCGCAAGCGCTCAGCAAGTAGGTTGGATCCTGGTTCAGCACCTAAACAAAGCCCTAAACGAAAACTTACCCCTAGAAAAGTGATGGTCACTGTTTGGTGGTCTAGCGCCGGTGTGATTCATTACAGCTTCTTACCAAACGTGGTGAGCATTACTGCAGATGTGTACTGTGAAGAACTAAACAAAATGATGGAGAAGCTGGCACATCTCCAACCAGCATTGGTAAATTGCTCGTCTCCGCTGCTCCTGCACGACAACGCGCGACCTCATACTGCACAGCAGATGGTCTCCAAGTTGCAAGAACTGGGGTTGGAAGTTCTCCGTCATCCGCCCTACTCACCAGACCTTGGGCCTACAGACTACTACTTTTTCCAGAATTTGGATAACTCCTGGGCGGGAAAAAAATTCAATACCCGAGAGGCGGTACAAAATGCCTTTGAAGAATTTGTTGTCTCCCGTCCAGCTGATTTCTTTAAGAAGGGCATCAATAAACTGCCACTGCGTTGGCAAAGATGCATTGCTTGCATGGGTGATTACTACGATTAATACAAATAAAAACTACATGAAAAAAAATCGTTTCAATTTTTTCATACAAAACGGCAATTTCATAGGTAAAGACCTAATACATACAATAAAATAAATGTAACAACATGTAAGTGACAGTTTCGTTTACACATATTTATCATATGTGGTTGATAATTAGGCATAGAAATGTCATGTAGCCGTAGCTCAGTTATAACGTACTGGACATTATGTGGTCTGACGGAGACGACGGAACGGAACCCAGCGATAATTATTTTTGGTATTTGTTTTTAAATAGCTTGGGGAAATATGTCTTAAATTTTTAGCAAATCTGTCTGCTATATATAGCACAAAGAACATTTACCAACATTCGTCAAGAATTTCATTATCTACAAATTTTTGACTTTCGTCCGTTATCCTGGAGAATCCCTTGCGTTTTATGAGACAAATAGTATCCTAGATGTAATCTTGTAATATTAGTTATCACTGTGCCAAGTTTCGTTAAAATCGGTTCAGTACTTTGTGATGTGTGTTCACAGGGACAGATAGACAGACAGACAGACAGACAGATAGACAGACAGACAGACAAAAATTTTAAAAGGGTTATTTTTGGCTTCTATATCGATAACACAGTCTACCCCGATCAAAATTTACAGATTTGGCTTTGTTACAGTTTTATTATAGTATAGAAGATAGATATTTAATGAGTGTATAGCAAAAGGAACCATCCCTAATTTAATGAAAGTAAGCAAAGTGGTTCTTTTGTTTAAATCAGGTTGCAGAAGTAATCTTGGAAATTATATACCTATTTCTGTACTTCCGTCGATTAGTAAAATTTTTGAAAAGATTATGCTCAACCAATTGGTAGAATATTTTACAGTGCAAAAGTTTCTGGATGATCGACAGTTTGTTCTTCCAAAATCGAAATCTACTACTGGCGCAGGTGTAACGCTCATAAACCATATATTGGGAGCCTGGGAGGAGTCGCAGGATCCAATTGGTGTGTTCTACGATCTGTCTAAGGTATAAGTCTGTATAAGGTATTGCGTTCACCATAGTCGGCTTATTTTTAAATTAAACACTATGGTGTTTGTGAATCTTCTCTCAACCTTCTAGTCTTTTATTTACAAGATCGTTGTCAGAAAGTTAGCATACATGGGGTAACCTCTGCAGGATCGTTTGCGCGAATTGGTGTCCCTCAGGGCTCTATTTTAGGGCCGTTTTTGTTTTTATTTATATATATAAATGATCTGCCGCTAATGGTTAATAACTGCGCTGACATGGTGCTTTTTGCAGATGATACTTCACTTATATTTAAAGTGAAACAGATAGATTCAGAGGTTGGGCATCTGAAAAATACTTTAAATGAAATTTGTCATTGGTTTGCGTTAAATAACCTATTGCTCAATACAGATAAAATGAAATGTATGAGATTTACTTTACCCAATGTTAGACAGATTGAGAGTAGAATCAAGATTGAAGGAAATTTGGTAGGGTTAGTTGACAATGCTGTATTCTTGGGAATTACACTAGATTCTAAATAAACATGGGGCCCTCATAGTAAAAAATTGGCTAACAGATTAAGTTCTGCTGCATACGCAATACGTAAAATTCGCCTGCTTACAGATATTGCTGCTGCTAGATTAGTCTACTTCGCTTACTTCCATAGCCTATAATGTTTTATTGTATTCGGCTGTGGGGGTTGGCTGCTGAGATAGACACCACATTTGAGAAGACATATTATATCAGGTAAGTGAGTTTTCATCCTGATTATAAGAAAATCCTTTCGGCATACATTTTCCTAGGGGTTTCCTCTAGCCAATTTAAATAGAGTCCACTGCCTAGGCTAGGTACCTCGACCCGTGTGGGTATGGTGGTTGATACCCCAACATTTTTATTACAAAAACGGGCAGTTCGGGCGATATATAATATGGGACCTCGGGAATCATTAAAAACGAAGTTCCAGGAATTCCGTATCTTAACTCTACCCTCCCAATACATTCTTAATAATTTAATGTATGTCCGTAAAAACTTTAAAAACATGCATTTTATAAAGGACCGGTATAATCAAAATACTAGAAGCTGTAACAAACTGGTCGTCCCATGTTTCAAACTTAGCAAAACTAGTAATAGTTTTTTGGATGTTAGGTTTTATAATAAAGTCCCTAAACATATAACCGATTTGCCGGACTGCAAATTTAAGCGCCACGTCAAGCGGTTTTTAGTGTCAAAAGGCTATTATAGAGTAGATCAATATGTGTACGATGTCGAAGTCCGGAATTGACTCCTCTCTGTGCATCTATTAAAAACGGTTGTGACATATAATGTATTCGAAATATATACTTAGTCTGGCCATAAATACTGTTACAATTAAAAATAAACAAAATATTACATTTGAATTTGGAATCTATCATTTTTGTATGATTATTCATTGAGTTTTCTCATTTTGGCGCCAATACATTGTACAATATTTTGCGATATTAAAATGGAGTGGGGTGATAAAGAGAATCGAATCGCTGTGATTACGTTACACAAAGTAGGTATGGAGCCAAATGCAATATTTAAAACTCTCCATACGCTTGGTATTTGTAAAATGTTTGTGCACCGGGCTATTAATAGGTACAATAAGACTTCCTCTGTTTGTGACAGAAAAAGAGCCGGCCGTCCACGTAGTGTTTGTACGAAAAAGGTGGTCAAAGCAGTAAGGGAAAAATTGGAAGAAATCCTGCCCGGGTGCAAAAGCTTTTATCTTAGGAGATGAAGATAGCACCTAGAAGCATGTCGCGTATTTTAAAAGATGACTTAAGACTTGTTGCCTATAAGAGACGTACTGGCCATTTCTTAACTGATAATTTAAAAAAGAATAGGGTGGTAAAATAAAGTAATAAATGTTATTTGCTTGGTTTAGTAATAGGCATTATCAAGCTACAACTTTTCTCTAGAACTCAATCATATATCTCTCATAGTTAAGGCAGCGTTCGTAAGAAACGTTTTCGTTCGACCATTTTTCTCCGACTCCCCAGATATTACCCCCTACAACCTCACAAACTTTACCTCTTTATAATATTATTATAGATAATATAATTAGTTATTTTAACGTGTAATAGTTATTTTGGGCTAAGACGCAGCGGAAGCTCTCAAAAGGGAAAAAAGCCTCGATTTTAAAACATTTTTGTTTGTTGTTCCGCTCCTATTGGCCTTAGCGTGATGATATATAGCCTATGACACTCACAAATAACGTGGCTTTCTATTGGTAAAACAATTTTCAAAATCGGTTTAGTATTTCCTGAGATTACCCCCTACAACGTCACAACGTCACAAACTCACAAACTTTACCTCTTTATAATATATTAGTATTAGTATAGATAATTAGTTAATAGCTTTTGCCCGCGACTTCGTACGCGTGGAATAGTTATTTTGGGCTAAGACGCAGCGGAAGCTCTCAAAAGGAAAAAAAGACCCGATTTTATAAAACATTTTTCATTGTTGCTCCATTCCTATTAGCCTTAGCGTGATGATATATAGCCTATGACACTCACAAATAACGTGGCTTTATATTGGTAAATTTTCAAAATCGGTTCAGTAGTTCCTGAGATTACCCCCTACAACGTCACAACGTCACAAACTCACAAACTTTACCTCTTTATCTATACTTCTATACTAATATTATAAAGAGGTAAAGTTTGTGAGTTTGTGACGTTGTAGGGGGTAATCTCAGGAACTACTGAACCGATTTTGAAAATTTACCAATATAAAGCCACGTTATTTGTGAGTGTCATAGGCTATATATCATCACGCTAAGGCTAATAGGAATGGAGCAACAATGAAAAATGTTTTATAAAATCGGGTCTTTTTTTCCTTTTGAGAGCTTCCGCTGCGTCTTAGCCCAAAATAACTATTCCACGCGTACGAAGTCGCGGGCAAAAGCTATTAACTAATTATCTATACTAATACTAATATATTATAAAGAGGTAAAGTTTGTGAGTTTGTGACGTTGTGACGTTGTAGGGGGTAATCTCAGGAAATACTAAACCGATTTTGAAAATTGTTTTACCAATAGAAAGCCACGTTATTTGTGAGTGTCATAGGCTATATATCATCACGCTAAGGCCAATAGGAGCGGAACAACAAACAAAAATGTTTTAAAATCGAGGCTTTTTTCCCTTTTGAGAGCTTCCGCTGCGTCTTAGCCCAAAATAACTATTACACGTTAAAATAACTAATTATATTATCTATAATAATATTATAAAGAGGTAAAGTTTGTGAGGTTGTAGGGGGTAATCCGTTAGCTCTCGGATCGGCAGATCGGCCGCGCGCGCTTTTTTAAAAAATTTTAAATTTCCCGCCATCGGCAAAGACATTTAGTATGTGTACCCTATATATGCCTATGAGTCTTATAGAACATAATTATCTATTCTCACAATAATATATTTAATTATATGAAAATTATATATAGTTTTTATATTATCATATATTTGAAATCCTTGTTTCATAAATAATTATAGCTAATTTAAAATATATTTCGTTTTTTCTTATGATCTATTAGCTAATTTTGTATAGCTAATAATTCTTTGTAGCAACATCACGTGACGCATTGACAGTCTGCGAGAATGTTGAGTTATTTATGCGTGCTAGGGAGTAATTGTTCTGCATTTTTGAGATACTTTATGTTATAAAAAATATTTTTCAGTTGTATCAATAATTGTAACACTAACACAATTGAAATTGGTTTTATCTAGGTTTAATACAGTTCACTATGTTCACAAACTCGAACGTCGTTTCCAGTAGATAATTAGAAAGATGTCCCTATTTATATGTTGTACAGAGTATTGCGACACATAGTTTTGTGTATTTTATTTACTACTTTCATATTCTATTATATAAAACAAAACCATAATTCTCTAATGTTTTAGGTGCTCTGTATATGCAGACCAGTGGTCATCAAATATCATTATAATCTTTAGTTATTATAAGTCTTCATTTTGTATTCATTCTTTTATGATACCTTGAAATTAAAATATAATTGTATGTAATTGTTTTATTTCTAAATCAGTTTTGAAAATTATTTTATAAAGTAATAAGTATAAATTATTGAAATTTATCTTTATTTCAAAAGTATAATGATAGTTTTTGAATTTCATTGGTTTCTGCATATACTGTAACAATCTTATTGTATGGCTGATTAGTATACAAAGGGCCACTATAGGAGAAAGACTCTCAACACATGATATTTATGCATTTTTTCACATGAATATCAATTAATTTTTACAATGTAACATGACTAAGAAGGTTGCTATGTATTTCATAAAAAACTGCTATCCTTGCATATTAGAAAAACAAATGCTTTTGTTTTGGTATTAGGACCACTGAATTGATAGGTATAGATTTTATTTTAATCTTAAGTATAACCCTTTAGCTAGCTAGGTCTTAGTATATTTTCTTACAATAAGTTTTATATGAAATAAATAGGGAGGAAAAATAGTAAAGTTAACTATAATAATAAAGTATACTAATAGTAATGTTATCCTATTCATATGTCTAAATGATTAAATAATTAATTTTAAATATTTATATAATAATAATTTAATATTTATTTAATTAAATATTTAATGTATAATATTTTTTCTAACCTAAAAGTATAAATACAATAAATAAATTGTAAACTTCATGGTTAAGTAAAAAAAAAGTTCTTAGGAATGAAAGAATAATTTAGTAATACATTTTATATAAAAATTGTAATTTTACATTACATAATTTGTTATTATTCAAATTTTGTAATAAATCCAGTATTTTTTTTAAACTTATGCTGCCAAAATGTTTGTTGACCTGTGCTACATAAGGTCTACTTTCGTTTGTATGGAGCTTAAACCCTTATGGTTTTACAAAACTAGAGTGGTTAAGAAATGGCCAGTACGTCTCTTATAGGCAACAAGTCTTAAGTCATCTTTTAAAATACGCGACATGCTTCTAGGTGCTATCTTCATCTCCTAAGATAAAAGCTTTTGCACCCGGGCAGGATTTCTTCCAATTTTTCCCTTACTGCTTTGACCACCTTTTTCGTACAAACACTACGTGGACGGCCGGCTCTTTTTCTGTCACAAACAGAGGAAGTCTTATTGTACCTATTAATAGCCCGGTGCACAAACATTTTACAAATACCAAGCGTATGGAGAGTTTTAAATATTGCATTTGGCTCCATACCTACTTTGTGTAACGTAATCACAGCGATTCGATTCTCTTTATCACCCCACTCCATTTTAATATCGCAAAATATTGTACAATGTATTGGCGCCAAAATGAGAAAACTCAATGAATAATCATACAAAAATGATAGATTCCAAATTCAAATGTAATATTTTGTTTATTTTTAATTGTAACAGTATTTATGGCCAGACTAAGTATATATTTCGAATACATTATATGTCACAACCGTTTTTAATAGATGCACAGAGAGGAGTCAATTCCGGACTTCGACATCGTACACATATTGATCTACTCTATAATAGCCTTTTGACACTAAAAACCGCTTGACGTGGCGCTTAAATTTGCAGTCCGGCAAATCGGTTATATGTTTAGGGACTTTATTATAAAACCTAACATCCAAAAAACTATTACTAGTTTTGCTAAGTTTGAAACATGGGACGACCAGTTTGTTACAGCTTCTAGTATTTTGATTATACCGGTCCTTTATAAAATGCATGTTTTTAAAGTTTTTACGGACATACATTAAATTATTAAGAATGTATTGGGAGGGTAGAGTTAAGATACGGAATTCCTGGAACTTCGTTTTTAATGATTCCCGAGGTCCCATATTATATATCGCCCGAACTGCCCGTTTTTGTAATAAAAATGTTGGGGTATCAACCACCATACCCACACGGGTCGAGGTACCTAGCCTAGGCAGTGGACTCTATTTAAATTGGCTAGAGGAAACCCCTAGGAAAATGTATGCCGAAAGGATTTTCTTATAATCAGGATGAAAGCTCAAGTAGTTTCTGAGATTACCCCCTACAACGTCACAAACTCACAAACTTTACCTCTTTATCTATACTTCTATACTAATATTATAAAGAGGTAAAGTTTGTGAGTTTGTGACGTTGTAGGGGGTAATCTCAGAAACTACTGGTCCGTTTTGAAAAATTCTTTCGGTGTTATATAGCTCATTTATCGGGGAAGGTTATAGGCTATATATCATCACGCTACGACGTATAGGAGCGGGGCACCAATGAAGAATGTTTCAAAATCGCGGTATTTTTTCCTCTTCAGAGCTTCCGCTGCGTGTTAGCGTTAACCCAAAGTAACTATTCCACGCGAACGAAGTCGCGGGCAAAGGCTAGTCGTTCATAAACTCAAACAAATACAAACATTGACTTGTGATATTAAAACAGGTATAGAATGTCAATTACTGCGCATTGATTAGTGACTGTATGACTGTTAAATAGAACCCATTCTGCTGCATAACAACTACAGAAGAAACACTGTTTATTTTATCAGATCATTTCTCTAATTAAGAATTCTTAAATATGGTATTTATCTGTCTTCTCTTTATCCGTATCATAAATTAACTAAGAAGCGTTCGAGCAAATTGTACATAGATTAAACATGCAGTAATTTAATACTTAAACGTGTTATTTAATAAACTCGCTATTCCTAGTGAATTAACAAATAAATAGTTTTAGTATTCAGTCCTTTTTTTGTTTATATGTGTGCAATAAAGAATTAAATAAACTAGTAACAGACGTAATAAAATAGAAGTAAAGTTGTCACTTCGGAAAAAGGACAGTTTGTTCGTATTTAATGTGATACTGAATGTAATGTGAAATGGGGTATCTATAACTCAAACAAACTATGCTACACGCCCTAATGATTATCTAATGCAACGTGGATTGTAGATGCATGTGTAGGATTGTGGAGCGATATTCATGAACATTACAACTATTAATATAAAGGAAACTTCATTTTGAAACGTGTAAATGAAGATTTTCTTTGTTCTTTAAAATTCTTCTCATAGCGGTGGGATGAAGCTCCTGACGTAGATATATGTGCAAGGTGACAAGTGTGCGGATTTCTCCATTCAACAAGTGTACGACTACCAGAGTTATTGTGCGGTTATCATACCACTATCTCACGTCGGCGTCTCCGTCGTTATTTTATCTCATTCAAGATATTGATAAGAATAGGCGCTCGTGTGCAATTAGGTCATGACAGTATCACTGTTAAATTACTAATTCATCATTGTTTCCTTCTACGTCGTATCTGTGTAGTATCTATATAATTATTAGTGGTGTATATACAAAGTAGAATATAACCGCGAGGGAGTGGTTACTGGTCATGCATTGTACGGAAGGAAGCCGCTCAACGGAGGAACTGTCACTGTAAACCCTCCTGATTTAAAATATGCTATCATGTTACTATTAAGTCGTACAACGGTTAATATTATGTTCCGAATAACTTACACCCGGATCATCGTAGCAGTACTATATATGTATATACTTTATATTTTCATTCTTAAATTTACTTAATTAAAAATAATATTCTGTAACATCTGTAGAGCTTTGTATTCCTACAATGGAAAGTAAGGAATGTGGTATATTGTGAGCTGAAAGTACATGTAGCACGTGATGTTGTAGGAGCAACGCTCCACCGCGACCCTGCGTCGAGCGACGGTCCGTGCGTGTGCTATATATAGCCACTTGAATTACGACTGCCTTTTGATTTATCATAATAATCATAAGGTATATTGCGATTATAATACACACGGACAATTTGTTAGTGGAAGAGGAGCGAGCACGCGGGACGCACGTGTCCGGTGAAACAATAATTCTACAAAGTTCGAAATGAAGAATGATGTACACATTTGTCAGACTTTATTGATGTTACTTATTACAACTATTTGATAGAATGTTTATTTGGAGAATCGAGTCAACTGGGAACTTGTTGGTTGATCGTGTGCAGGATTTCCGTGTCGTCGTTTATGATTGATTGGTCCGGTAGCCGTGACTCGAACCCGATTGTACCTCTGATCCCTCTCCCACCCGCCACCTACCGCCACCTACCGCCACCTATCGCCACCTATCGCCGGCATTCGCAGCTCCTTAATCATGTGAATTCAGTTGGCTCGTGCGAGTGCAACAATGTTATCTTCACACCACTCTCAAGGGATATCAATTGCGTTTCGAGTGTAGTATGCAGCCGGCGCGGCGACGCGTGTCCGTATTCCAACTATGTACGTACTGCTACTGAACTGTAATGTAATTGCTCTGAGAGTTGTGTGCGTACAGGTGAGCGCGATGTAGTTTGTTACCTACTCATGAACTGAAGTAGTCGTGTAGCGTCATCCTGAGTATGTACGTACTCGCGTTACGTAAGTTTCCTGATGATTCAATAATACTCAAAGCCTCGAAGCCGTCGATTTTATTAAACATACATTGAATAACATATACACTATACTATACATATACATTATACACTAATAGGTATATCGTTGAAAGCATGTGCTACTGACCAGTTTATAAATGTAAACACATTTTTACTCTGTTTTATTAGAGATCACAGCTTATATGTTACATCATAATTTACTTTTCCAGTGTAGTAGGCACATACAGAAACGGACAACGACGTTTTAATGAAAAATGTATGAAGTATAGCAGTATGTTAAAAATGTTATGTAACAAAAATTTATCACTGTTTGCTTTTAAATTTTGACGCAGCGCTGCATTCAAATACGCACTTTTTTCTATAACGTACTTTCAATATACAGCGTCATCTGTGTAACGTAACAACAATACGCTATACTATACATTTTTTATTTATTTATATTATTATACTATACATTATATTATTAACATCCGATTGAATATTTTACAATCGAGTGCCTCCCTGACGTGAAACCCCCTTCAGATCCCCAGTGTGTATCTAGTAAACGATAAATAATCCTTATCGTAGTCCTTATCATCTTCTTTAATTACTAGCAGTGCTGCGTTTCATATACATACAACATAGAAATATACAAAAACATGTGTTAAAAATTGTGATGACAATATTATAGAACTCGTTATATCTGTAACCACTACTCTAGTCATTATAAAGAAGGCATTGAGGAATACGCATATAATATACTAATATGTATTTACATTAAGACTATATTATTTTAACGTTCACTATATAATAAATTATTATGTTTTGGTGCTGCTCAATGAACTTGATAAATGGCGAACACAATATGACTTATGTATTAAAAAAAATTAAACCGACTTTATCATCAAAAATCACTAAAAAAATAAAAAGGGACTTATATGTAGTATATACATTGAAAACTAACTATATTATTCTATATATCTATACATATAATAAAAATGAAGTGTCTGTATGTAATATCAAATTAACACTTTTTTACTGATTGGGTGTGAAAGTATACACGCTACTGATAACAAAAATGCAATTTTAAAAATTTTTGTCTGTCTGTCTGTTTGTTCCAGGTAATCTCCGAAACGACTGGACTGATTTTGGCGGGAATTTCACTGGCAGATAGAAAAAAAATACAGCGGGTTACTTAGGCTACTTTAAATTAGACTAGATGTTAACCGCGGCTTCGACTACAATGTTATCTTAAAAACGGTTGGACCGATTTACATGGGACTTTCGCTGACAGATAGCTGACCTTATAAAAAATAATTTAAGCAATTTTAATTTATACTAGCTGTTAACCGTGGTTACGCACACAGTGCTATCTCCAAAATGGTTCGACCGTTTTTTACGGGACTTTCACCGACAGATAGCTGAACTTATAGGAAGTAATTTAAGTTATTCTTTTTTAGACTAGCTATTACCCGCGACTTCGTCCGCATGAAATTTTGTAAAAATATGTTGTTCACTGTAAACCTGTGCATAAGAAGTGCGTTGTACAGGACTCCAAGAATAACTATAATTGAAATTCATATATCTGTATCTATGTATGTAATTTGAATTGTATTGTCTTTTTGCTTTATTTACCGCACTTTCGTCTAAATAACTCAGCAACCATAGTAACATGTAAGAATATTGTATCCAAGTCAATGAGCACTATTTAAATTGTCGAATATTAAAAACTGCTTAAACAGATATAACGTTTTATATCTTGATTTATATTTATGCAAGATTTCAACACGTCAGCTCATTCATTGTATATATGGGCGCGCGACTATACAGCCATCTGGTGTCAATGTAAGGAAGTAACAAATTAAATCAAAGCTTTATTATCTGTAGTGCCATCTATCGGAACTTAGATAGCAGGAAATATTATTAGCAACTTCTTGTTATAAAGTAAATAAAATATAGAAAAGTACGAACAGATTACTATGATAAGTAACGAATTAAATTAATTAGATTTAATAAAAGTTTTGGTTACGTTTAATTGTAATCTAATATTGTTTTAAGAATTTTAAAATAGAAATATGATTTATTTTTACCATAAATGTGTTAAATGCGACATTTCCGGTGTATTTTTTATTATAATTATTTCTGAATAAGCTAATTAAGATATATTTCAGCTTTTAATGAAGATTTAAAATAATTGCAATATTATTATTTATTTTATATTGTTTTGTAAACCGTTGATATTAATTATGTTTGTAATAAAGAAAATATGTTATTATTGAAAAATAAGATATGGCGGAGTTGGTGTGAGTTACAAACAGGCAATAAGAAATTAAGTTAAGAAAAACATTCTTTGTACGATCATTGTAGAGTGGTGCTGTAAAAGAAAATATAATTAATTTGGTTTTTATTAATGGTATCATTTTTATGATGGATCCTGGGGAGATTTCTGATATGGCGCCGACAGCAGCGGTGGGATCACAGGCCTAATTCTGGGCCACCACGTCAACCGGAGCAGACCTTTACCACAGAACAGGGAGTTTCGGTACATAGATGACGTTCAGAAGTGGAGAGCCTTCGCTTCTGATCACGCATCGAGTTGCGCCGAATACGCCACTAAGGCTTGGAGAACATTCTCGCTCGGACAGTTGAGCAAGTAACATCTACGGTACGAACAATAGTTCGTGGTAACTATACCAGTGTTTTATTTCTTTATCGGCTAACGTTGTATTTGATTGTTTTTGGTGGACACGACTTGATATGTCCCAACATATCGGAGGAGCTGACCTAAGAATGAGAAGGGCGTAGGGAAATGGGTGCGGGATCATTCTCGTGCCGAGTGTTGCTCCAGAAGTTTCTCGGGATTGCCGTTGTATTGCGTGAGTTCTTTCCAATTTACATTGTTATTTCTATTTTCTGGAGTTTTATGATTTATTATGTTACTTGAGTTATTTAATGGTTGATGTGAGTTTTTGTGTTGAGACTTGTTTTTTCTTTGTTTATAAATCCGCTTCTGATAGCTAAAATCAGAAGTGAGATCGTTGTTCAAGCGAGTTAGACCTGAGGCTTCGAAAGCGGAGGTGGTTGATGCTGTGGTGACAGGTTATATCCAGCATATATTCGCTCAGACCTATTGCGTTATACGCCTGAATCATTACCTAAATTAATTTCCATTTTGAAAACTTATCGTAAACGCAAACTAGAATTGTCCGTAAAGTCAAATAACGATCACTATGATAGTAAAAAAAAAATCACGTGTTGCCGAATACAGTGTTTATAAAAGGGATAGTGTTATTAAAGCTATAACTGTAATAAGACTGGTCACATTTTCTTGTGGGGGAAAGCAGCTGAGGTAGATACCATATTCCTATAGAAAAAACCGGGCAGTTCGAGCAATTTATAATATGAGGCCTCGCGAATCATTAAAGACAAGTCTCAGAAAGATGATAATTTAATGTGTGTCCGCAAAAACTTAGATGTGGTAGATCTAGGAAAAGACCAACATAATTTAAATACTACAAACAACAACAAATTGGTAATTCCATGCTTCAGGCTCACTAAGTCCAAAAACAGTTTTTTAGGTAATAGTGTTAGGTTTTATAAACACAGTAAAGTCCCAAAGCACATTGCCGATTTGCCGGATAGCGAGTTCAAGAACCATGTCAAGCGTGTTTTAATATCTAAAGTCTATTATAACTCGGATCAATATGTGAACGTTTGTGGCGTCTGGAAATGACACCCCTCTTTATGTATATACGAATAACGAATGTAATTTATGTTTTGTAAAAATATATAACATGAAGAGATAAACCAGATTGCCGGTTATTTTCGATGACTGAGTTGTTTTCCGAACCGTGGTAGCTTTGACGTTCATAAGCGCCTTCTCAGGGCTTAAATTGGATAAAGGATATTTTGAGTTTTGTTTTTTATTTCTTGCGATTGTAAGGAAATGAGGGTCGCTCCTAAGGTAAATCTAGTGTATTGATTGCCAAAAAAAAAATCCAATGGAAATTTTGCTTAGTAAGAAATGCTCACCGCCTATTAAGTTATTACAGGTTGATGACGATGTACTAACGAATGGTATAGATTCATTGCGAGTGACTTGCGAGGATAGGATGGACGAGCGATCCTTTCAGAATAATGCTCCCTATGCACGATTGCACAATGCGACCATTTTGAAAGTGACTCTCACCCTGAGCAGTCGACCGTATGGGCAGATAACGTTACTTTTGGAGCTTCGACATCCAATAATACAAAAAAAAAAAAAATGTGCTTTTATTATTCCTATTATTATTTTTGTTCCTATCCAAAACATCCTTCCTTACGCGCTGGCTGGCCACCATGCGTATCCTTATCCCGGTCTTAGAGGCTAGATCCCAGGATGGGTGATTGCCTGTTACGATGTTGGCTAGATCCCAGGATGGGTGATTGCCTGTTACGATGTTGGCTAGATCCCAGGATGGGTGATTGCCTATTACGATGTTGGCTAGATCCCGGGATGGGTGATTGCCTGTTACGATGTTGGCT
The DNA here is from genome assembly GCA_036509395.1 of Antheraea yamamai. Taxonomy (NCBI): domain Eukaryota; kingdom Metazoa; phylum Arthropoda; class Insecta; order Lepidoptera; family Saturniidae; genus Antheraea; species Antheraea yamamai. The sequence goes on from AP028436.1 coordinate 159,406, forward strand.
AGATCCCAGGATGGGTGATTGCCTGTTACGATATTTGATTGATTGATTACCGTTGCTGGTGTTGACGATATCTTAGTATGGTAGCCTTGTAAACGTTAAAACATGTTTGATTATGAAATGTTTACTAATTAATCGAGGTTGTAAATTTTACTTTTATTATTTGTGTAAAGTGATTTTATTGTCTTAAACGATTTCCTGATAATGTATTTACATATTATTTAAGACGATCTGCTATTTCTGTTAATGATTTTGTAATATTGTATTTGTAAGCGCCGAGAGCGCGCTTAAGTCAGTATGGCCGTATGGGCGCGCGACTATACAGCCATCTGGTGTCAATGTAAGGAAGTAACAAATTAAATCAAAGCTTTATTATCTGTAGTGCCATCTATCGGAACTTAGATAGCAGGAAATATTATTAGCAACTTCTTGTTATAAAGTAAATAAAATATAGAAAAGTACGAACAGATTACTATGATAAGTAACGAATTAAATTAATTAGATTTAATAAAAGTTTTGGTTACGTTTAATTGTAATCTAATATTGTTTTAAGAATTTTAAAATAGAAATATGATTTATTTTTACCATAAATGTGTTAAATGCGACATTTCCGGTGTATTTTTTATTATAATTATTTCTGAATAAGCTAATTAAGATATATTTCAGCTTTTAATGAAGATTTAAAATAATTGCAATATTATTATTTATTTTATATTGTTTTGTAAACCGTTGATATTAATTATGTTTGTAATAAAGAAAATATGTTATTATTGAAAAATAAGATATGGCGGAGTTGGTGTGAGTTACAAACAGGCAATAAGAAATTAAGTTAAGAAAAACATTCTTTGTACGATCATTGTAGAGTGGTGCTGTAAAAGAAAATATAATTAATTTGGTTTTTATTAATGGTATCATTTTTATGATGGATCCTGGGGAGATTTCTGGTATGGCGCCGACATATACAATTCAACATTATAATTATTAATAGGAAATTTGAAGATAGAAGGGGTCTTTCTAAAACGATAAGATAAAATACCATAAACGTATTAGTTATTGACAATATGGGCATATTATATCATCATAATAACATCTTTAACTCATTGTTTCATTAGTTCCTTATACAATGTAAGTGAGCACTGAGGTAGTTACATGGTGGGTTAAGGTTCCAAATATGTTGCTGATGATAAACCTCATTTGACACAGTTAGCATTTATATATCTAACTAGCCGACCCGTGCCCACCCGTGCCCCGTTGGGCGGTAATAGGCATTATCAAGCTACAACTTTTCTCTAGAACTCAATCATATATATCTCATAATTAAGGCAGCGTTCATAAGAAACCTTTTCGTTCGACCATTTTTCTCCGACTCCCCAGATATTACCCCCTACAACCTCACAAATTTTACCTCTTTATAATATGAGTATAGATAATATAATTAGTTAAAAGCTTCTGTCCGTGACTTCGTACGCGTGGAATAGTTATTTTGGGCTAAGACGCAGCGGAAGCTCTCAAAAGGAAAAAAAACACCCGATTGTAAAACATTATTCATTGTTACTCCGCTCCTATTGGTCTTAGAATGATGATATATAGCCTATGATACTCACAAATAACGTGGCTTTCTATTGGTAAAAGAAATTGGTTTAGTAGTTCCTGAGATTACCCCCTACAACGTCACAAACTCACAAACTTTACCTCTTTATAATATTAGTATATAGATTATAGCCCCTGCCCGCGACTTCGTCCGCGTAGTAATAGTTCTCTGGGCTAATGCTGACACAAAGCGGAGGCTCTCAAAAAAAAAACATCTCGATTTTGAAACATTTTTCATCTGTGCTCCGCTCCTACTAGCCTTAGCGTGATGATATATAGCCTATAACCATTCTCGATAAATGAGCTATATAACACTGAAAGAATTATTCAAATCGGACTAGTAGTTCCTGAGATTACCCCTTACAACGCCACAACGTCACATACTCACAAACTCACAAACCCACAAACTCACAACGTCACAAACTTTACCTCTTTATAATATCAGTATAGATGTATACGTTACATGTCGCTGTAGGTGGCGTGCGTGTCGTACTTTAAATTGTTTTTAAAGAGCATTGCTATAATTGTACATGGTCTCACAATTTTATATATCTTTAATGCAATTTTAAAAAAACGCGTGCGGAGCTGCGGGTACAGCTAGTTAAAAATAAATCATAGAAGTCGGTTCACAGTTGATCAATATATCGGTTAGCATGTAAAAAAATACAGAGATACAGCCGAACATAATATATCCTTTTTTGAAGCCAGTTAAAAAAGAAGCTCGACGCAGTGCTTGTTTTATAGAGGTATGGGCTTAATTATATTTGAAAAATGAATGAATGTTGAATTAACACAGGAGCTGATGATTTCACGGATTTATATGAAATCAAGTATTTGTAGTATATTTAAAACATTGTCGGATAAACATACCAGTAACAGCAATGAATGTGTTTTGACGCTCATGTAGATTGTCGGTGAAGTATTTAAAACATTGTCGGATAAACATACCAGTAACAGCAATGAATGTGTTTTGACGCTCATGTAGATTGTCGGTGAAGTATTTAAAACATTGTCGGATAAACATACCAGTAACAGCAATGAATGTGTTTTGACGCTCATGTAGATTGTCGGTGAAGTATTTAAAACATTGTCGGATAAACATACCAGTAACAGCAATGAATGTGTTTTGACGCTCATGTAGATTGTCGGTGAAGTATTTAAAACATTGTCGGATAAACATACCAGTAACAGCAATGAATGTGTTTTGACGCTCATGTAGATTGTCGGTGAAGTATTTAAAACATTGTCGGATAAACATACCAGTAACAGCAATGAATGTGTTTTGACGCTCATGTAGATTGTCGGTGAAGTATTTAAAACATTGTCGGATAAACATACCAGTAACAGCAATGAATGTGTTTTGACGCTCATGTAGATTGTCGGTGAAGTATTTAAAACATTGTCGGATAAACATACCAGTAACAGCAATGAATGTGTTTTGACGCTCATGTAGATTGTCGGTGAAGTATTTAAAACATTGTCGGATAAACATACCAGTAACAGCAATGAATGTGTTTTGACGCTCATGTAGATTGTCGGTGAAGTATTTAACACATTGTCGGATAAACATACCAGTAACAGCAATGAATGTGTTTTGACGCTTATGTAGATTGTCGGTGAAGTATTTCTTTGAAAACGTATGAGATTTTTTTGTCATTGCCGCCTCATAGACATTATATATTGGTAGTAATTAAGAAGGCTCCCCAATCATGTATTAATCGACTATTAATTCAATATTTATAACACTTACCTATCTTATTACAGTTTCGTTATTATTATATTATGTATACCAATAAATATTTTTTCAGTCTTAATTAATTATTCACCGTTCAGCTTATTGTTTTATTTTACACACAGGCAAAAGTATTTACGGCGTAGTATGTTTTGGAAATAACAGAAATAAAGTTATTTTTCGTACATTTTTATATAATAATCATGAGTTTATCTAGAGCTATAAGGTCTATAAAACGTATTCATTGAATATCCAAAATTCTCTTTATATCAAAAATATTCTTATAATTACATTGCTCGTATAAGTATCTGAATAAATGTAATCGTATGTAAATCGTATTCACGTCAAAATAAGCTTTTAAATTATTCAGTTAAAGTAATTACTATTGGTGCGTTTACATTAGTAATGTAACTAGCTCACATTTGTACTCAGCAGTGTGTAGGTTTGCCCTGATTGTTGCAATAGTTACAATAAGGACGTCTGTTTGTTTAATAATAACGATGGGTTATTTCATAACAGTATGCTGATAGAACTTTACAATGTACCAGATAGCTGGCGGGCGGCGTTAGTGAATGTACAAGACGAATAGTTGCTGAGTGCATTACGATGAAGCTTGCTGACGAGGACTATGTATGCTAATAGGCTTTGTACGCGTCCGTTGTAACAAGACGAGGCACATGAGTGACCCCAAAAGACTCCTCTTCGCAAAGTGCGCAGTGCGAAATGGAACCCGCCCACGTACGCACCGAGTGGAAACCCATTAGACTGTTTACTAAACTACTGGCACTAAATGTCAGAAACACATTTTATTGCTCATGTATGGAAGAAAATAAACGTTTAAGTGAAAGTTCTTACTTAAAGTTTAACTGCATAGTGATCCACTTGAGTTACATTTTTATGTGTTTTGTGGGTGTGGTGCTAATCACATACTGCGCTCCTCGGAGAGCGATACAGATTCGATTTTGGAATTAAACTCATTAACGGTACTTGGGATGGTGTATCGCGTGTTGCGTATTCCCTGCAGTAGTGTGGCGCTAGCACGGAGCTAAAGTTTGCGCGTAATTCTAGGCGGAGGTCTGGACGCTTTCCCAATTTGGCAAAGGCTGAGACGACCTATAAATTATTTATAACATTTTGATAATAAGTATCTGATTTCACTGCCATAACTTTAAAGTATTTGCGAGTAACGAGAACTCTCAGTTTGGTAAACAGTTTTACTTAACCATTGACTGGGTTATATACATGAGTTTACGCGTGGAAGAATGAATGAGAACATGATTAGTTTTCATGGAGCCATAGTTTCAATTTACGTTTCGATACAATGACTAAGCAGATTAGTGAGACTAAAGCAAGATGAACCTCAAAAGTTGTGTTTTAGTACAGTAATATCATCGTGTTCTGGTGGAGGAAGGGCCGTGACCCCGGGGACATGTGTAGTGCAGTTAGAGGTGTTTCGGTCATAATATAGTTTATTATAAATGGTTATGAATGTGGTATAGAGGGCGGGTGGGGTGCGGGGGCTCGGCACACTATTGAACTTAATGTTGGTTCATTTGGCACGGCCGGCGCGTCGTTATTGCGGCCGTGGGGCGGACGCCGGGGGGCGGAGGCCGGTGTTACACCCGATGTATGTCGCGACGTTGGCAACTGCTGTCGTTCTTAGTACTATGTACTGGTAATGAGCAAATAACACGCCCCGAGTTTTTCCCTTTAATTGTAACACACGTTTTAATGTTACGGTGTTTGCCTTTGCTTTGCCTTATAACTATTTATGAATCGAATAAATCTCATTACTATTTGTGTGAGTTTACTTTTGTATTAAACTATTATTTTAGTTTAAGTTCGTTATTTAAAGACACGACTTTCTGGTAATTCTTCCTTTGAGTGGTTAACTGATTTAATTTATGGGATAAACTCATTAAATTATTGATTTTTCATCGCTCATTGTTAAATATGCTAAACTTCAACTTAATCTGACTGTCGAAGTGGGTGAAAATCCCGTTACAAGATTGCGTTACAAATATTGATAAACGACATAGGTGAAGCTAATCGATACATATAATTAGAATGTAAATCTAGCGTGTCTTTACTTTTTGATTTTCGTGAAAACAATTATTGCAGGTGTCTAGGAATAAGTAATAGAATACATTCAAATCATTTTTAGAAATGTCTGTCTGTTTGTATGAACACGCATCACTGCTAAAGTACGCGGTTCACAATAAAACCTCAAGAAAATTGTAAAGCATATTCTCGGGAGTAACTTCGTGTTTGTTTTACTAAAATCGGTCCACTCTATCAAAAGATATTGTAGTTTGGAATTTTAGACGCGGCGTAAGTACGAGAGAAAAGTAGACAAGTAAATGGACTTAATACATTCAGATGACTTTACTGATCACTGCTTTTACATAAACTTCCGCGCAGACGAAGTTTCGGCCACAACTAGTAAAAAATGAACGTGTCTAAAATAAATTGAGTCGACTCAAAATTACAACCAGTGCTATTCTGTTAGTAATATAATTCATCTGATGTATTAAATATTAACCAATATAATTCAGCGATGTATTACGACAGAAATTATAATAAAAACGGTCAAAAGATAAATATAACTTTTACTTGAAATCAGAATGGCAGCGTTTACGCGACAAAGTAAATTAAATACGTGATACACAAAATGTCAATATTATTCGAATTAAATATCTTCGTCGTCATAATTAATTATATTTGTCCTTTACAGAATCAAATTTGAAATATTGTATACATGCGGCCATTTCAATGAATATTTCGATATAAACCATGCGATGTTTAAAAAGCTTCATCAAAGAAATTCCATAAAAATAATATTGTAGATCATAGGAGCGGTACCGGGCACACAACTAGTACTTATAATAAAACTTATATTATAGCAGATTCATAACTGTTTTGATTTTATTAGGTTTACATACTTTACATTACTAATTAACTGACTTTATTATAATTCAGTGATTAAGGGTATACCTTTGTATTCCATTCTGTGGTAAGAATTCATCGTAGTACTGCAGTAAGTGTGAGCCAAAGAACAGGTAATCCTTCGATGAGACGTGCGAGTGAATATAAATTCGTCTGGATAGGAAGGACTTCGCGACGTGATTCACGATTATTTCTGGAACTGCAGTTTATTCCCGGACAAACTCGAGCTTGTCAAGCTGGACAAAAACGTTGTGTCGCCTCAGTTACTTTCAAAATAGTGTTACAACTCAATCAGATTTGTTCTCCATTTTTTGTAAGTTCTATTCTTTCTTCGATTCTATACTCGACTATAGATATAACACTACTGACCCGAAATATTATACTAAATTTATCGCTAGAATTAAAAATATTTATTTATAGTAATTGTAACAAAATATTAGTCTAGAACACCTAGATGATAAGAATGTGACAAATTAAAACTAAGAGAGAAAGTAACATGAAAAAAAATGTATATGTATAACAAAAGATAACAAACCAAAGACCAGAAACTAAACCAAAATCATATTAAGTAATGTAGACATGATCACTACATATTATAAAATAAAGTCCTGTGCCACGTCTGTCTGTCTGTCTGTTTGCGATAAACTCAAAAACTTGTCAACGGATTTTTATGAGGCTTTCACCAGTAGATAAACTGTTTTATGAGGAAAGTTTAGGTACATAGTTTAGCATGGTTTTTTTTATTATCAGGGCGGGACAGCGTTCGCCGGGCCCGCTAGTAGTAATAAAAAAATCTGTAAGTAAATATAACTTAGAATTAATATAATTATACAGTGAAACCTGGTTAATTGGGATCTCAAGGGACCAAGAATGTTGTACCATTTATTGAGGGTTTCCATTAATCCAGTTTTCCAAGTAGGCAGGTTTAAAATTATAGTTGTCTCATTTACAGAGCTCTCGCTTATAGAGGTCGAAATGTACGGCTATTCTATTTATGCTATGCTCCCTACACAGTTCATCACGCGACTTTCCACAATCACAATCTGATAGAAGTTTTAATTTTTCAGATACTGATAACGTTTTATATTTACGTTTGGGCATTTTGTACACTTTTACTCCATTGTTTTTAGGTCAAAACCTGAGATAGTACTGACAAACAAAGCGCGTGCGAATGACATTCTAATGTTTGTAAACAAAAGTGTCAAAACCTGTCCCAACCCGATTAATGTGTCTCATTTATAGAGGGAATTGAGTTACAGAGTCCCAATTATAAAGGTAAACATCGAATAAATCCTAGAAATCAGATCTCATTTAACCAGGTTAGAAAAGTCCCATTAATAGAGGTAATTCAATGAAAAAGTACCGGGACCGCATTGCAACTCTCAATAATAGAGGTTTCTCATTTACCCAGGTCCCATTTAACCAAGTTTCACTGTATTAAGATGTTTATGTTTTATGATCCCGCGATTTAGGGTTTATCTAATTCGTCAATGGTTGTCAATCTATATACATATATACTATCGTTAGTAGTTGGATTAACGATTACACACACGGCTGTAAATTTTATTTCAATACAATAGCGCGAATATTTTCACCAAGTGCGTTAATCTATACTAATATATAAAGCTGATGAGATTGTTTGTATGGTTGAACGCGCTAATCTCAAGAACTACCGATCCGACTTGAAAAATGCTTTCGGTGTTATATAGCTCATTTACCAAGGAATAATGTTTCAAAATCGGGCTATTTTTTCCTTTTGAGAGCTTCCGCTGCGTGTTAGCGTTAGTATTATATACGTGGCCATGGTAACGTGGTATCTTTCTATCGCAAACATTTTCAAAGTTTATTTTATGTTCCTAAAAAGTTTATTCTATAGTCCGCGTCATAGTTTTTGGCCGCTCTCAATATAGCTTTAGGTTTGGTCTTGCGCATAGTACAGTTAAGATGTTAATACAAAACAAATTCAAAATATTATTTAGGAATTTAACATTTACATTTATTAATGTCTAAGTTGTCTCGATATTATACGTACAATATATTAGGTTATAATGAATTATGATTCAAGTAGATCTTTGCCTATAACATTAAGTAATAAGAATGTAGCAGTATAACGACCATATAACGAACACGTTGCTACTTTCAGAAGATTTTGTATGTGAAATGAAAGTTTGATTCCGATTATGTCTTCTTGTAAACGGTTTGACAGTATAGAATATTTACAAAGAATTAGAGATAAAAATGAACAGGCAATAAAGATTCAATAAATACTGGAGTTGTAAAATAACAGTAAAAATAGAAATGGACTAACTGAATAATAAAGTGATAGACAAAGCTAGACTATTAACAGTTCGCCACATCATGTATTATATCATACTAGTGGGCGCCCAGTACTCGACATTCGACCATAATTCATTGATTTTTTTAAAGTTTGAAATTTATTGGGGTTCTTTTGTCAATAATCAAAGGTCTACTCAGTTATTTGCCACTTTTTTTTAAATTATATAAATATTAAACTAAATGAAAATTGAGATTAATTATACATTTGAAATAAAAAACAGGCGTTTACATAAGGTGGTAAGGCTCTCAAATTCTAAGTAAATATAACTTTACGAACATAAAGAATTTTATCGCAACTTACGACACAGTTTTCAATTAATTTTACACGACATAATGGGTGGGTGGGTGGTATTTCTGGATGATATTGAATTAAATGTAGTCCGTAGATTAAGAGGAATAGTGATATGCCCAGTATCATCGTTTGGAAAAGTAATGGATACACAATAGAATCAAATGATGAATCCAAAACAAAGATGTTTTAATACTACCATTAACTTTTGAAAATGAACTCATTTTTGTTCAAAATTCATCATCAACTGTACTAAATATCATTGCTATGTAGCGATGCGTTTATTTCTCACTCGACCATGCAAAAACTCAAAATGTTAGCATGCGGCGCGGTACGACACAACAACACTGTGCGGCGCGCAAACTACTATGACGATAGCAGTCGAACTAACACAATGGCGGCAACAGTCGAACACTGGCGGCCGCAATCGAGACTAGCGGCGCGGGCGTCGCGATACCGAACTAGCATGTGCCAGGAAAAGGTGATTGGGCAAGGCTAGAAAGGTGGCGTGACCTGATCGCAATTAATTGGTCGGGCTTCAAAGTGGCATAATTTAATCCATAATGCGGGAATTTTCAAACATACATAAAGCGGCGCAACCATCTAATGTACACTGTACGTTACATGTTACAGTAGATGACGTGCGTGTCGTAATTACAAATATTTTTGAAAGAGCATTTCTGTAATTTACTCATCTACTCACAATTTTACATTTATTTAATACATTTAAAAAACGCGTGCGGAGCCGCGCGTAATAATAGCTAGTAATTTTAATAAAATGATAAATAATTGCAGAGCATATAACAGGATATTATTAACACATTCTACTAACGGTTGAGTCACCAATCGTTAATGATACCTGAGGTAAATAAAACTATCACTGTATCGGGAAGTATTGCTATACAATTATCTCGTTAACCAACTAGGCGATCCACAGCATCAGGTGAGTGGTGCCGCAGCCAGCTCTAACCCGACCAATTCAATTATGAATGTTTCGATGTCGAGCTTTATTTGCGGTCAACTTTGTGTTACTTCAACCGAACGAGCAATGATGGCGGATCACATTTTAATGAATATTTACTTAGCGTCGTATCTGAGATTCCTGCGATAGCGTCTTACTTACGAGGATTGAGAATAGCGATATTTTAATATCTTATTATATATATTAATTTGATAGACTCTATTAAGTCTTAAGAAGAGATGAAGAAGCACAAAATCACAAAAAATGCTACTTGAAATCAATAATAAAGCAGCAGTTAGTTATGTTTACTTATTTCTAAAAACGGACACACTTCTCTTCAAATTGTAAGTACATATACCCGGAGCGAATAACGACATTGAAAATGGGTATGTTGCATGTATCTTTTATCAAATGTTATTTTATTTTTAGACATACTCATAAAGAGTTGTTATAGAAATTCATATACTGCAGCGATTGCTGCTTGACCATCATACACATATTTGATACATCTTCAGTTTTGCAAATCATTTTAGTCTTAACCATAGTTGTCAGTCAGAATTCAGGAAAAGTTTCATAATCTTACCTACAGAAGGACCTAACTTAAATTTCGTAAGAGTTGGAGATGATGGTCTTTTCTATGTCATAAATAGTAATTTCGTTTCGGCAAAGTAACGTTGAAGAAACGATTCGTCCATTATAATTAACCGAGCCAAAAACGATTACAATCTTGTTGCAATACTTCCAAAGAAAGCGAAGATATTCAGCTTGATTTGTAATTGCGCATCGGTAAGCACTCTAGGTGCCAATTGCATGGATATCAGCAATATAACGTACCGTTATACGACGATTTGCTAAAACTATTTCTTTTAATCTTGTTTTAATATTCGGTATTCTTTTAATTTACCGCGAATTTCTGCCATAAATCTTGAATGGTTGTTCTATTGTAAAGTGTTTCAAGGAAAGTTTTACAATTGCGCGGGATTCGTTATTATTTTCATTATTGACAATACGTTATATCAACTAATAGTTAAACGAAATTCATCTATGGAAACATTCTTTACTTGTAGTTAACTAGTTTTTTCTCGCGCTGTCACTTGCTTTAATGTAGATTTGATCCATCCTTTGAGAACAGTATATTTTTTTGGATGAAATGTACCGTATGTCCTGTTCTGTAACGCTGACATCGTGCATTCAAAATTTTACAATAAAACTTTAATTAATATGTAGAGTAACATGTAAGAGGATGACATACTCGGTAGCTACAAATATAATACTATTGTGTATGATAATGCGGTATTGCCAGCCAGGATTTTCCTTTTAATCTTCAAGGGAGTTACAGACAGTTTTCACTTATTATTAAATACCTCTTGTATCTGTATTAATTAATACGTGTATTAATTAAAACGATTTCGTATATGTGTCAGGATGCTCCTGCATCTCGCGTGTTGTCAATTTTGTGAACTTGTGCGAGTTGTTCTGAGAGGAGTCGGCACCGCACCGCGCTGGAGCGAATCAATTCGTTATAACACCAGGCTATTGGTAGTGCGGCGACGCGATGCGTTTCGAATTGGGACACAAACAATTACAAAACAAACGTATATTTCATTTCATCTAAATCCAGTTTCCGTGTTAGTTGTTTAACATCGAATTCCGCCTCAATGTAACAATATAGTTCAGATGGTTTATAATCTTATGATATACTAGCTTCTGCCTGCGACTTTGTCCGCTTGGAACAGTCACTTTAGACTAACGCTATCTTTAACTCGCGACTTAATTTACGTAGAAGGTGAAAATATTTTTAAATAATACGTACGTTATTCGTATTACGTATGATCCTCTTCTATTGGCCTTAGCGTAATGATATACCTATAGCCTTCCTCGATAAATCAGCTATCTAACACTGAAATTTTGTTTCAAATCGAATCAGTAGTTCCTACAATTAGCGCTTTCAAGCAAACAAACTCTTCAGCTTTGTAATATTGGTATAGATATTGAAGCTCGTAATATCGATCACTAGTAGTGTAGAATTACATTATTTTCTGTTTATTACTCTCCATTCACCTTTTATTTAATTCAAGTGTTTTTCTCCAACTATTGCTAACTTATTATAAAGATGTCTACATTTTTTTAAATTAAACTTCTGTCCCTAATTATTATATGAATTGTGTTGGATATTTTTTTCCGAACTGACTACGCAATTGGCCTAGAAAGGCCTTAACAGCTTCACCGGACTACGATTGTGTTGGAATAATTTCAGTTCCGTAAACGATAATTCTTATTGAGAGCGACATTGTAGTAGATGAATAAATAATCCCGCATTTATAAAGCGTGCGTTGCGAGATGCAGTGAGGTAATCACCTGTCGAGCAGAGCGGGTCAGTGGGACGCGGACAGATGGGATGCTGTACAGAGGTCGCGTTGCCGCCAAACCAAATCATTTATTAAAATGAACACTTTATTCCAGAGTGATTTGTCTGAGCTATATAAGGAATTTTTGAGAAATGTATTACTTTTAATATTTTATACATAAACGTTTGATTTTTCAATGTGTTCAGTGTGTTTTTATATAACTGACTGATTCATCTGTTTGCTTTATTTCAAATATTCTCATATATTAACTAGCGGGCTCGGCAGACGTTGTCCTGCCCTGATTATAAAAAAATCTTTGACAAATTATATACCAAATACCTTCCTCATGAATAACTTTATCTACTGATGAAAACCGCAAGACAATCCGTTCAGTAGTTGTTGAGCTTATCGCGAATAGACAGACAGACAGACGCGTCAGGGGATTTTGTTTTATACTATGTAATGATGATACGTGAAGCCAAAACTTTGCAACCCTTTTTTAGCGAATTGCACGAACGAAGGAACTTCAAATTTAGCATAGTTAAAGTTTATATGGAGGCTACAAAGCTATTTTTTTTACATAATACGCATTAGAAATATATTAAATTAATTAAAATATACATCACTTAGACTTCTGCTTGAATGACACACAACATATACACACATGTAAATGAAAATGACGTTTAGCAATCTGTCATTTTGCTCTTACGTTCAAATTACGTTTTTTCATTTTACGTTCAATATTTTTAACATGACTTGCGTTTCATACCTTACATGACCTTTCAGATTAACTGGTCAAGTTGCAGTTTATTTTGTAATAATATAATACGTAAATTCATAATATACATTAATAATTATTCGATAAATAATGTATGTATATAATAGGTCTTTACCTATGAAATTGCCGTTCTACAGTACTGGCCATTTCAAATCAAAATAATTTTTGTTTGGCTAAGAATTCTAATTTCAAATTAATTTTATTTTAAAAACATGGAATTCTTTTTCCAAAAGTAGTCATTTGTTTATTGATTAGTGTTACATTTTCATAGCATTTCAATCTTTTTTTGTCATCATGGATACGTTAAAAATTCGAGTAATTATGGAATATGAGTACCGTCGTGGCAGCAACGCGGCACAAGCGGCACGCAACTTTAACGACGTTTACGGAGCTAACACTACAAACCAACGCACTACCTGTTATTGGTTTGCTCGCTTCCGTTCTGAGAATTTCGACCTGAAAAATGAACCTCGCGGTCGTCCGAAGACTTTGGTCGACAATGACGAATTAAAGGCGATTGTGGAAACTGATGATACACAATCTACGGCTAAATTAGCAGCAGCTTTCGACGTTAGCGTCAATACAATATTGGTCCATTTGCGTCAAATTGGCAAGGTAAAAAAGCTTGACAAATGGGTGCCCCACGAACACAATGATCGCCAGCGCGAAGTACGCGTCGAGACGTGCCTTGCACTGCTCAACAGACACACAAATGAAAGAATTTTGAACCGCATTGTTACCTGCGATGAAAAATGGATTCTGTTTGATAACCGCAAGCGCTCAGCAAGTTGGTTGGATCCTGGTTCAGCACCTAAACAATGCCCTAAACGAAAACTTACCCCTAGAAAAGTGATGGTCACTGTTTGGTGGTCTAGCGCCGGTGTGATTCATCACAGCTTCTTACCAAAAGGGGTGAGCATTACTGCAGATGTGTACTGTGAAAAACTGAACACAATGATGGAGAAGCTGGCACATCTCCAACCAGCATTGGTTAATCGCTCGTCTCCGCTGCTCCTGCACTACAACGCGCGACCTCATACTGCACAGCAGACGGTCTCCAAGTTGCAAGAACTGGGGTTGGAAGTTCTCCGTCATCCGCCCTACTCACCAGACTTTGCGCCTACAGATTACTACTTTTTCCAGAATTTGGATAACTCCTTGGCGGGAAAAAAATTCAATACCCGAGAGGCAGTACAAAATGCCTTTGAAGAATTTGTTGCCTCCCGTCCAGCTGATTTCTTTAAGAAGGGCATCAATAAACTGCCACTGCGTTGGCAAAGATGCATTGATTTCGTGGGTTAATACATATACTTCGATTAATACAAATAAAAAATACATGAAAAAAATTTCCTTTAAATTTTTTCATACAAAACGGCAATTTCGTAGGTATAGACCTTATATAATAATGTATGTATGTACTCAATTTACGAAACCACCGAAATAATTATTATTTGCTTTTGTCTTATTGAATGTAAAAATGAATTATGGTCGATTTCGACCACTAATCTATATATCAATACGTGAAGCGGAAACTTTGTACCCCTTTTTAAGGACGCGCTCTCAATTTTTCGCGGTTCAATTTTAGCATCGAGTTCTGCTAGACGCGCATAGCTCACCCTACAGACACGACTACTGATAAGCTTGGGAATTATAGCGCACTTGAAACGACTTTGATACTTTTATAAAAAAATATTACAATATTTTATTATTATTGATGTTCTACTTTTTGTCATATTTGATGCTATAGTATCAAAATAAATTATTGTTTTTCTAGGTCATATTACGTCAAGAACAGTATAACTAAACCTAAATATGTATACTGTTAGAAATAGAAACAATTATTGATTATTAAAAAAGAGAACTGGCCAATTTAGATATAAACTTGTTAAGAATAAATTCTAATAATTAATCAATCTTTAAATATCCAACACGAGTTCGGACAGAGCTACTGCATAGTACGACGACTGCCGAAAGAGTGAGTCAACCTTTTTTTTTTTTTTTTCGAACTGACTATGCTATTGACCTGGCAAGGTCTTTACAGCTTCACCGGACTACGGTGAGTCAACCCGGCGAGCGCCGCTACTTAAATAGGCCGTCGCTGTATAACTACCTGTAATTTCATTTATTTCCAACAATACGTAATAGACAGAAACATCGGATTTGTGCTCAAATATTTAGCCCCTTAGGGACCGTTCAAGTATTACGTAAGCAAAATTTTTATAATTTCTGACCGCCCCCTCCTCTTAGTCAACAAAAGTAAGCAATGCTCTTACCCGCCACCCCATGTTTACGTAAACATTTATCTAAAGCTGTTCCGGTTTAATAGAGAAATATTGCTGACGTAATAATCACTATCCGAACCCTCATCCCCTACGTCATCAAAGATAAGCAAATCAAGGACCCCACATACTTGAATGGCCCTTTAATGCCCGATCAAGGTATCATAGCTCAACATTCGTATGACGAGTAGTATTGTGGTAACTGGATCTAGAAACATCAAGTTTGTGCTTAGATGTTTAGTATCCAGGTGCAGGAGCAAGGTTTCAATTTTTTAAAGTTTGATGAAGACAGTATTTATGATAACTGAATCTTAGTACAGATAATAATTAGAAACATCGAGTTTGCACTCAAAAGCTTAGTGTCATAGTGTCAGAAAAATTTTTCATATCTTAAGGACCAGGTGAGAGCTATTTCGTGATAAAATAATTTTAATATTAGTAATAGCTAGATATAAAAGTTTGCGCTCAGAGGCTGAGTCTTGTTGTATCAGATGAGAGTATCATTTCTTATGGACTAAGTGAGTAGCAGTATTGTGATAACAGAATTTTAGTACTGATAATCGCTAGAAACATCAATTTTGCGATCAGAGGTCTAGTCTCATAGAGTCAGATCAACGTTTCATTTTATGGATCAGATGAGTAGCTGTATCGTGATAACTGAACTTTAGTATTCATAGTAGCTTCAAACATCAGGTTTGGGTTCAAATGTTTAGTCTCACAGTATCGGATGAAAGTTTCATTTCTCATGGGCTAGATGCGTCATGATAATAAAATTTTCGTATAGTATAGAATTGTTAGAAATATAGAGCTTACGCTGAAAAATGTCATACTGTCTGTATAATGTTTAATTCCTCATGGGCTAGGTGAGTAATTATATCGTGACAACTGCATTTTAGTACATATAGATATTAGCTACAAACATTGAGTATGCGCTCAGAGATTTACGTAGGAAAATTTTTAAATTAGCGTTTGCTACTAAATCAAAAATAGTTCTGTGAACAACATACTACAAAACACCTGAATTGTAAGTTGTAATAGCTGTAGCACAACGGGCAGCATATGATGGTCTTTGTGTAAAACGAACCCTAATTCCACCGACAAGCTTTGATGCACTTTTCACCAAATAATTCTTTTCAGTATAAACAAGACTTGAGAGACCATGTTCTGATAAACAATAAGCCTTATACTCGATTCTTTTAAAAGATTACAATCATTTGTAAATGCTGCAGCGTGTTTATTATATTACTAGCTGTTACCTGCGGTTTCGCACGCGTTTTTTTAATGTATTAAGGAAATGTAAAATTGTAAGTAGAAATGCTTTTTTAAAAACATTTGTAACTACGACACGCACACCATCTACTGTAACATGTAACGTGTACATTAGATATGTGAATACGAATAGTATATCGAATGGGATGGGATTTATCATCAGCAGCATACCTGGAACTTTAACCTCCTATATACCACCCTCAGTGGTCACTAACACTATATAAGAAAGTAATGAAAATTATAAACTATACATTACCGAACAATATGTGTTAAATTGTTTATCCTTATACATTGCTATAATCACTGAGTTATGTACATGCAAACGCGGTAAATAAAACAAAATGGCCGCCAAATTGACCAAAATGATGATATAATTCAAATTACATTCATTTATTCTTGGAGTCCAGGACAGCGCACGTCACACGCGTTTGTTTACAGTAAACAATTATTTTTGATCAATTTCACACGAACGAATGCACAGGTAATAGTTCATCACCACAAAGTGTAAAACAAAGTCCTCTGGTCTGTCTGTTTATCTGTGCGCGATAAAGTCAAAAACTACAGAACGGATTTTCATGCCGTTTTCACCAGTAGGTAGAACGGTTCATGGGGAAGGTTTTGGTATAATTTGTCAAGGTTTTCTTTTTATTATCAGGTCGGGACAACGTTTGCCGAACCCGCTAGCTTAAAATAAAATAGCTCATTAGTTAGTTAGCTGCCAGTAAAAGTCTCGTGAAAAATAACCAGATTAAGCTCCCCTCGGCAGCGGCTCAAGCCTAGGTCCATTCCCTCGGCGTGGAGCCCTTGAGTGCGCTGCTCGCGCGATACAGTGACACAAAATCTTACATCACTGCGACAACATTACACATATCACCTCCACACACGTGCACGCATACACGCTTACACATGCAAGTGGAAGGGTTTTATTTTCTCCGTTATCAAACTGAAATAGTTTAGAAAATTATCCGATACGAAGTATATATAAGAGTTGTTGAGGTATGTATGCCTGGTACACATATATGTTTCAACAACTCATATATGTATGAATAGTTAGCTTAGCTTAGCTCAGATAGGTCGCGAATTGCATGTATCAGACAACAGTCCAAGCCGAGGTGTGAGCTAGTTTTCAAACAAAGTCGGCTGAGTTCCTTAAGCGCTCGCCTTAGTAGTCCGGTGAAGCTGCTAAGACCTTGATAGCTCAACAGCGTAGTCAGTTCGAGAAAAAAAGGAAAGTGTAATGGGGCAAGCGGTCTGGTACGCATAATATTGCTTACATACTGTAAGCAAGTCATATTTTAGTTTTCAATATTCCATTTTTTTCATTTGTGATTATCAAATATATTATTAAAACAGGTAATAAACAACACAGATGAAGTTGCTGATATCAGCTGGTAAAATATAAATTTTATCTTGTACACATTTCATTAAAATACGGAGCTGCGTATTTAGAAATACTTCCTAACTTGCACGTGATGATATCTCAATTCAGATGACTCCGATTAAAATTCTTGGGCTACGTTTATCAGCTTAATGGCATTTCCATTACAGTTGCCCTTACCTGCTCTTCTTGCTCCTGCCCCCCTCGAGTGCTTCATTTGACTCTGCATTGAGAACGACTTTGAATGCAAATACTCTGTTTCGGTCGTCCCTATACTTTCCAGTACGTAACGTACTGATTTAAGTCCTTGACCCTTGTGTAACGATGTACCGTTGTTTTAATATAACACTTGGGTTTCAAGATAAATTGTACTTTAAGTGTTGTTATTATGGGTTTAGTTGTTCGTATGGAATGACAAAGTACTCACTATACTCATTTATATTGACAATCACCAAATGTATTCGTAAAGTATACTGTAACATAATAGACAAATCGAAATACCTTATTTATAGCAAATGTAAATAGGGTTATTTGTCTCATTAGACTAATACATTTCCGATAAAAATTCCGATAAAATCACATAAAAGATTAATTTTCCGACAGACATTAAGCTTGTTATTGGGTATTTGGTGAAGTCGACAGATTGCTTTACGATACCATTTAGTATTTATTGTTATATATAGAAAACAATTGTATATTGCAAAGGCACATAACAGTTTTAAAGGTCCATTACAAAGCAGATTTGTGATTGAAGAAGGCGTTACTTTGCGGAAATCCATCATTAAAGAAGAATTTGAAGATGCTCCGTGAAGGAACGAAACACGTGTAATCGATTGTCGTGATACACGTCAATCTGAAACTATTTTAATTAATTTATTGATAATTATTAAACTTATATATATATATATATATATATATATATATATATATATATATATATATATATATATATATATATATATATATATATATATATATATATATATATATATATATATATATAAGTATACTAGCGGACCTGGCGGACGTTGTCCTGCCTTGATAATAAAAAATATAAATCCCAAAAGTCAACCGCAGCGCCACCTACCGGGTCCAATTGTGAATCTAAACCATTCTCGAATCTCCACGAACACACACAAAAAATTTCATCAAAATCGGTCCAGTCGTTTAGGAGGAGTTCAGTCACATACACACGCACACAAGAAATATATATATTAAGATAAGAATACTAATATAAGAATAAGAATCTTATAAAATATATATATATTGATTACTTGATTCGCTTTTTGTTGCAGTTAGACGTAGTAGTGTTCAATCAATTCCAGGGGGAGGTGCAAAGTAGCGTCCACTATAATAATTAAATCAGATTTAAATACTGAATACACAATGGCAGTGGAATTACAATTGAGAAGCAAGTAAAGCTTTATTTTCGATTCGGCCGTTTCACAAATACCGTTTCATTTATTAGCAATCTAGTAACAATTAGCGATAATTATAAAAACATACATATTCAGATAAAGTAGTTCATCAAATAAGTTCACGAAAGGGATCGATGTTGCAGTATATGCGGTAGTTTCACAAATCCGGCGCTTCAGTAATCAGATACGTCCAATAATCCGATACCCTACGCTAAGGTTTCCCTCGCCTCTCCCTATTTACAGTTTTTCTATGCAAGGCAATAAACCTTTGGTTTTCAAAGTACCAGATTAGTGAGACCCTACAGATTAATGAGTATATAAACTGCATGGATACCACTAAACTGACAGTAGCGTTAACTTGTGACTTGTCGCTGCGATATACGTGTTTTTAGGTATAATACTTAGCATGTGAACTACTGAGAGGAGCGCAAATAGAGGGTCGCGCCTGGACGTCAGCTTGTTCATTAGCGTCTGTATTTGTTCGACACCCAGCGTTGCAAAAACAAATATGTATATTGCAAAGTAGATAG
Source organism: Antheraea yamamai (assembly GCA_036509395.1). NCBI lineage: Eukaryota > Metazoa > Arthropoda > Insecta > Lepidoptera > Saturniidae > Antheraea > Antheraea yamamai. Next base: position 179,258 of record AP028436.1, read on the forward strand.
TGCGATAATGCGAATTAACTACAGTGAATAGAAACAACAATAATTTTAACTAATATTGCAAATCCGAATGCGAGTTGTTTTTTGTCTGTTACGGTTTGACGTACTAACTACTCAATCGATAATTATGAAATTTTTCAAACACGTTGTCAGGGGTAGAAAAAAGACAATAGGGTACACTTCAGCCAACAAAAGGTACTGTTCCCGAAGGATCAGTCAAACCTATATTAATACGAGCGATGCTGCAAGCAAAATCTACTTACATGTACTCTTTAAATATTCGGATAAGAAATATAAAACAATAACAGATTGTGGAATAATAGGTGCTTTGTAAATTATCATAAAGTGAAATACAAATTAAAAGTGGACAAAAACCTGATTCAATGCTCAGATTCCACATCACGGCTACATCCGTAAATGCTGAACTGAATAGTTTGTTTGTATAGAATGCAGTATGTGACAATAATAAGAAAATAGAATGTGAAATATTTCGTGAATTTGTTACTCTTGGATATTTAAAACTAGCGGGCCCCGGCAGACGTTGTTCTGCCCTGATTATAAAAAAATCCTTAACAAATGATATACTAAAACCTTCCTCGTGAATCACTTTATCGACTGGTAAAAACCGCATGAAGATCCGTTCAGTAGTTTTTGAGTTTATCGCGAACAGATAGACAGACAGACGCGGTAGGGGACTTTGTTTTATACTATGTAATGATGTTGATATCAATTACTAATTTTTTTTGGACGATATATCGATAGTTCGATATTAAAATATGGATATCGGCGGACGATATTTTTTATTATATACGTCATCGTCTTCTTACTCTTATCCCACGTAGGTCGATACAACATGTTTTCCTTTTCCACACTCCCATGTTAGATATCATCTCAGAAGTCACACCTTTTATAGACATGTCGTTTTTCACACACTTTATCCGTACATTTTTCGGTCTCCTTTACTCTTATATCTGTCCACCTTCAAACTTAAAACTATTCTAGTTATAAGTCTTTCATCTCTCTTTATGAGATGCCCGTATCATCATCATCCTGCATTTATCCTATTCCGCACGTCATTGTCTACTCTGCCATCGTTTTCGATCTCTGAGGTACCGGAATTTGGAGCAGGATGGTAATAGTAATCTTAGTAATGAAACAGCTGAATATATAAAGTAACGAGTATTTTTAAAAACTCTTACTGAAAAATATTCATCATCATCATTCTCAGCCTGTAAGAGACCCACTGCATGGCCATAGGTCTCTTTCCAAAGGAACATAAGGGCATAATTACCATGTAAACCCACGACGTATTGGCAATTTCAAACTCTGAGAAATCCACAGTTGTATGTTTTCCCACATATAGTAGTATTGCAAGAACCTTTCTCAGGTTCAGGTTTCCCTACGACGTTTTCCTTCACCGTCAGCCGATAGTGTTACCAATTTAAATTACGTAACTGTACGCGAATTATGAAAAATTCGTTGTACATGCCGGGGTTTGAACCTGCGGACATCGAAATGTATTCCTCCGGTCAAACCATCAGACAACCACGACTTAGAAAACGTGGTAACTAGTAGACTGAAAAATATTGGTACACATAATAATTATCGTATTTATATAAAACAATAACGATGATAATTAAGATCATATGATTGAATAACGTTTGTGCAAGTGGACCTTAGAACTGTAATGTCACATTTTAAAATATTTATGGTATAAATGGTGTAACAAATATACTGGATTAACCACTGTTAAGCTGAATTACAATTGTTTTTTTAATAGAGCCGATATACATCGATTTTATTTTCGATATATCGAACGTCGATATCGATATTTAAAAAATATATCGATATATCAAAAAGTCGATTTCTTTAATATAAAATATCAACAGCCCTACTCTGAATAATCAATCCTTTGAATAATATTTGGTAGTCATTGTCTGGTTTAACGGTTAGGTATTTATTATGTAATATATGAGATTTATGAATATTTACTCACTAAACTGATAAAATAACTACAACGAAAACAGTTACCAACAAAAAGTACACATGTCTAATTGCAAAACTTAATAATGCAGAATAAAATGGTATCATTATCCTGTGAGTTTACTTTACTATGCACTTATTACATTTTTTGTTAAGAGGAATACTTCCAGGTGAACACTCGGTTCACGTCATAACAAAACGTATCTACTATACTAATATTAGTTTCACTATAGTATAAATATTACATAAATACCTTGGGTATTTACCATTTTCGTAAGAGATTTAATAAAATTCCTTCGGGCTTACTGTGAAAATTCTTTAAGGTGTAAATGTTTGGAAAATCCTGGAACGTCGGAATCGTCGACTCAGCCCGGCTCCACCGTCTAATCCACTCGTTTACAAGTCAGATGCACTCTCCGTCCTGCAACTTCTTACCCTTACTTAAATTTCATTAATTCCATTCGATATTTGTAGAATTTGTTCCGGCGTTAGCGTAATTAAACCACAGTTGATGCAACAATTAAAAAAGACGTGAATACGTCTTTAAATTTGTTACCATACAGGGGTAATCCAAAAAACTTAATGATAACAAAATCGGGGGATCCAATTTGGCAACGTAGTTTCGAATCTATTCTCTGCATCTAAATTTAAATTATATCATTGAATAGCTAAAGGATAAAAGAATTCATTACGCTAAGTCAGGACTGTAACACATCGCACGCGGTGTAGGGGGAAGCGCCGCCATTTTGGGGTAATTCTGCTGCGTTTTCAGATTTCCATTTAGTATAACTTTCGAAGCGGTGAAGCTACCACGTTTTTTGGAATTTCAGTGGACAGCTCTTATCAAAGTCTATCGATTATATATAAAATATTAGTGTAATAAGGTGACTGTGTATATAATAAGGTTTTAAAACAAAAAAATATATCAAGAAATATAACAAACGGTTGTGTACAACACAGCCACACCACATTTTTTTTTAAATCTAATCTTTTTCTAGTGCAAGCTGATCCGCATTACTTACTTGACACCCGCCGTTCCGCGACCTCTCAACGCTATAGCAAATTAACATTCCACTTCATCTCTGTCCATTAGTTATTTTTATATTTTTCTTCTCGATATTATTTAAGAGATAACGTTACCACTCTCTTTCTCTGTGTTTTCACTTCATTATATGTATAAAAAGATGGACAACTTTAACTGAGATCTGTTACTTTTGTGACTATTTGGCTTTAGCAGCTTCTTTTATGTACCGGATTATTATCTAGATTTATTACGGTGATTCTGAGAACAGTAATTCCACTAATCCATAATCCTTGTTTTGAAGTTGTTAGAAAGATTAAAGTCGACTTTTACGGAATGAGCATTAATCTTTGCTTAAAGTTAATAACATATGTAGTTGTTTTAACAAAAACAAAATCCGTAATTTGTTTTTATTTAGTTTGTTGACGATATTACATAGCTGTTGATAGGAATTTATTTCATCATAATTATATTAAAATGTAAATCGGATGCAGTTTGGAAATTACCACAGAAATTAAATCTTCTGTTGCGAAGACATGGAACTACATATATTCCGTTACACCCAGATCTACATCGTAAACTGATGATAGGAATTGCGTGGCGCTGTAGTATGAGAAAATAGTAAGTTAGTGGAACAAAGTAAGTAAGTTAGTTGAATTTTTGTATCTTGTATTTAATAAAAATAAATGTATCATGTAATAAAATAAACAAACAGTCTAAATTTTTAATGGAACAAATTTGTAATGCTTTATCTTTTCATTATGCCATAGCTGATTTGTGTCGTAATCTGTTCTTTTAGGCATATAACTTATACAAAACAATTTCGATGTTTCACATCTGCCAGCCGTCCTGTGACGGCTCAATTTTTTATAAAAGTCGTAGAGTAGTTTCACAGATAAAGTAACATCGCGCATTATTTTTGCAAAATGTTTTAAGTTTTTTATAAAAATAAATGACAAATGATGTGCGAGTAGTTATGTTATACACATGTAATACACATATGTACACATGTAGTGCACATAAATCGAAGGCTACACGAAAGAAATCACGGAGAATACTTAGCACTCTATAAAAATTCATATCACGTAATCATCAGTTGACTGACTGACTGACTTGTTGCTTAACAGAAGTTTGAGTGAACATTCGCACGGGGGTTATGTTTGGCGTCGGGTCGCGCGGCTTCATTACCTAAAGGTCTAAATTCAGTTTAATTAATGGTAATTAATCGTGTACAGAGAAGTCGCTCGGGTAATGGCTCCGGCCAATCAATCTCTACTGTACATATTTAATCATTAATTTAGTTTGAGGCTCAATGCAAGATTTATGTATTTGCGTTACAGAGTGACCGATATGGATGTCGGTCTACTGAGAAGGTAACCGACCATCCAAAAAAATAGAAGTTAATTACTATAAACAAAGAGTTCTTTAAAGACAGCTCTTGTTATGGTGACTAAGACGTATTCACAAAATATTGCTTCACTCAAAACATTTAGCACGGTGGCAGCAGCAAGGCGACCACTTAAGTCATTGCACTTTCCGTGCATCATTAATCAATATTTCTCTTACAGTTACCAGATGTTTTTGTTGTATAGTTTAATAGAGAGACTATTGTACAGAGTAAGGGTCGAAACAGGTTTATACTCGGAATGGTGGCGACACCGCGTGCGATACAATTCATTAATCAGGCAGATACATTTCATTGGGAAATTATATTCCATTAATAAGGATTATAAGAGAAGTAATGAATTAATTGTGTATGACGCAGAGATTTTTTCTTTTTGATATACTTTATAGGTTTTAGCGTTTGAGATACATTCAGTGTGGAGGGAGGTTGCCTCTCAAGTGCCGGATTATCCGTGAAAGTGCTTGGCGACAGATTTGAGGGGTGCAGTTAGCTAAGGGATGTATGCATATTTTTAACAGAATTTCAAGTAATACTTAGTGACTTCATATGATATGATAATGCTACATGAATATAATGGTACGGGACGAGATATATTTTGCACAAAATTATACATTCTGAAAATGTAATTTAGTAACAATAGATCGGTATCAAATTGGGTTTAGGTAAAAAGAAATCTGTTAAAATAATTGAAATGTAAAAGTGATATTCGTGTTTTACTTCAAGTATAAATATTAAGTGGCTTATTATAATATTTTCATGAAAACGTAAGAGTTTTATTGAAAGCAATTACTGAATGGTCCGTGCGGAGGCAGGGACGGACGCGCGCGCCGGCCGCTTGAGCCGTGTCGCGAATAATATCAGATTTAAATGAGACTTACATTATTATTGTACAAAGTTTTATGCTCGATGTGTCCTTAAAAGCTTTATTAAGCTTGGACAGATATTTACTTAGATATTGTGAAATTATACATCTGCCTAAATGTATTTACCGACATATCTGTTGATTCTATATTATCGTTGATTATTTAAGCCTTTATATACTATAATAATTAGTACTATTATAATTAGTAGATAGTCTGTAGTTATAAACTTACGATCTGGAAGTTACATAAGTCTAGCAAGTTGCTAAGTACAGAGACAGTATCACAAGGACTGTACAAATTAGGAGATAATATGGTAAAGCAGTTTGTCGTAATTGAAGCATCCTTTGATAAATAAAGCGTTTTAGGTCTTCAGTTTAGTGTACTACTTTTTATTATTGTTATTCTATTATTGTGATTGACTCTGGACTGTTGCTACATCCAAATGTAAATAATTAAATAAAATATGATTTTCAGAATTTCGATATTTATTTGTAAAATTTTATCTGACGGCTTCACAGGCAATTATGAATATAGTTTTCAACAACAAAAATAGGGAGCGGTACTTAGTTTATGGAAAAAATAATAGAAAACAATTAAAACACATTAAAAAGCAGTCCCAATGGAATTGTTGAGTAGAGCAGACGCAGAGCACAGAGCACCGAGTTGACCGGCCGCGACGTCCGGGCCGGTATCCAATAACTTAACAACGGTATAATCCGGATCAATTCTGTTTCATCCGGATCTGAATATTAATTTCGGGACGCAATGTAGGCACAACGTGATATTAAGCTGCGGACACACTACGCACGCGCTATGACACGACACCTTTAGTAATTGAAACTATTTATAAGATGATTTAAATGCCTCTGTCATTTCACTTTTTGCTTTTTGCTTATCTTCATTACATAGTATAAAACAAAGTCCCCAACAGCGTCTGTCTGTCTGTCTGTTCGCGATAAACTCAAAAAGTACTGAACGGATTTTCATGCGAATTTGACCAGTGGATAAAGTTATTAATGAGGATCGTTTTAGTATATAATTTGTCAAGGTTTTTTTTTATAATCAAGGCAGGACAACGTCTGCCGTGCCTGCTAGTTATATATAAATTTCTTCTGTACGTGTGTATGTCACTGAATTCCTCCTAAACGGCTGGACCGATTTTGATCAAATTTTGTGCGCGTCTTCCAGTGGATCCGAGAATGGTTTAGATTCACAATTGGAACTAGTAGGTGGCGCTGCGATCGACTTTTAGGATTTTTTTTGTTTTCAAGGCAGGACAACGTCCGCCCGGTCCGCTAGTAAATTATAATTTTTTTGATTACATAGAACGTTGGTAGGATTTTTTCAATTGACTTTCTACCAATCCATAACAAATAAAAAATCTGTCGCCAAGGATTTATTGGCATATCTCGATAGTTGCACTTAGCAATGATTTTCTTTGTCTATATTCTTTATCTAAACCGGCTACTAGCTAGTAAACAAATATTGTTGTGTAATGATATTACTGTTACTGTTAATTAAAGTGAAAGAGCTCAATTAAAAATTAAACATGTAAAAAAAAAGTCTTGCGTATGGATAAATCAGTTAATGCTTAAAATTTTTCGACATATTTTTCTTACTGTCCACATGCAAACTTATTTCAATATTACTTAGTTTATTAATAATAATAAAAAAACATATTAAATGTTTAATTAAGATACTAATTTTGATTGATAAATGTCATAGATATCTTTTCTTTAGAAGGGAGTAGTTTTTGAAACTGATTATCAAAAGAAAGGTTGTTTTGCTTTACGTTTCATAATGTGTAAGACTAATTATAAAATAAAAAGATTAATAAACAATCTAGTTTTTATTTAATGTAATTCCCCCTACATACTTTTTATTGAGGGATATATAAACAATAAGAAGCGGGATACTCGGCACTGTTTGCCGAATAGTCGCCACATCTCTAATAATTTATCAAAGTTTAAAAAAGGAGTCTAGTATCGGTATTATTATCCAAGCTTATTAGCTCCGGGTTCCCCGGTTGCAGGTTTCGGCACCGCTCCTTGCACCTAGATTTATTTCGTTTATATCCATATTTTGGAAAGTCTTAGAACAAACTTTAACTAAGGTTCTCTTTGTTGGTTATTAGTATTTATTTTGGTATTATTATTTTATATGTTAAATATGACCATGAAGTATTATATCCCAGAATACTGCTAGTGTTTAACCTATCACCTGTTATGAAAACAAAACCATTTTTGATTTCTTGATCTTCTTTCATTCTATGAGTGTTATGGCCAAATTAGTCTGGAGCAAAGGACTAACTCGCATGAATAAAACCTATGATTCTTCTTAATTGAATTATGGTTTTATAAATTGTAGTAGTAGAACGATGCATAAAACTATATTACATAAAAAATAAGAGGAGTAAATATTTTTAAGAACGTCGTCTCGAATTCTTGATGTCGTCTAGTTGGGTGGCCTCTGTGCAGTGTACTCATCACTTTATATGCTGGGAGCACGTGTTGCCGCGTAATAGGAACCGTTGCTGTCGAGTTTAACTCCTTGTAACAAAGATATGTACTTAATGTTATAATTTAATTCAGCACGAATTTATTACCCGAACATACTTTCAACCGTTTACGCAAATTCATAAGAAATATTTTTTACGGTTTCGTCAATTCATTACAAAATGTTATCTTTAGTATAACTTTGTATATTGTACAGTATGTTTTTATTCTAGTTAATACACAGTTTCTATACATGTTAATAGAATTATATAGAAACTGGTTAGCGCCTGCCAAATTTGTTATCTACAAATTCACTCTCTGCGAATCCGCTATCTGCAAATGTAGTTCTTAAAAAATTCTATTCTGTTTTTATTCGATTGCGCAGTGGGGCAATGTATTCAAATATGTGTATATATAAGTGTGTGTATGTGTGTGTGTGTATTTATTAGACTCGCCTTATTCCACTTTACGGTAAGGCGTTTGATTCCTCTTAATTGTGACGTAGGCTTACACAATGTCATGTATGTCTATGAGTCTATAGAATTAGAAGGAGAGGTTTTACTTAAAGTTGATTTGTTTCTGTATATTAATATTAACTTTCGAGGTTACAGTGTAATTCTACAAAACTAACGTGACTTCATTTCATAGTTATTGGTTTATATTTATACAGAAACAAGCTTGTGACGTAATACAATTTTATTGAATAAAAATTAACTACAATCGTCGGTGTGCGCACTGATGAAATCACGATCGACATGTATCCTCGTATTAATGTACCTATCTTTATTATATATACATATACGGTTTGTTAATTGAAGTAACGTTATTATTAACAAAATCACAAAATAAATTTAAAAAAGAAAACATTTTTATTGCTCTTCAATATTTCTATTAAGGGAACTCGGCAGAAGCAACTTCCATATGTATCAGTATAATTTATGTTAAGGAAGAAAACAAATCCGTCAGCTAATTATTTTCAATATTTTATCAATAATCCTTCCTATATTTATAATTGTTAATTTTACTTTTACATAATATGTGACCTCCCGATACATTCAGAGTACTTTGTTCTCAGTTCAATCTGACTTCGTAACAGACATCATTCGTTAGAGTAGTCTGTAATAATTTGAACGTTACGTGCGTGGTCAGCATCAGTCTTGGACTATTCTTAAAATCTTCATGTCTTCGTATAAAACAGTTAACATTTTTTTTATTATTGTAGGACTAATCACAGTTAATATGAAAATCTGTAGATTGTTCGTTCCAAAAAATTAAACCTATACACGGAATCAAAAACCAAAATCAAAAATACTTTATCCAATTGAGGCCATAATAAAGCGCTTATGAACGTCAAAACTACCACGGGTTCGGAAAACAACCCAGTCATCGAGAAGAACCATCAACAAACTCGATCGGGTTCATCTGTTGAACATTACATATATATTTACAATACATTACACGTTACAATCGTTTTTCGTGGATGCACAGAGAGGAGTCAATTTCAGACATCACCATCGTTTACATATTGGTCCACTCTATAATAGCCTTTTGTCACCAAAACCAGCTTGATATGGCGCTTAAACTTATAGTCCAGCTATTCGGTAATATGCCTTGGGACTTTGTTGTAAAGCCTAACACACTATTACCTAAAAAAACTATCCGAATTCAAATATCTAACACGAAATTCGATAGCGGCGAACGATGTAAACCTAAATACTTAAATATTTAGCTGGACATGTTTTCAGAATCGAGTTCGTTCCGCGTCCATTTGTAATCCAAATCTGACGGTGCAGGAATGTCAAACGACGATTTCCGGTGCGCAGTCCGGCGCGGTGCAGCGCAGCGCGGAGCTGCAAAGAAAGCAAAACTCAACTCCGCTGAATGTTACAGTAAAAGTGAGTTAGTATCAATCAACCACGTTCTGTGGGGTACATATTATTAATAGGTGGCCTTTATGATTTACAAATAAAAATAATAATAAAATCTGTGGAAGGTTTGATTGCGGAAATATTACCGACTCATTAATAACTATAGCATAAGAAGTACTCGCGCTGCTGGCTTCGGGTTTGAGGAGTGTGATTAATAATATATACGGTTATACAAAGTAATTCAGCTGAGTTCTCAGCAGAAGTATTCCATTATACTTGGTATCAGGGCAGTTGTTTAACTGATGATCACCTGAATTATTGGTAATTAATTAAATTTTACTGTTCGATAATTTCTTAAGAATAATAGAATGGAATGACAATGAAGTTCATGAATTATTTTTGAAGTGAAAGCTTCTTTAGGCGCGTTGTGCGGTATTTTTGGCAGAAGATAAATTTATAATTTCGCTTCACGACATGCTAGTAAGCGTGATCGATCGTATGGCGCCTGCACTGCTTGCGTCAGACTGGCGACGCGTACGTAGTACAGGGGCCTGTGTACATGTAATATTGATATTTTCTATCCTATTCTATCGTATATTAATTATAAACTGCATAAAAATGTATGTAAGTATCGTTCAGAGTGCCAATAGTCGTGAAAACCAGACTAATGGTAATAATTTCAATTTACAAATTAGGAACTTTAAATTATTCACAGTATGATTAATTTAAAAAAATCAAAATAGAACACAGTTCTTTTATTGTCTTGAGTTTTCACTGCTATCGGCAGTTTTTATTTTTTATTGTTTTGAAAGTAACACAATAACCTAAAGCAATAAACACATTCATAAATATATAACTGCACGTCCTTTTTTTTTTACGTGTGGAAATACCTTATGGATACCCATCTTCCCGGGGGAGAGGGTGGGTTATGTCCGAGTCCCACGGACTAAAACCCCACGGTGTACGTCCGACCGTATTGCTGGGGCGGCAAGGGATCCAACTGAGCTAGTCGCCTTATATAGCCGCCCCAACGGTCCGTCCGGCGGAAGGTGACCGCCGGGCTCCTACCTATAGAGGGGCACACTGGGTACACACCAGCTGCCTCCCCTCGTCCGCCGGATCTGTGCAATGAGGAGATGGCCCCCCCGGCCCACCTCCTCAGGTCCGGCTACGGTGGCGGGAGGAGTTGGACGAAGCGCCGCCTCCTTCCGCCGGTCCTCCGTTGACGGAGAGGGCCACTCAAAGGATTCACCTCGCGGGCTCTCTCCGTCGCCTCCTTCTGCGACATGACCTCCTCGCAGAAGGAGGCCATAGCTCGCCAAGCCTGTTCGCTGCCGAGCATGGCCGAAACCACACTTGGCAGCGATAAATTCCCCGTCCCTACCGCCGCAGCCAGGGTGCGGCGCTGCCCCTCCCACGTAGCGCACTCGGACAGAATATAACTGCACGTCCGATCTAACCCCATACTACCATAATAATATATGAATTATTTGATCTTCAATTAAATTTTATACTTTTTGTAATTTTTTTTATTTACTCCAAAATATATGTGGATATTTTAAAATTTTACCTTCTATTTCTTTAAATGCTTTCAATTATTCTCTATTTACTTACAACATTATAAAATATATACATATAATCAAGATTCGTTGTGTGTTATGTGATCTTAAATACAGTAACAGTATAATTATATAGTATATAGTAATTATATAATATATATAACAATTATATAGTATATATCATTACATAGTATAAAACAAAGTCCCCTACCGCGTCTGTCTGTCTGTCTGTTCGCGATAAACTCAAAAACTATTGAACGGATTTTCATGCGGTTTTCACCTGTGGATAAAAGTGATTCATGAGGAACGTTTTGGTATATAATTTGTCAAGGATATTTTTATAATCAGGGCGGGACAACGTCTATCGGGCCCGCTAGTATAGTATAAACATAAAAGTATTATTAAATAGTTAAAAAGCAACCGAGTTAATTTACTTGCATTTTGTACGTAGTTGTGGCTGCAGCCGTTGGAAAACTTTGATGCGGCGTTATCAGCTGTATAATAAAGCTTTGATTTCAATTCTACATTCATATGACAAATTCGGACATAAGATAAAATATTTCTGGTCTAATGACTCTCGGAAGACCTGATCGCTTTTAATATTTTAAACTGATTTCAATAAATACATTCTAATTGTGATAATCATATTACATTGGAAATACTATTTAGCTGACTTGCACCTAACTGGTTTGTTCCACCTCGTGCTTTTCAAAGTAATTAAATGCAGGAACGGAATCTCACAAACGGAACTTGGCAAGCAATAAACGCTACTCTGAATCTCATTTGATACAAAAGTGAGTTGAACTGACGGTCCGCGGCTGAACATGCCATGTAATTATCGCTCGGGCTTCGTGAAGTAGTGTGATGCAGCCGGTGGTGAAGAGAAAAGGGGGATGAGGGAAGGAGAGGGTGGTCTAAGGGAGGTCATGAGGCGTGTTAGTCTGTAACAAATGAAATATAAAATACTCTTTGATTTTACAAGCCTGAGCGGCCTGAGCCTCAGTGTTTAAGATCACCTATTCATAAATATGTGTCATATACATGTAAATAAAACTGAAGTGATTCTTATTAGCACGGCGATGAACTCCTAAACTGATGAAACTGATTCTGATTAAAAAAAATTAACAGATAGAGCATGTTTTGATGTACCCATTTTCATGGGACTTAAATAGTGAAAATTTTGTAGAGATAATTAAAAATAGGTTAAAGAGTTTCAGGGGTTAAATACAATTTAAAAAAGACAGTTTCCAACAAATGTGTGTTTTATTTGAATACATAGTAATACGTAATAACGCTTTCACGAAAATTAAGTTCCACACTTTAACCAATTCTATTAGAGTTTACTCCGTCAAAACATAATAATATATATGTGCATACCTCTGAAATATTTGATATTACAGATAGTATGTAATGTTTTAAATTGTTTAGTCAATAATTGCGAATAACGATTGCAGCGAGATCCGATGTGCGCGTTTGGCTAATGTCCGAAGACACACACAATAACATAATAGTAGTTCAACTAGTCTGTACGACCAACTATCCTATTCTGATGGATTCTATATTATCATAAAATATAAGTGAAAGAACATTTTATATCTAGGCGAGAACGTTCGAAGTTTCTCTTGCGATACTCCAGTTTTTCGGTAGTACACGATATCTATGTTACAATATATCAATCCTTTATAACCTTCTTTAATATGTGTACCGAAATTGGTGTATTCAAAATATTTTAGATTGATATACTGGTATATAAAGAAAACAAGTCTGAATTGATTTTAGCGTCAGTCATACATAACATTTGTGAAAAAAAAGAAAAACATAAAAAAATCCATTTCTCATAAGGATGATGTAGATTTGTATTGGAATGGTTGCTCTGTGTTGTGGGGCGCGCGCAGGCTGCTTCACGGCGTTCGCTCCATTACTTTGAGTCGATTTATGACACGCGATCGGGTTATAACGAATGTGGGTAATTTGTCATCCGCTACTGTTCCCTATCCGCGTGCTATATACACATGTAGCTGTGGTGTCGTCTAATATGTGCTGCGCATTTATATAAAACTCATAACAGCTGTCATTTGTATTCCGGCCATTGATTCATTTGAGGTGTGCCGAAGATTATTTAGACCGTATTAGTATTGTCGTATGGCTTGCTTATGTAACACATTAAATTATTGAGATTTCATTATTATAGTGTTATATATATGCAGTCAACTGTATCTCGTTATTTTATTCATCTAAATAGCTATATCCATAGCTGTTATTTTGAAAAGTACTTTATCACGTTAGCGTAAGTAAGGAAAAATCATTTTATATTAGTGCTAGTGCTGACCTTTGCAACTTCGTCTGCATCGAATTTGTTATCACTGGTTTCATTTATATTTTTAAACGCAAAAAATTTGAATAAACCTAAATCCCGATTGCAGCCACACCTACGGTTTCCAGTTGTGAATCCAAACTATAAAGGGACTCACTCAAACATATACCCAGATGGTTTATGTGAGAAATCTTTTAAAATAAGCCTAGAACCCGTTCGTAGCGTCATCTACCGGGTTCAATTAAGATAAAAACTAACCTACGTATATTGGCGGTAATGTAACTTTTTTCCCTTTTTTGTAGGCGTTTACTATAGAGTCAGTATAGTTTACATTATAAAATATCAAGGTGATAGCGTTAAATTGTAAATTAAACGATAAAATATATTTATAAAATAAATAATGACAAATTAAACACTAAATGATATGGGATAATCAAGTTAATAAAAGTTAATACATCAATAAGTAATCCTTGAGTTGGTTTGCTATTGAAATGTAAATTTTATGTATGTGTATATTACACTGGTATTAAAACTTTTTCACACTCCATTGTATTGAAGAAAAATATAAATATGAAAAAGATATGAGCATTGCGTCGACGCGTCAACTATCACTTGCCTGTAATTGTTCGTTTAAGAGTTAGCAACGGTTTCGAGAGCGAATTTTAATAAGCCAGTTTTTTATATATCTTTATATTCTTCAGAACAACGTGCGGGCTACCTGGCTGCCGGTAAGCATTGTGTTTATTAGTGCATATTGCACCTTTACAGGCAAAAATATTAATTTTTAAATAATTTTAGAATTTTTGTTATAATTTAATTTTGAAATGTTACTAAAACATGAAATTATTATTGCAAGACATTTTTATTATTAACAATAATGTGCCCGATGTTATTTTTTGTAAATAAAAAAGTATGTTCAAACCATGTTTAGATAGCTGTAATTTTAATATTATTTTATTTAGATATAAAAAACGGTAAATTAAAAATAATATGTGGTGACGCCGGTGCGATGTCGACGTCACCGTAGGGTGCGGTGCGGCGATTTATATGCTAAATTTAAGTGGACTGTATATGCGGGGTTGCTATTTTTGATATTCAACTATTGCGATCAGCTACGAAGAGGGAGACAAGGGTAGGAAGGAAACTTGGCACATACCTCGCAGCGCTGCAGTCTCCACGTGGCTAGCCGGTTAGGTGATTCTCGTTTCTCTCCACTGAGTTCTCTCTCACACAACACTTATTATTTATAATATATGTCGGCACGTATGTAGCGATGCGTTTATTTCTCACTCGACCATGCGAAAACTCAAAATATTAGCATGCGGCGCGGCTCGGCGCGGACACAACAACACTGACGATAGCAAACGAAACACTGGCCGCCCCGCGTCCGTCGCGCGCGGCGCGGCCCACCACACTAGCGGCCGCAATCGAACCAGCGGCGCGGGCGTCGCGCTACCGAATAAGCATGTGCCAGGAAAAGGTGATTGGGCAGGGCTTGAAAGGTGGCGTGACCTGATCGCAATTAATTGGTCGGGCTTCAAAGTGGCGTGATTTAATCCATAATGCGGGAATTTTCAAACATACATAAAGCGGCGCAACCAATATGTATAGAATAACTTAGCTATAGCTATAGTTTAGCGCAACACTGGCTATATGATAGAGATAGCGATAATTGTGGTAGCGCCTGTTATAGACGCATGTATTCAAGATAGCGTCAGTCCTAAGTCATATGTTTATGTTTATCGTTGTCTTTCATTGTTTAAAGTGAAATCTTAATATCATAATGATTAATAAAATGAAATATGTACTTTGCAATGGACAAAATAAAATGGTTTGAAATGAATTATTTTTATTTATAAAGAATTTCATCGGTCACATTATTGTCAATAACAAAATTGGCTGGCAGTGATAAATTCATGTTTTTAAAAAGAAAGTTTTACTGCTAATAAAGTTTCCTAAAATTATTTAAAAATTAACATTTTTACCTGTAAAGGTGTGATGCGCATTAATAAACACAACGCTTACTTGCAACCAGGTATCCTGAACCTTGTTTGGAAAAGCATAAAGAAATATATATTAAAGAACCAGCTTTTCTAAAATTTTTGTTCTTCCAACGTTGCTGGCTCTTGTATTAAGGTGTCGCAAAAAAGTCTTGTTACACTTTTTTCGGTCTAGCTCTCATCCGCTCAAAGAGTGTAACGCGCAATAAGGAACTTCGTTCCAATATAGCTTAAATTTATAGCTAAACTGTCTGCTATATATAGCACAAAGAAAATTTTTACCAAAATCCGTCAAGAATTTCACTAACTACAGATTTTTTCTCTTTCATCCGTTATTCTGGAAAACGCCTTGCGTTTTATGGCACAAAAGGTTATAATTTTCAAAAAATATTTAATGTACAGATTTGGCCTTGTTACAGTTTTATTATAGTATAGATAGATAGATGCGTTTTTTAGCCGTTTGTAATCTATATCTATTTTAGAATTTTAAACATTGATATTAATGTAAAATGGCGTATATGAATACATAGATTTAACGCAAAAATCTAAATTGGGTGTTAATTCTCGGCTTATATTGGATTTGTGGTCGTCAACCGTTGCGATGGACGACATGAAAGCTTTACAGGCCCGTTCGAGATAAGGACACCAATAGAGCATTATTGCAAACGGGAAAAGCACCTGCTTCATCCGACTTATATAAAAAGTAGCATTATCCTCTATTTTATCAAATAAAGTATTTCCTACTAATGCTAATGGTTTGAATGAAATCAAAAGTTCAAAGAAAGTCTTTAACCCCTGAATGATTTGTCATGTCGTATTGTATGTGTAGCTTTTTAATAGGAATTAATATCCAGGTCTTCTATCCAAATTTGAGGCATACGATCCCCACAAACATAGTATGAATTCTACCTACACAGTGACAACCTTGTTTCTGATGAGAGCGAACTTTGTGTACATAGCTCTACTATTTACACATATACTGGAATACCATTACTGGATAATTGTTCTTCTCAGTAATGAATGTAAGTTAAAAGTAAAAAAAAATGGATTTTTTATTATAACTTTATTCTATCAGTGTTCTTAGAAGATACTCGTGAGTTTAAAACTAGTCGGATTTAGCTCACATGTAGTCGAAAACAGCGGTATTATATGCAAAAGCGATAATATGTTAATTGTTTCTACATATAGGTATATACAAGTTAGAGACGATGAGGCAGGGGATTCAGCGGTAGCATACACATACTGAAAATGTGTTGCCCGGTTGTCATATCTACATATTTTCACTACGGCCTGAGGGTGTAGTAGTTAGTTCCACAACAGCCATTGTCTCATCAAACGGCGGTTTAACACATTCATTGCATACAAACAGTAGAGCGGGGACACTTCCACTGCAATATGTTTAACTTTGTTCCCGGCGAAGCGAATAAATGAATTTATACAGAGTAAAACATCGCCACAGAAATTTTTATACTCACATCTATGCATATATAATATATATTCTATCTATTATACTCCCTATATATATTATACTCCCTATAATAAATATAATAATATAATAATAAAAGAGGAAAGAGACGAAATCTGTAAAATAATGATATTTGAAAAGAAAGTACTTTAGAGGCTTTAGAAATGACGATTGAAGAACACCTTTCCATGGTTTTTGAAATTTTAAGTTGGTGATTCTTTGATATGCGTATCACAAGGAAACTACTTAATATTTATACATAAATTGTTATAACATAGAATAATACATAGTATAATTGTTGTCACATTCATACACAATATATAGAAAAATCAAAATATGTATATATATTAACGTATCGAAATGAAATAATAAATTACAATTAATTTATTGTAATGTGAAATTAATTACACTAGTGGTTGTCCAGTGGTCGAAATTCGACCATAATTCATTGATATTTTTAATTTTAACTTTATTTGGGTTCTCTAGTTAAAGGGTATACCTCTATAACTAGGCTTTCATCATAGCTACTCAGTAAATATGCTTACTTTTTTATTAAGTTGTATAAACATAACATAAATCTATGTTTAGATGAAAATTGAAATTAATTATGCTTTTGAAACAAAAAACAGGCGATTCAATGTATTTATGTATTAAGTCTTTACCTATGAAATAACCGTTTTGTATGAAAAAATTTAAACGAATTTTTTTCATGTATTTTTTATTTGTATTAATCGAAGTAATCACCCATGCAATCAATACATCTTTGCCAACGCAGTGGCAGTTTATTGATGCCCTTCTTAAAGAAATCAGCTGGACGGGAGGCAACAAATTCTTCAAAGGCATTTTGTACTGCCTCTCTGGTATTTAATTTTTTTCCCGCCAAGGAGTTATCCAAATTCTGGAAAAAGTAGTAGTCTGGAGGCGCAAGGTCTGGTGAGTAGGGCGGATGGCGGAGAACTTCCAACCCCAGTTCTTGCAATTTGGAGACCGTCTGCTGTGCAGTATGAGGTCGCGCGTTGTTGTGCAGGAGCAGCGGAGACGAGCGATTGACCAATGCTGGTTGGAGATGTGCCAGCTTCTCCATCATTGTGTTCAGTTCTTCACAGTACACATCTGCAGTAATGCTCACCCCGTTTGGTAAGAAGCTGTGATGAATCACACCGGCGCTAGACCACCAAACAGTGACCATCATTTTTCTAGGGGTAAGTTTTCGTTTAGGGCATTGTTTAGGTGCTGAACCAGGATCCAACCAACTTGCTGAGCGCTTGCGGTTATCCAACAGAATCCATTTTTCATCGCAGGTAACAATGCGGTTCAAAATTCCTTCATTTGTGTGTCTGTTGAGCAGTGCAAGGCACGTCTCGACGCGTACTTCGCGCTGGCGATCATCGAGTTCGTGGGGCATCCATTTGTCAAGCTTTTTTACCTTGGCAATTTGACGCAAATGGACCAATATTGTTTTGACGCTAACGTCGAAAGCTGCTGCTACTTCAGCCGTAGATTGTGTATCATCAGCTTCCACAATCGCCTTTAATTCGTCATTGTCGACCAAAGTCTTCGGACGACTGCGAGGTTCATTTTTCAGGTCGAAATTCCCAGAACGGAAGCGAGCAAACCAATAACAGGTGGTGTGTTGGTTTGTAGTGTTAGCTCCGTAAACGTCGTTGATTTTGCGTGCCGCTTGTGCCGCGTTGCTGCCACGACGGTACTCATATTCCATTACTCGAATTTTTAACGTATCCATGATGACAAAAAAGATTGAAATGCGATGAAAATGTAACACTAATCAATAAACAAATGACTACTTTTGGAAAATGAATACCGTGTTTTTAAAATAAAATTAATTTGAAATTAGAATTCTTAGTCAAACAAAAATTATTTTGATTTGAAATGGCCAGTACTGCAGAACGGCAATTTCATAGGTAAAGACCTATTATTTTATTTTACGAGGTGATAAAGCCACGCTGAAGCTATTACTGGCTTTAGCATGAATGGGTCAGCTCGCCCGGGGTAGTACCAACCTCTCGCAGAAAACCGACGTGAGGTAAAAGTGCTTGCATTGTTGCGTTTCGTTCGGTCAGTAAGAGCGCCGGATAACCCTCCTCCTCCTTCCCCACTCCCCCTCCCCCAAACACAGGATGGCAACGCACTTGTGACTCTTCTGGTGTTGCAAGTGTCTATGGACGGTGGTGATCACTTAACATCAAGTGACCCACCAATTCGTTTGCGTCCTATTATATAAAAAAAATGTATTTATTTAACTGTGTATCCAGGAGACTGTCAAATACTTTAGCAATCATGGTAGTTAGCGAAATAGGTCTATAATGATTTATATCAGAAACATCACCCGTTTTATTTTTAATAATAGGAACTACTACCGTTTTCATTAGATCACGCGGAAAGTAAGAATGTCTTATAAAGAAATTGTAAAACATACAAAGTACTCGATCCAAATGAAACCCTGCATATTGGAGGTGCTCAATAAGGAGTCCATCATGACCAAGTGATTTTCCACGAGCCATGTTTCTTATGATATTTTTAATGTCATAATATATATTTCTAATATACGTTTGAAAAGCATAATATGTTCACTTTTTGTGCTCATTACTTTACTCTACTATGTTTATTTCATTTATTTGATTTGATATATGTTGTGTTTTAACTTTAAAATGTTGCATAAAATTATTTGGTATACATTTAAAATCATTTACACCGTCTATACCTATAGGCAGACCAGGTCTACTATTAAGTTTTTGGGTACTTTTCCAAAACCGACCAACATTTTTTATTACTGTAATGAGTGGCAATGATATTCATCTGTATCTTTTCCTGATTTTTATACACCATTTTAGCCGTGAATTAAAATATTTGCGTGTATATTTCATTCTTGCAGAGATGTTTCCTGCACTTGGTTTCCCAAATAAAAGCCAGAGTTCAAAGCTATGTCTGGCATCAGTACGTGCTTGCTTAACATGTCTATTCCATCCTACAATAGTACGTTTCCTACAAGGTGCCTTATTATATGAAAGAATGTGGCCACGATTATTTATTGAGTTAATGAGACTGTTTATGTCGTCTTGCGGTATTCGCTCCCAATGTAATTGTAGCAAATCCTTCAGCTGTTGGGTTGTTGTCGCTCCGTCCAAATCCTTCAAAACACGTCTCTGGAGCATGTCCCACGCGTGCTCGATGGGGTTGAGATCTGGCGATTGTGCAGGTCAGGGCAATACCCGGATGTTCTCCGTTGCAAAGTATTCACTGGTTCGCCGAGCTGTATGTGAACGCACATTGTCATGCATTAACCTAAAATCGGAGCCAAAGGTTTGTGCAAATGGGTAGACATAAGGTCTGAGAATATCCTCAATGTAATTTTCAGCATTCATGTTTCCACTTAGAAAAACGAGCTCAGTTCGCCTGTTCTTCATAATACCCGCCCATAACATAACTGTTGAACCACTGTATGGATGAACTTCCTGAACGCACCTGAGCCTTTCAGTATTTCCGGGCCGACGATACACTCGCACCCTTCTTGTATCAGGCTTAAACCCGAATCGTGACTCATCGGAAAACATAATTTTATCCCATTGTTCCTGGGTCCATGTTATGCGTTCTCTACACCATTCATATCGACGAGCGCGATTCCCGTGACGTATCGGTGGGCACCTGATTGGGCGTCGAGCTCGTAGGCCGTACTCATGCAGTCGTTTTCGCACAGTTTGAGGACTTACATCAACACCACTTGAAATTTGTAGCCTCAAACTTATCTCTCGAGCGGTTAACATCGGCTGGCGTCTTGCAGTCAGTTGTATGTACCGGTCTTGCCGAGTGGTTGTACTCTTTTTACGGCCTGTATACTGTTCAGCGGGTTCTCCTGTATTATTGTAGCGCTGCCAAAGACGACAAATAACACTTCTATGAATGCCAAAATGTCGAGATACCTGAGATTGATTATTTCCCGCTTGCAACATCCCTAAAGCTCTTTGCATTTCATCTGCCATCAAATAACGTCGCTTCATGACGTAAAGAATATCTAACAATTCAATTTTGTCGCTAACTTTATTTAAATGGTTGGTAAAATTATAAAATCAAGACTAAACGTAGCAATTAAAACGCACTTAAATTCAAACAAATTCGCAGTCATGTGAATTTTATGAAAAAACAAAACATAATCAAATTTTTTTTTTACAACCAGCCAGTATGTCATCATTAACAAAAAAGTTTACTTACCTACGCAATTTTTTGAGTAAATGCTTAGAAATTAATTAATATAAATGGTAAAATTTGTAATATCACGCATGTTGCTTAGACTTTTAATACGTAAAATCGTTCTGAAACGATGCGCTTACCAGTAATTAATTTTTATTTTACCAAGCAACACCGAGAGATGCGATTATTATTAGCTAAAATATATGTTAATTGGACGGTACAAGAATGGAAAAAAGTGTTATTTTCTGATGAAACAAAAATAAATATGGTAAATTCCGATGGAAAGCGCTATGTTAGACGTCCTATAAACAATGCTTTTAATTATAAATACACTAGGAGTATAGTCAAGCACGGTGGTGGTAACATTAAAGTTTGGGGGTGTTTTTCTGGATGTGGAGTTGGACCGGTTCGGAAGATTGAAGGTACAATGAATCAATGGCAATATAAAAATATCTTAGAGCACACAATGATTCCCTACTCGGACGATCATTTGCCTGTAACCTGAATCTTTCAGCATGACAATGACCCTAAACACACGGCCAATAGCGTCAAATGTTTCCTTAGCGAACAGCGTATATCCGTTTTAGACCGGCCAGCAAATAGTCCGGATTTAAACCCGAAAGAAAATCTCTGGTATATTGTTAAAAAGAAATTGATTGTATGAAATTGATTGAATCAATGCCACGTCGTTGTAGTGCTGTTATTGAAAATAAGGGATACACCACTAAATATTAATTATATCTATTTGTAGGCTGTGGATAATAGCTAATTCATAATTAAAAATACTAATTACTAATAGTTAAAAAAATATTGTTTTTTATACTTTTTTGTTGTTGTTTCTAATTAGTTGACCATTATTGTTCGTACCTTAAAACTGATTTAAATGTTTGTCCGTAATGTAAAATTTAAACTGCACTTGTGTAGTGGGCTTTATATTGTTTTTCTAGTTTTTTTTATTTTATTTTTATTTTATTTATTTAGAAACACCAACAAGATTTACACTACAATAGTGCATAACATGCATTTTTAAAGACTCTATATAAGTGCAATCTTAATTATAGGTGTTTATGACGTATTTATTATATTCTACAGCAAATAACTTAAGTAAATGAGACAGGTAAGACAAATACATCAAAAAAGAAGAGAAAACACTAACCATACATTTATAATTTTCAGTTTAAGTTACTTAAATAAATTTGTTTATACTGACTGAGACTATTTGTGAATATATCTAGATTAGAGTTTTTAGATTCAGAATTATAAAGTGATATCATTCTATTTAGTGGAGAGTAAAGGCCTAAAATTGTTCGAAAATATTTCGTAGCGAATATATTAAAACGTGAGGCTCTAGGCAGCTTCGCAGGAACAGTTATATCAACTTTGCTTAGTACTTCAGGGGCGTCCAAGATTCCATTCATCAATTTGTATAGAAAAGTGAGATCAAGTAACCCTCTGCGATCTTTTAAAGCGTTTATATTAAAATATTGAAGTCTGTCTTGGTATGTGAGAAGTTTTCTCCGTAAGTGAAAGTTGTATGTCAAATGCCACAAGAATCGTTTTTGCACCCTTTCTATTTTATTTAGATAAATTTCGTAATGAGGATTCCATGCCACACTGCAATATTCAAAGCCGCCACGAACGAGTGAATTAAACAGCGCGATCTTTGTATGTGCCATCTTGAAATCCTTAGTGTTACATAATAAAAATCCTAAAGTTTTAAACCCCCTATTAACAATACTATCAATATGTATATTGAAGCGTAACTTAAAATGCCAAGATCACGAATATTGTTCGGTGTAGTCAAGATGTTAGATTTTATAAAGTACTGGCGACTAAAAGTTCTTTTATTGCGGGAGAAGTTAACTACATAACATTGATTGGCATTCAACACCATGCCGTTTGTATCACACCATTTAAGCAGAGTATTTAGGTCACTTTGCAGTAACAATACGTCATTAGGACACTTAATCTGGCGAAGCAATTTTAAGTCATCGGCAAAGAGGTAACACTTCGTATTATGAAGTTGTAAACAGATGTCGTTGATGAATATATTGAATAGTATAGGCCCCAAATTGGAACACTGTGGCACTCCTGATAGCGTTTCGAATGGTTGTGAAGTATATCCCTTAACAACAACCTGAGACGTGCGATTAGAAAGATAAGATTTACACCACTTTAATAGGTTACCTGCAATGCCTATTGAAGCTAATTTTTTTATTAAAATACTATGGTTGACTTTATCGAAAGCTTTACTGAAATCGGTGTAGATCACGTCGACACAGGTTTTTTGGTCGAGGAGGGTAGATAATTGATCAATGAAACTTGTAAGGTTTGTAGAAATCCAGTGCCCCCTTGTACAAATCCAGTCTTTTTAAAACATAACACACCTGCTCTTTCGTAAATGTTATCTTGTCAAGAATATTGTTATAATTGTGATCATTATACTCGTCGTGGTCTAGAGCTCGTATATTGGTTGTATAGACAGAAGAAAAATGAGTAGCAAAAAGATTACAAATTGTAAAACCATCAGTTGCTTTTTTGTTCCCAAGAATCATCTCAGCTGGATATCCAGTGTTATTTTTCTTTTTTAGTTTAATAAAGACCATAATAATTTGGGATTAGAGCTCATACTTGTCACCAGTTTAAATATATAGTTATTGTAGGCCATAGTTTTCAATTTCTCGAATCGATGTTTAAGCAAGTCAAATGTCAATATATCGCGTGGGTTGTTATATTTGCAGATTTTAGTCTTATATTTGTATTTTTCTTTAGTTAACTTAATGAGATTTGAAGAATACCACACTGGATATTTACTGTTCGCTTGCTTTTTCTTGGGAACATACTTAACGACTAATTCACGAATAATCTTATTAAGAACATCAGTCATATTTTTAACTGACTGACTTTCGGAAAATAAATCATCCCAGGAAATGACACTCAATTCACTAATTATTTTCTCGTAATCTGCTTTGAAAAAGCAGAATCATTCGTTATTATTCGAAGGTAATGCATTCTCACTCGAAATCGGAAATCCAAATTGTAATGGAGGATGTAAATGATCTACTTTAGATAACGGTGTCGTGCTCATACCTAGATTATTCACACAGTCAGTACTAAGAACAAGATCTAATATTTTATTTTTATTATTAGGAATATGGTTGTATTGATTCAATCCGCTAAACGCCATAAAATTCAAAAATATATCAGCAAACTGACCTCCCCTTGATTCACTTTGTAGTGCTGACATATCTGTGATTTTTGACCACAAAATACTACTCAGATTAAAGTCACCGACAACAAGAAATTTGGTACGATGGCATTCTATAATATGACTAGTAGTGTCTACAAAATGTTTCAAAATGTGGTGTTGCATAGGTGGAGGCAAGTAAGCAGTACAGATATATAAAAATTCAGGGTGGCAGTTACATTTTGTTTCTATTGAAACCCAGAGGTCTTCACATTTCGACTCAAAATTGCTTAATCTAACGGATTTATATATATTTAATACAGCAATTAGGACACCACCTCCGTCTTTCTTAGAGTGAAAACCAAAATATTCGCGATCTCGTCTATACACATTGTACCACGAGTCAAACAATTCTGAATCGAATATACTGTTGTTTAACCATGTCTCAGTAAGTATAATGATATCGTAGCTATTACAAACAACATTATTAAAAAACTCTATGGTTTTAGATCTTAGTCCTTTAACATTCTGATAATATATGTTTAGACATGAGAATTAAAAAAAAATTAAATCTATAACGTAAGCACACATTATTTAAAATAGACATTAGTCCAGTTTACTAAGAGCGTCCATATTACGTACGTATGTGTAATTAGATTCTTCGTTTTTACGCACAACATTTTTTCCATTACGTATCCATACGAACTTGTACTGTAACTCTTTACACTTTTGGCGAACAGCTTCATGAAGCGCTTTGTTTTCCGGGCTCAGGTGTTCAACAATATATACTGTATATCTGTTGTCGCCGCCAATACCCATATGATCAGTGTTCAGCTTATCGCTCGGGTACTTCTTATTAAATGTTATTGTTGCAGCCATAAAAGTATCTCTTAAACGAGGGCTGGAAAACTTTACTAAAATAGAGCGGGGTCGGGCGCTATTTATATTTACTTTTGCCACCCTCGAGCAATAGTGGACATCATTGTCATTAATCGGGCAATTAGTTATTTTTCCTATTTGTGTAACCATGGTTAGAATGTTTTCGTTCTTATTTTCGGGCACACATTATATTTCGATGTTAGCAGCGCGAGAAAGTTGATCAAGCTGTCTTAGTTTTGTGACGAGACCTTGTGTAGTTTCACGAAGAGCTTCATTTTCCTTGCGGAGCGAATCAATTGTAGAAACTTGAGCAGAAGAAATTATTTTAATTTTTTCAAACTCTTCGTTGAACAGAGAGATACTACATTCGAAATTCGATAACATACTCTTCATTTCTTGTAATTCGTTATTAATTTGTGTTTTGAATATATCTCTCAATTCCTTTCTCACAATATCGCGGATGCTATCAGCAGAGACGCATGAGCAGTTACCTTTAGCAGGTTTAGGTCGCT
Source organism: Antheraea yamamai (assembly GCA_036509395.1). NCBI lineage: Eukaryota > Metazoa > Arthropoda > Insecta > Lepidoptera > Saturniidae > Antheraea > Antheraea yamamai. The sequence continues at coordinate 205,012 of AP028436.1, forward strand.
GGGTAACATTGTGGTGAGATAATGGAGTACTTACTGATGTGTTATCAAGATTTCCTTGCTTAGATTCCTTACGGCGGCATACCAGACAAATCCATGATGATTTAAATTCTCTAGAAAAATTTTGCAAGTCTTCGGTTGCGTAGTTCATGCATGTATAATAATATTTGTTTTTACAGCTAAAACATTGTAAAAAATCGATATTCTTCAGTGTATTAGGGCAGGCTGCACATTTATTTTTCGACATTTTAGAGATATATTTACACGTTGGATATTATCTAATATTTCAACAACGTTCACTTTGTATTCGATATTTAACAAAAGGCGCAGCTGTGACGAAAAGGTCATAAGCGCCGTGAATAATAGGTCTTTACCTATGAAACTGCCGATCTGCAGTACTGGCCATTTCGAATCAAAATAATTTTTGTTTGGCTAAGAATTCTAATTTGAAATTAATTTTATTTTAAAAACATGGAATTATTTTCTAAAAGTAGTCATTTGTTTATTGATTAGTGTTACATTTTCATCGCATTTCAATCTTTTTTGTCATCATGGATACGTTAAAAATTCGAGTAATTATGGAATATGAGTACCGTCGTGGCAGCAACGCGGCACAAGCGGCACGCAACATCAACGACGTTTACGGAGCTAACACTACAAACCAACGCACCACCTGTTATTGGTTTGCTCGCTTCCGTTCTGGGAATTTCGACCTGAAAAATGAACCTCGCGGTCGTCCGAAAACTTTGGTCGACAATGACGAATTAAAGGCGTTTGTGGAAGCTGACGATACACAATCTACGGCTGAATTAGCAGCAGCTTTCGACGTTAGCGTCAAAACAATATTGGTCCATTTGCGTCAAATTGGCAAGGTAAAAAAGCTTGACAAATGGGTGCCCCATGAACTCAATGATCGCCAGCGAGAAGTACGCGTCGAGTCGTGCCTTGCACTGCTCAATAGACACACAAATGAAGGAATTTTGAACCGCATTGTTACCTGCGATGAAAAATGGATTCTGTTTGATAACCGCAAGCGCTCAGCAAGTTGGTTGGATCCTGGTTCAGCACCTAAACAATAGGGTGGAGTGAAAAAAACAATTTTTTTTTTTTTCTTAGCCTGGGGGTCAAATTTGTAGCTTATAAAAAACAAAAATTTTTGAAAAAAAAAAAAAAAAATTTTACTCAACATCTTGAGCCAGCCCACTCATTTTTAAAATTAATTACGAGTAAAAATATTTGGTTGCAAAAAAAAAATTTTTTTTTGTCTTTGAATCTCTTAAAACATCTAAGAACTGGCAATTATGATCATTTCCAACTCAAATTTTATTCTAGTGCCCTAAAGAGGAATGGTACTTTTTGGGATTTTTTTTTTAAATTAAAACAATAGTCACAAAAATTTTTTTTAACTTGTGATTTTTAATTGGCATAAAAGAGGATACTCTGAAGTTTCTAGAACGCCTTCAAAAATTTTTTTTTGCAACCAAATATTTTTACTCGTAATTAGTTTTAAAAATGAGTGGGCTGGCTCAAGATGTTGAGTAAATTTTTTTTTTTTTTTTCAAAAATTTTTGTTTTTTATAAGCTACAAATTTGACCCCCAGGCTAAGAAAAAAAAAAAAATTGTTTTTTTCACTCCACCCTACTAAACAATGCCCTAAACGAAAACTTACTCCTAGAAAAGTGATGGTCACTGTTTGGTGGTCTAGCGCCGGTGTCATTCATCACAGCTTCTTACCAAACGGGGTGAGCATTACTGCAGATGTGCACTGTGAAGAACTGAACACAATGATGGAGAAGCTCGCACATCTCCAACCAGCATTGGTCAATCGCTCATCTCCGCTGCTCCTGCACGACAACGCGCGACTCCATACTGCACAGCAGACGGTCTCCAAGTTGCAAGAACTGGTGTTGGAAGTTCTCCGTCATCCGCCCTACTCACCAGACCTTGCGCCTACAGACTACTACTTTCTCCAGAATTTGGATAATTCCTTGGCGGGAAAAAAATTCAATACCCGAGAGGCAGTACAAAATGCCTATAAAGAATTTGTTGCCTCCCGTCCAGCTGATTTCTTTAAGAAGGGCATCAATAAACTGCCACTGCGTTGGCAAAGATGCATTGATTGCATGGGTGATTACTTCGATTAATACAAATAAAAAATACATGAAAAAAATTCGTTTAAATTTTTTCATACAAAACGGCAATTTCATAGGTAAAGACCTAATAACTTGTCGCTTACGCGTTCACCTTAAATCAGTTGTTTGCACACTTCAACTGCCGGTAGTTTTATACGCCACAGTAGAAATATTTCACTTGCACACAAAAGTCAAAGTTTTTGAAGAGTTTAGATGTAACACCAAATAGTTCTTGGTTCTTATTATAGTATCTGTACGCCTTACACAGTAATAGGGTTGATAAAACTATTAAAAAACTAATTAAAACTGAGACATACTATGAGAGACTTGTTATTTGCTTTAGTATCGGGCGGGCTAATAAATGATAAATCGTTAAACATATTTTTGTTCTATTTATTGTTTAATTTCAAAATAAAAACGATTGCGGTGAAGTATCATACATAATGTCAAGGACCGTTGGTAGTGTTTCTAATTATACGACCACCACTGTATATATGTAGTCTGTAAATTAAGATATAATATCAGAATTATATATCAACATAATTACCAACTAATTCAGTCCCTTAAAATAGATTATTAGTATTTTCCCAACATAGAAATTCAAACCATTTCAATTGTAAAATTCCTTAATACAAAACGATTCGAACCAATTCCAATTTACAAGACTCCTTGGATCTTACTAGCTCCTGCACAGCGGACGTAAGTAGGTATATTTACATTGTACTAGAAATTCCATACAAATTTGTCCACTAATCCGTAGCTGTAGAGCGAAGGTATAAAGTAATGGATTTATTATTACTGCTGATAGTTAATAGCTACGATTCCATTATAGCTACACCGCGCGCTACATTCCGCACGCCACGCGCCACTGGACATAAACTGCTATGAAAATTGTTTTTTAATATTTTTTAACAAAATTAAACTTTAACATAACACTGTATCTAACAATATATATATATTATACAAGTGTAATAATGTGCCACTCGCATGACTGACTCAACACTGATAGAATTCGTATCTACGAGACGCCGTTATTAAAAAGTTGCAGTTGATTTGTCAAAGCTCTAATATTCGTTACTTATGAATTGTATTGCTGCGATAGTATTAGGTACTTTCGATAAATTTTTATACATCAATTCTTTCATTATAGATTTGTTTCAAATGAAGTTATCATTCTCATTTTTACTTTTGTGGCCCAGAATATAAAGAGTATAATGATAATTTTGAAAGAATAGAGATGTTGTGTACTTACAATATGAAAGGTATAAATCCCACTATGAATAAACCCGAGCCGTTAATATTTTAATAATATTCATTATCAGCACCGGTAATGTGCTACTGAACAAGGGCTTGGTATCGAAACAAAAATATTGTAATAAATTACACAGGTGCAGGATAAAATTATAATAAGCACAATGGAACAATAATATAGGGAATTGCTTAATCTAATATTTTTATTCGAGCATGGAATTCGTATAGTAAAAATCTGTGATATGCTATATATTTGGCAGGGAAACAAATTTTAAGTGCACCGACTGAAACAGAGAATTTTATGTATGACGATAGTAGGCAGATTATATTAAAAATAAAAATCGAATCCAATAAATTGAGTTATTTAAACAGGGTTTGCGTACGTGTGCGAAACACTACACACGTTGTATCCAGTTTTAAATATGGTCTTCGTTGATCTTTTCAAGGATTTAATTAACATATGGAATATTTCATTAATTTTGATTAATTAATTAATTATAATACCAAAATTATCTGCCAAAGATAGTCCAGTTGGAGATTTCTCTTGCGCTATGTGCCCGACGCTCCATATTCTGAGATTCTTTATGTTAAAAATAACGGTTTTTAAATCAAAATCGTCATAACGAACCGCCGCAGGAAACGCATTCCCGGACATCAATAATACGGCGGGACGTGGCGGGAACGGATCCGACGACAAAAGCAGCTCTCGACAAAAGACATGAGTAAATATCGAAATTTCCTTTACGTAAAATAAAACAGGACGATCTTTATGCCGTCTTTGGGGAGTAACGCTTTGTTCTATGAATGTATAATATTATAGATTCGTATTGATAATCATTCTTATATATCTTCATGAATACTCATCAAGAAGCATAACTTCGAAGCCTCATTTTGTGTAATTACTTGGTAAAATATAAACGAGAGTCTGTAGACTTGATAGCATCTCTCAACGTTCTGAATAAATCTTCCATATTTTCGTTAACCGCAATCTTGAGTATTAAATGAACAATAGGAATATTGATAAGTTTGGATTGCCTCATCCAAAACTGTTGGTATTGAATTAATTTATGATATATTAAGCGCAATACATCGTGATATATTATACACAGTTTTTGTTAACCGTTGTTCATAATCTTTATATAAGTAAATAAAATAAAATATTGTTAAATATATCTTCTATGTATACTATAATAAAACTGTAGCAAATCCAAATCTGTACATTAAATATTTTTTGAAAATTTTGATCGGGGTAGACTTTGTTATCGATATAGAAGCCAAAAATAGTCTTCTTACAATTTTTGTCTGTCTTTCTGTCCCTGTGAACACGTATCACGCTGAAAGTACTGAACCGATTTTAACGAAACTTGACTCAGTAATAACTAATATTACAAGGTTACATTTAGGATACTTTTTGTCTCATCAACGCAAGGGGTTCTCCAGTATAACGAAAGCCAAAAAATTGTAGTTAATGTAACTAGAGTTTTTTGCGACACCTTAGTACAGAGCCAGCAACGTTGGAAGAATGAGAATTTTAGAAAAGTTGGTTCTTTAATATGAAGATATATTATGCCCTTCCAAACAGGATTCAGGATACATGGTAGCCGGTTAACGTCGTGTTTTTTAATGCGCATCATACCTTTACAGGTCAAAGTTTTGATTTATAAATAATTTTAGGAACGCTAACGCTATTAAAAACATGAATTTATCACTACCAGATAATTTCGTTATTGCCAATAATGTGCACGATGATATTCTTTATGAATAAAATTATTCATTTCAAATCATTTAATTTTTTCCATTGCAAAGAACATATTTTATTAGCCATTATGATATTGAGATTTCACCTTATCAATGAAAAACAATGATAAACACATATGACTTGAGACTGACGTCATCTTGAATACATGCGTCCATAACAGGCGCTTCCACAATTATCGCTATCTTTATTATACAGCCAGTGTTGCGCTAAGCTATCGCTACAGCTAAGTTATTCTATACATATTATTTTTAATTCACCCTCTTTTACGTCTACATAAAATAATATTAAAATTACAGCAATCCTAACATACTTTTTATATTTACAAAAAATAGCTTCGAGCACATTATTGTTAATAACAAAAATGTCTGGCAATAATAATTTCATGTTTTAGTAGCGTTTCAAAGTTAGTGAAATATTGGTAAGTGACAGTTGACGCGGCGACGCGACGCGATGCGTCATATCTTTTTTTTATATATTTTTTCAATACAATGGAGTATGAAAAAGTTTTAATACAAGTTGAAGAATGTTATGATAAAGTAAGTAGTAGAGATGATTTTTTAATTTTATTTTTACGTATTGTGGATGTGTAGAGTCTATGTACCATAGGTTTGCAGGGGGCTGTCAGACGGCTGTCGCCGCTCCCCGTGGTCCTCATGGGGGACTTGAATGCTAAGTCGAGGACCTGGGGAGCGGCAGTCACGGACCTGAGGGGCATGGCCGTTGAGGAGTGGGCAGCCGAGTTGGGGCTGTCCCTCCTCAACCAGGGGAGCGTCCCCACGTGCGTGCGATGGAACGGGACGTCAGTGGTGGACGTCTCGTTCGCCACCCCGTCCGTCGCACGCCGTGTCCGGGGGTGGAGGGTGCTGGAGGAGGTGGAGACCTTATCGGACCTCCGATACATCAGGTTCGAGGTCTCCACCTCCCAAGCCGGAAGTGGCACCCGCCCCCGGAGGGGCGCGAAGTTCCCCTGTTGGGCGGTGAGCCGCCTCAACCGTGAATTAGCGGAAGAGGCGGCCATCGTCCAGGCCTGGGCCATGCCCCCCCCCCACAGGGGCTGATGTCGACGCGTCCGCAGCCCGCCTCCGTGCAGCCCTCACGGAGGTTTGCGACGCGTCGATGCCGCGGAGCGTACACCGCCCAGACAAACGGGCGGTGTACTGGTGGTCGCCGGAGATCGCCGATCTCCGAGCGGCCTGCTCCGCGGCCCGGCGGCTGTTCGGGCGCAGCCGCCGACGCCGGCATCGAGACCCGGAGGCGGAGGCCCGGCTGTATGGCAGCTACAGAGAGTGCAGGAAGACCCTGCAGGCTGCCATCAGCCGGGCGAAAGAAGCAGCGTGGGAGGAGCTGCTCCAGACGCTGGAGGGGGATCTTTGGGGGCGCCCATACCGGATCGTGCGCAAGAAGTTGCGATCATGGGCGCCCCCGGCGACGGAGACCCTCCGGCCGGAGGTGGTAGCGAGGGTCGTGGGAGAGCTATTCCCCGACCCTCCGATGCTACCGGCTCCTCCCATGCCTCCGCCTCGCGAGGTAGTCGAGGAGGTGCGCGACGGTCCCCCCCCTCCGATAACGGAGGAGGAGATGGAGAGGGCAGTCGAGCGCCTCTTCAGCCGGCGTAGAGCACCCGGCCCTGATGGGGTCCCGGGCCGGGTGCTCGGCCTTGCGTTGGGCCAATTAGGGGGGTGGCTTCGGGAGCTGTTCGACCGGTGTCTTGCGGTCGGGCAGTTCCCGAAGCCCTGGAAGCTTGGGCGGCTCTGCCTGATGGCGAAGGCAGGCCGCCCTCCGGACTGCGCGTCCGCGTATCGGCCCCTCGTCCTGCTGGACGACGCCGGGAAGGTGCTGGAGAGGATCATCTCCTCCCGGGTCGTCCAGCACCTAGAGGGCGTGGGGCCGAACCTGGCGGACGCGCAGTATGGCTTCCGGACAGGGCGTTCGACAGTGGACGCCCTGTGCCTCCTGAAGTCGCTGTCGGCAGAGGCGACCTCCCAGGGGGAGAGGGTTTTGGCGGGTCACTCGACATCGCCAACGCCTTCAACACCCTGCCGCATGGCGTCATACGGGAGGCGCTCCGATATTTCGGAGTGCCCCCGTACCTGCGGCGGGTGTTGGAGGCGTACCTGGAGGGCAGGGAGGTCGCCTATGTCGACGGCGACGGCCGTATGGTCAGGAGGGCCACACGGCGAGGGGTTCCACAGGGGTCGGCATTGGGGCCGCTCCTGTGGAACATGGGCTACGACTGGGTGCTCCGCGGCGTGCTCCCATATGGGGCACGCCTCATATGTTACGCGGACGACACCCTAGTCGTAGCCCGGGGGGGGGGGGAGTGGAGGGAGGTGGAGCGCCTGGCCACGATGGCCACAACCCTCGTGGTCAGGCGCATAAGGAGGTTGGGCCTCAGGGTGGCCCTCGAAAAGACCGAGGCCCTACTCTTTCATGGGCCTCGGCGAGGGCCACCACCAGGGGCCCACATAGTGGTGGAGGGCACCCGGATCAGGGTGGGGACCCAGATGAAATATCTGGGCCTCACCCTGGACGGGCGCTGGCGGTTCGAGCCCCACTTTGCGGGGCTCGGACCGCGAATTGCTGGGGCGGCGGCGGCACTCGGCCGATTGCTCCCTAATATAGGGGGGCCTGGCGCCGGGTGCCGCCGACTCTACATGGGAGTCGTGCGGGCGATGGCCGCCTACGGGGCACCGGTCTGGGCCGACGCCCTCGGTGCCGCCAACGTGCGCGCGCTCCGCAATGCGCAGCGCACGGTGGCATTGAGGGCGATCCGGGCGTACCGGACGGTGTCCTCAGCGGCGGCCTTCACGCTCGCCGGCTCCCTACCCTGGGAGCTGGAGGCAGGAGTTCTCGCCGCCGTGTACGAATTCACGGCGGCGAGGAAGCGAAGGGGGGAGCCTCCAGCTCCCAGGGAGGTAGAGGTGGAGAGACGGCGTCTCAGGGGAGACGCCGTCGAAAGATGGAAGCAGGACCTGGCGGACGAGCGGTTCGGGCGGTTTACCGTAGACGCCGTCCGCCCGGTCCTGCGGGAGTGGATTGGTAGGGAGTGGGGCTCCCTGACGTTCCGACTGGTGCAGGTACTCACCGGACACGGTTGTTTCGGGTGGTACCTGCACCAGATTGCGCGCAGGGAGCCGACCGCCGCCTGCCACGAGTGCGGCGCTGACGAAGATACCGCGCAGCACACTCTGTCTGAGTGTGCTGCGTGGGGAGAGCAGCGCCGCATTCTGGCGGCGGCGGTAGGACCGGACTTATCGCTGCCGAGCGTGGTTTCAGCCATGCTCGGCAGCGAACAGGCTTGGCGAGCGATGGCCTCCTTCTGCGAGGAGGTCATCTCGCAGAAGGAGGCGGCGGAGAGGGCCCGCGAGGCAGACCCTCTGAGTGGCCGTCTCCGCCAACGGAGGATTGGCAGGAGGAGGCGGCGCTTTGCCCAACTCCTCCTGCCACCGTAGCCGGACCCGAGGGGATGGGCCGGGGGGCCCATCTCCTCATTGCACAGGTCCGGCGGACGAGAAGGGGCAGCCGGCGTGTACCCGGTCTGTCCCTCTATAGGTAGGAGCCCGGCGGTCACCTTCCGCCGGGCGGACCGTGGGGGCGGCTCTACAAGGTTGATTAGCTTGAACGATCCCTTGCCGCCCCCACAGAACGGTCTGTCGGTACACCGTGGGGTTTTAGTCCGTGCGACTCGGACATAACCCACTCTCTCCCCCGGGAGGGTGGGTTTCCATAAGGGATTTCCCCACGTTAAAAAAAAAAAAAAAAAAAAGGTGTCGTAATAGAGAAAGACATAGAGAGAGAGAGAGAGAGACTGTATATAACATATACACAAATAAAATGTTCATTTCAGCGTAGGCAAAGGGGCAGGTTAATCGAAACATATAAAATCCTCACTGGTTATTACGATGAGCCCAGCCTTAAAGATATTTACAAGCTCAATGACAATAAACATTTACGCGGTCATCCCTTAAAACTTTGTGAAACGTTAGCAAAAAGAAACCCAGTCAAGCACTTCTTGCCTAACAGAGTAGTCACAGCATGGAATAAACTCCCAGAGAAAGTTGTGATGGCTCCCACCATAAACTTTTTTAAGAACAGTTTGGACCACGAAGATATCTCCAAGTTATTTAATACACACGCATCAGCTTATTAGCTGCTAGTGTGTTATACGAAATAATAATAATTTCAATATCAAACCTACTCTAGGATTACCTATTGATGTATTAACTTTTATATAATTTAGGAGGGTATTATGGGGAGGGCCGAGAAGGTTCCTGTATCAAAAAATCGTATATATAAACGTTTTTTTTTAAATTATATTAATGAAATTGTTTTCCTTAAAGAAAGAAAGGGCTTTTTCTTCTTATTGAAACTTTTTACAATACATTTGATATTGTTTTGACATGTTTGACATATTTCAATAAAACATCAGTTATCACAATTAATTAATTGCATTTGTATCAATGTAATTTTTTAGGAATTTATGTAGTTCTGGCATGGATACGAGGACATAGTGTAATCCAGGGTAATGAAGCTGTTGATCTTATCGCTAAAGAAGCTATCCAGACTGGATATTTCAATCATTATAAAACCTATGTTCAGGAATTATCCTCCACAAACAAGACTGATTTGTTACTGTCATGGAACTCAAACTGGAATGTATTCTACCAAATTAAAGGCAAATCTTACGCTTCCATTTGGGATAACATTCCTGATCAGCCATGGATTTATAAATTTCGTGACTGTTGTAAGTTTGCCGCGTCTACTATCTGTAGACTGAGAGCTTTCCAGTGCATCTTGCAAAGTTCAGAATCAGCTACAAATCAATATGTGTATGGAGGTTGGATGAAAGCACTCTAGAACACATTTTTTCGACTACCCCAATTTTGTATATCATTGTATGATAATAGGTCTATACCTATGAAATTGCCGTTCTGCAGTACTGCATTTCAAATCAAAATGATTTTTGTTTGGCTAAGAATTCTAATTTCAAATTAATTTTATTTTAAAAACATGGAATTCTTTTTCCAAAAGTAGTCATTTGTTTATTGATTAGTGTTACATTTTCATCGCATTTCAATCTTGTCTGTTATTATGGATACGTAAAAAATTTGAGTAATTATGGAATATGAGTACCGTTGTGGCAGCAACGCGGCACAAGCGTCACGCAACATCAACGACGTTTCGGAGCTAACACTACAAACCAACGCACCACTTGTTATTGGTTTGCTCGCTTCCGTTCTGGGAATTTCGACCTGAAAAATGAACCTCGCGGTCATCCGAAGACTTTGGTCGACAATGACGAATTAAAGGCGATTGTGGAAGCTGATGATACACAATCTACGGCTGAATTAGCAGCAGCTTTCGAAGTTAGCGTCAAAACAATATTGGTCCATTTGCGTCAAATTGGCAAGGTAAAAAAACTTGACAAATGGGTGCCCCACGAACTCAATGATCGCTAGCGCGAAGTACGCGTCGAGACGTGCCTTGCACTGCTCAACAGACACACAAATGAAGGAATTTTGAACCGCATTGTTACCTGCGATGAAAAATGGATTCTGTTTGATAACCGCAAGCGCTCAGCAAGTTGGTTGGATCCTGGTTCAGCACCTAAACAATGCCCTAAACGAAAACTTACCGCTAGAAAAGTGATGGTCACTGTTTGGTGGTCTAGCGCCAGTGTGATTCATCACAGCTTCTTACCAAACGGGGTGAGCATTACTGCAGATGTGTACTGTGAAGAACTGAACACAATGATGGAGAAGCTGGCACATCTCCAACCAGCATTGGTCAATCGCTCGTCTCCGCTGCTCCTACACGACAACGCGCGCCCTCATACTGCACAGCAGACGGTCTCCAAGTTGCAAGAACTGGGGTTGGAAGTTCTCCGTTATCCGCCCTACTCACCAGACCTTGCACCTACAGACTACTACTTTTTCCAGAATTTGGATAACTCCTTGACGGGAAAGAAATTCAATACCCGAGAGGCAGTACAAAATGCCTTTGAAGAATTTGTTGCCTCCTGTCTAGCTGATTTCTTTAAGAAGGGCATCGATAAACTGCCACTGCGTTGGCAAAGATGCATTGATTGCATGGGTGATTACTTCGATTAATACAAATAAAAAATTCATGAAAAAAATACGTTTAAATTTTTTCATACAAAACGGCAATTTCATAGGTAAAAGCCTAATATATATTAATATATTTGAGAAACCGTGTTCGCTTTCTTATGGCCCAGGAGCAACTAGTTCAAACTGGGACAACACTATGTTAATCTCACAACGCAATCACTCAAACTCACACCATGTTGATCTGACTTGAGATAAAAAAAATTAACTCGTAAGTACAGGTGTAGGAACCAGCATTAGGTGCTCTGCAACAGACTTATAGCTACAACAGAATTTATAGCCAAAACTATACCAAATATATGCTGGATTAATTAGGGGAAAGGTGTACAAGATGTTCCCTTAAGCAAGAATCGGAATAGAATTTTTCCATGTGAAACAAACAGGATGCCGTTTCCTACTGCTATATGTATCTATCTTACTTTTGTCATACTCAAAATATTTCATCTAATGAGATTTAATAATAACATATATACACATTTTTAAAACCCTATAAATTAACCATCTTGAACACCCTGGTCGTTAAGATGATCCCTATGGTTAGGATAAGATGATCATTGGAATCATCTTACCTGTATGTTTTTTCTTTTATTTAAAAAAAGAACGTAAACGTGCTAAAGTTGTTTATTTTGTATAATCTCAAACACATTAGTGTGCTCTGGTTTATAAACTGAACAAAATCAACAGTCAAATTTAAATTCAGTAAAAATAAAAATAATTAAATCACTCTTCTAATTAATGGCCTTACTGTGCAACTTTCCTATATTAATGATAATTTGAGACCAATATTTGTATCTTTTCCTGTATAATTACAGAAATAAACTAACCATGACCGACAAAAAAAACGTTCTTCAACGTATTAATAAAGTATTAATAAAATTTCTTCGTCTCTCTTCTTATAAGTTTAAACACTTTTTAGGCGGTGTTTTGCTACACAAATCACAGATAATTTAATCAGAATCGTCGGGACCTATCCCGGTACAAGCTTCATGAGTCCATTATCTACATGTACATGTCACTTTATACTCCTTACACATTTGTTATTGCTGGAAAATTTTGCCCTACATTATAGACATCCTGTGTGTATATTTTTGTTGGCGCGCTGCAAAATTCTAGTCTCATTTACTTTATAAATTTTATCGGGATGGGGAAAGTTAAAAATAAGTAATACTTAATTAGTAAAAGTCAGGGTATAAAATGATCCCGGGGATCTGGTACACAAGGTATTTGCCCCAAGGTCAATGGTTTCATTCAAAGTTAACTAACATAATCTATACCTACGCCACTATTTCCATGTTACCCAAAAACCAAAGTTAAGCATATTATAAAGCCTTAAACACAGCTGTTGCGGCCGCGTAAATAGTCAATTAGAAAAAATAGTGTCAGCGAGGGTGGGAGCGTTTTAGTTTGTCGATCCCCCCCCGGAGATTGGCGGCCGGACCAGGGGGCCTAGCCAAGTTGCTTATCTACAATCGCTGACATAAATAGAAAACGGAAAAAATATATGGAGATGACATATCTGAGCGCTATATCACGTGATCAAAACAAATAAAATTGAAAAATGCTAACCAAGTTTACAAGCAATCTATCTATCGAAAAAAATGATTGAAACGCGAGCGATTCTCTTACGCCGATAGATAAGTGCCATACATTTCCTAACCAAGTCGCAGTTTTGACAATCGCTTGAGATAAGATATCTATAATTTGGATTACTAACTGAGCGACCGCCAAACTCGGAAGAAAGCGCGTAAAACATGGCGACGCCTTTACAATCAGCTGAGTGCTAGAGGTCGGTGTGTTGTTTGAAATTTGTATAAACTATCAAATCTTTTGGAATGGATTCTTTGAACATATTGTAGTCTGCTCAGAACGAAGAATTGTTGTTGAAACGACATAAAATAATATTTTCACGTAGAGATAATAGTCGAAATCCCGGAAATACTGTTTGTACAGCGGTTTCGATTAAACAAAGTAACTTTCAGAGGTCTTTGTCAAGAACTCCGATATGAAACTAATTTAAATGGAGCTACTGTGATTTCTCTAGATGCCAAGGTAAGAGTACTTGAATTAAATATTTTTTCTTTAAATAAATAAACATTTTGCTAATGTTCTGATTTAGTCATATGAACTGCACGAAGTCCAATATCTTGTATGTTAAATTATTATTACTATTGCAGGTGCTGTACTCTCTTCGTTTTTTGGATTCAGGATCATATCAGCGAATCGTTGGTGTTTCTCATCATCTACTCCAAAGCACAGCAAGTAGATGTATCAGAGAAGTTGTTAAGACACTAAATCACTCTGCTCTTATTTCAAAATGGATTGTTTTCCCAAAACACAAAAAGAAAGAGTGATTACTGAAAAAATGAGTTAGTATTTTAAGATTTAAATACATGTATATTATTAAGTATACATAAGTAATAATACGGATATTAAAAGATAAATATCATTCCAGGTTCCAAAGCAAATTTGGCTTTCCAGGAGTAGTTGGGTGCATAGACTGCTGCACGTTTGACAAACAACACTCATGTTTGTTTTAGTGAAACCAAATAGTGCAGAGCATCTTTTTTATAATAGAAAAGGCTATAATTGGTTGAATGTTCAAACGGTATGTTATTTATTAAGTATGGCATTTACTAAAATATAACATATTAATCAAAATACATCTTTTAAATCAACTACATAAATTAAATTGATTACAGTAACTACATAAATTATAAAAGTTATTATATTTTATAATGAAACTTATTTTTCAGGTGACTCTGGATATCCACAACGCCCTTGGCTTATGACTCCCATTATTGATGCAGTAAAGGCTCCAGAGAAGAACATACACGCAAAAACATGTGCAAGCCTGGAACTGTATTAGGCTATCTTTTGCCTTACTGAAAACCCTTTGGAGATGTCTAGATAGAGATAGGCTCCTAGACTATCATCCTCATGTAGCTAGCAATATTATAATGTCATGTTGTGCGTTACACAACATATCTCTGAAAACTGGCTTACCACCACCAAGCCCATTGCTGCCCACCCAAGCCCACCTGCTGCACATAAAGAGAGAAATAATATAGCAATGTAAGATCCCACATCCCCTGCGAGTAGCCAAAATGACATAATCAAAGGCAAATAGATACTGAGTTGTTTATTGAGTAGGTTACAATGACTTTATGGCAATTAATTTTAAAAATATCTACAATAAATAAATTATAGATTAATATTTAAAAAGATGTATTTAATATTATACTAAGTTACGTTCCATCTATACTAATATTATAAAGAGGTAAAGTTTGTGAGTTTGTGAATTTGTGACGTTGAGATTTTTTATACCAATATAAAGCCACGTTATTTGTGAGTGTCATAGGCTACATATCATCACGCTAAGATCAATAAGAGCGGAGCAACAATGAAAAATGTTTTAAAATCGGGGTATTTTTCCTTTTGAGAGCTTCCGCTGCGTCTTAGCCCAAAATAACTATTCCACGCGTACGAAGTCGCGGGCAGAAGCTATTAACTAATTATATTATCTATAATAATATTATAAAGAGGTAAAGTTTGTGAGGTTGTAGGGGGTAATATCTGGGGAGTCGCAGAATAATGGTCGAACGAAAACGTTTCTTACGAACGCTGCCTTAACTATGAGAGATATATGATTGAGTTCTAGAGAAAAGTTGTAGCTTGATAATGCCTATTACCGCCCAACGAAGTGGACACGGGTCTAGAAATTATATGTATGTGGACGACGTTGTAACTGGAACTGACTCGCTTAATTCAGCACGTGAGTTAATGAAAGATATAACTAGAATTATGGGTAAAGGATGTTTCGAACTAAGGAAATGGACTAGCAATCATCCTACTTTACTCGAAGGAATACCTCTCCAACATAAACACAATACTCGTGACTCACTGGCATTCAACTTAGAATCTTCCTCGTCGATGACCGTGCTCGATTTGAAGTGGGACCCAAGCGAAGATAGTTTTTCTTTCAATTGTACATCCTTACAGCATCACTGCACCAAGCGCATCGTTTTATCCTAATTAGCGCATATCTTCGACTCACTTGGTTTCCTTACCCCAATCACTTTTGCGTTTAAGTGCATAGACAGAAGTTATGTAGTATCGGATTAGGTTGGGATGAGATCGCACCCGATTCAATAATTCAAACTTGGTTCCGCAATCGCGCTGAATTTGATTTGTTGTCGTCTTTATCTATTTCTCGGTTTATTCCTGTGTTGAATTCCATAAAATTGCAAATACACGGCTTCTGCGATGCCTTTGAATCAGGCTACGCGGCTGTCGTATATTTCCGCATCGTGCAAGACGACGAACATGTCACAACGCATTATCACAACGCATCATTATCGCTCGTTTGAAAGTTGCTCGTTTGAAGAGGATTCCCATATCTCACGTAGGTGCTATTCCTTTAGCAGATTTTGTCAAAAACGTTCAAACGGCATTCGTTGACCAAGACGGTCGCCTCAGGGTGGGCGGTAGGCCGCTTATTCGGATCTAGACTATGATCGCAAGTACCCTTTACTGTTACCTCGTCAACATCGTCTTACCTCGCTTATCATCTATCAATATCATAATGATAATCTACATCCTGGGCTTCGTACACTTAATTTTCTGCTAGTACAAACCTTCTGGATATTATCACCTCGTCGCACGATTCGTAGTCGCTAATCAAGTGTATTAAGTACTACCGCAACAATCCAAGGCCTGTCACGCCTCATGGCAGATCTTCCCAAGTTGCGAGTTGCGCAACTTAAGCCTTTCTCGTGTATTGGTGTCGATTTCGCTGGACCTTTTCCTACATATGTACTACGCCGTCGTGGGGCTAGAACCTTTAAGACATACGTTTGTCTCTTCATATGTTTCGCCACTAAGGCGGTTCACATCGAACTCGTCATCGGCTTAACAAGTGAAGCTTTCCTTGGCACCTTTCGTAATTTTATTGCCCGCCGCGGGCGTTGCCAACGCATTCACTGCGATTACGGTACAAATTTCGTGGGTGCTCACAATATATTGATAACTCTTATGCAACAAGCTGCATCCACTAAAACAATTGAATTTAGCTTTACACCCCCCGCTGGGCCACACTTCGGTGATCTTTGGAAGGCAAACATAAAATCTTTCAAGACACATCTTAGCCATGTCATTGGGAACCAAATTTTGACTTATGAAGAATTTTTAACTTTGGCGACACAAATAGAAGCCTTACTTAATCCTCGACCGGTATGTGAAATGTGATCGGATCCCGACGATTTGGCTGTATTGACACCTGGCCACTTCTTAACGTTAGAACCCTTCACTTCGCTCCCGGAAGTGGACTTGTCTGACGCCCCTCTGAACTCTTTGAATCGTTGGCAATTGCTGCGAAAACTTCATTACGATTTCGGGAAGTGGTGGCATATGGAATATTTGTATACATTAAATCAGCGGTCTAAGTGGCATAAAGGCGCGTCAGAACTTAGTGTAGGAGCCTTAGTTTTGATTAAGGATGAACAAATCAAACCGATTAAATGGCCTCTAGCTCGCATCCTAAAATTACATCCTGGGAAAGACGGTATTTCTTGGGTTGCCACAATCAAACCTCAGGCAGGTCTTTTACAAAGACCCTTAGTAAAACTATGTCCTCTACCCAGCAACGAGTAAGGTAGTTAATTACGTTCTTTTTTTTATCTCGTAGTATATAGTTTTGTTATTTTATTTTATTACTTAAATTCGTTCCTTTTTGTTTTCGTTGTTTTTTTTCGATTTGTTTATTTCTCGTAGTCATTAGTTTTGCTTTAAAATACGTTGTATTTTGGTGAGCGGAATGTTGCGGTCGCGTAAATAGTCAATTAGGAAAAATAGTGTCAGCGAGGGTGGGAGCCTTTTTGTTTGTCGATCCCTTCCGGCGCTTTTGACGCCAGACCAATTCGCTCGCTCACATCGTAGGCGAAGGACACGCGCGCTCGTATTGCGCTCCTCGCATCGCCATAACCTATTTGCACCATCGCAATTCGTCGGCGCCGACCTCCTGCATCGAACCACACAGCAGCCGGTGAGTGATCACAGTATTTGCTACTACTTCTCGTTGACCTCGCATTTGATTTGCATCACCGGTGGTTTCCGATCGAAGGAAGCACCACCAACAGCAGTCATTGTATTTAAGAGTGTTCAATAGAAGTATCATAAGCTTAAATTCAACCATACATTATATTATAGGAAATATAAATGTATATTTATATTTTCCTTCGTAAAATCCATCACGTCGCTCACGCCGCCATCGCTAATGAACTGAGTTGAGGACTCATATGAGGCTACGTCTTGTTAAAGAATTCACCTTGATTGCTTTAGCCGTTTGCGTTTAATCGAAAATGATCATCTTGCCTCTGGGGATCCACTCGTACACCTTTCCCCTATACCTATATTATTAAGTGGAATCCGAATTAAATGAGTACACATGCATTTTCACTGAACATATACCAGACAGTCTGAACTTGAACAAGTATAACAGCGTGGATGTTCATAAAATTCTTTGTGACGTCATAACTTATATTGTTTGAAATAAATGTTATTCTAACCACTGTACGAACACGTTGCTCAGTAAAATCAAGGCATTGGATTGTACGCGTATAGGGTTATCAGTGTATCTTTGTGTATTCAGTTCTTACATTGTGTGCACCGACGTGATGTGTATTTCTTCATTTTAGGCGTATTTTCAATTTTTTTCAAACATTTATTAAGTCTGTAGATGGTAGATGCTGTATAATATTTGTGTTGGAAGTACCACCACCGAACTTATATGCGCCTAAAGGCAGCAGTACTCTAGCGCTATGCTCCAATCTGAAGGGTGTGGTTGGTAACAAACAACACGAGCATTTCCTAAACTTTAGATAGATCAGTGCTTCTGTATAAGATCGGCTGTAAACGGCTTGGGGATATTTATTCTTGTTTCTAATTTCCTTTACATGGTAGAGATAAGTTGACATTCAGACGTTCAAGCTTTAGTTTAGGTTTAATAAATTCATTGAATGTGCTATAATAAATAAAAATATTTTCTAGTTTTAATGTATAACTAGCTGACCCGTGCAACTTTGCCTGCGCCAAATCGGTTATTACCGGTTTCAATTGTATTTTAAACGCAAAAAATCTTTAAAAACCTAAATCCCGATTGTAGCGACATCTACCGCTTCCAATTATGAATCCAAACTATCCAGGGACTCTCTCAAACATATACCCAGTTGGTATGTGAAAAATCTTTTTTACGAAACGTTACGTGGTGAAACGAAGCACTATGAATGTGGAGATCTCGAGATTTTTTATTAAACAATTTTTGAAATATGTAATGTGTATTGAGCCGTTATCGTGTTATGGAATCACCAATTCACTATCCTGCTACATATACAGTGGTGGTCGTATAATTAGAAACACTACCGACGTTCCTTGACATTATGTAAGATACTCCACCGCGACGTTTCTATTTTGAAATTAAACAATAAATAGGACAATAATATTATGTTCAGCGATTTATCATTTATTAGAAAAACAATATAAATCCCACTACACAAGTGCAGTTTCAATATTACATTACGGACAAACATTTAAATTAGTTTTAAGGTATGAACAATAATGGTCAACTAATTAGAAACAACAACAAAAAAGTATAAAAAACAATATTTTTATTAAGTATTAGTAATTAGTATTGTTATTTACGAAATAGCTACTATCCACAGCCTACCAATAGTTATAATTTATATTTAGTGGTGTATCCCTTATTTTCAATAACAGCACTGCAACGACGTGGCATTGATTCAATCAATTTCATACATTTTTCTAGGGGAATTGAATTCCATGCTTCATATAGTTTGTTTTGACTGGTGGTACGTTTGTTTGAGGCTTTCTTTTTAACAATATACCAGAGATTTTCTATCGGTTTTAAATCCGGACTATTTGCTGGCCAGTCTAAAACGGATATACGCTGTTCGCTAAGGAAACATTTGACGCTATTGGCCGTGTGTTTAGGGTCATTGTCATGCTGAAAGATTCAGGTTACAGGCAAATGATCGTCCGAGTGGGGAATCATTGTGTGCTCTAAGATATTTTTATATTGCCATTGAATCATTGTACCTTCAATCTTCCGAACGGGTCCAACACCGCATCCGGAAAAACACCCCCAAACTTTAATGTTACCGCCACCGTGCTTGAATATACTCCTTGTGTATTTATAATTCAAAACTAGCATGCTAGGATTAGGTTCATAATCTAATCATGAACTCCGCTTTACTCACAGAGAAATTCAAACAGATAGTGATCCTCACACCATAGATTCAATAGCACTCATCTAATATCATTTTAATACCGTCGACTTTATAATGATATACACCAGTGATTATCAAACTTATTTCTTTTACACAATTTTTTTTCACAATTTCATTACTTTAATTAATTTAGTTATATTAGTCAGTTCTAATGTTTAAACTTACATTCTAAACTAGACATTTTTGCCAGTGAGAGCAAATAAAACCCAACTTTATAATATTAACTAGCGGGCCGGGCGGACGTTGTCCCGCCCTGGTTTAAAAAAAAATCCTTAACAAAAATTATATACTAAAACCTTCCTCATGAATCACTCTATCTACTGATGAAAACCGCATGCAAATCCGTTCAGTAGTTTTTGAGTTTATCGCGAACAGACAGATAGACGCGGTAGGAGACTTTGTTTTATACTATTTAAAGATAATATATTTTAATCAAATTAAAAGAAACAATATAAATATGTAATCAGTTTTCAGTCGCGTTTGGTAACTTGCAAATGATTTCTCTTTTTAGTAAGCAGCGTTGTCACAGCGCTAAATCCACGTTCACACAAATATGACGATGGGAATGCTATCAAAAATCGTTCAATGATAGACCACAATCCAGGGTACAACTGCGGAATTGACTTTTGTAGCCAAAATTGTTGGTAGCCATTTTTGTATTTGATTTTTATTTCCTTGTTCGTTGTCAGTTCATACGTTCTTCTTCCAACTGGGGTGATATTGCTATGTTGACATTTGAAAAAGGATCTAACACCCAGTCTGGTATTTCCAATTTCAAAATGTCCTGGAATCTTTCAATGAAATCACTGAAGATTTTCCAAATGTTGGCAGTAGACGAGCAAGTCGTCGTTGTTGCAGGATACTGATAAATTGGGAAAATTATGGAACTCACGTCTGCCGATATTCTTTTTGTGTAAGAGCAGCTTGGCTACGAAAGCAGCGACGACATTTTTTGTTTTTATTAAGTTCAAGTCATCGCCTTGAAGATCCATATCATTAAGCAATGTATAAAGGTCTGTCAGGTATGCGATATCATTCTTTGATGTGATGAGGTTTTCGCGCAATTCTGTGTCTTTGTTTTCCAAGAACTCTATGACAGAGTCAAAGTGATTGTAAAAACGAGTCAGACAATTTCCTTTTGATAGCCAACGCACTTCTGTGTGAAAGATCAATCTGTTGAAATCTTCATCATTATTAACACAACGCTGATTAAATATTCTGTAATTTAAAGAGTTGTTTCGGATTTTATTGACTGCTCTGATGACATGTTGCAATGATTGAAATAGTCGTTCACTTAAATTTCTAGCTAACTAAATGCTGTCGATGTATAACGCAATGTACAGCAAGCACATCAGGAATGTTGTTTTTTAAGTACGATATGAAGCCTTTTTGATACCCCGTCATAGCTGGAGCACCATCTGTAGCAGCTGATATAATATTCTTCAATGGAATTCCTTTTTCATCACAAAACTTTTTCAGTGTTTTAAATACGGTTTCTCCTTTCGTGTCTGTCTCTAAATTTCTAGCAAATAAAAGTTCTTGACATATTTTTTCATCTTTAATAAATCTCACGTAAGACAACAACAATGCTTCATTAGTTGGTAAAGTGGACTCATCCAACTGAATTAAAAATTTACTAGTCTTCAGTTGATTGCACAATGACTCTTCAATGTTTTCAGCCATTTCATCAATTCGCCTTTGGACAGAACTATTGCTCAAAGGAATTTTTTGAATTATATCTGCCGCCGGTTTATGCAGCACACTAGTTATAACTTCTTTTATCGACGGCAAAATTAACGTTTCTCCGATGGTGTGTGGTTTACCTGTTTGAGCAATTAACAGAGAGATATTTTATGAAGCTCGAAGTCCGTCATCGTCTTGCTCAGCAGCCATCGAAAAAAGTTTCGATACACTTGGCTGAGCATTATGCTTCTTTTCCAGATCTTGAAAATAGGCTACATTTTTGTCCTTCTTATCCGGATGCATTTTATTCAAATGATCTTGAAGTCTTGAAGGCTTCATCGCTTCGTTTGAAAATGTTTTTGAACAAAGGCAGAACAAAGAACAAAGAAGAAGGCACAAAGGCAATGATGGGAATTTTCTATAAATCCATATTTAATATATTCTACACTGTATTGCCGTTTCTTCTTTTTTGCTTCCGACATGGCTTTAATTTAAAAAATATGTAAATAAAGTGTTGAACTTAAATACTTGTTTAAAGATAGCGCGCGAAACCACAAATTTAAATACAGCAAGTAACGACAGGAATAAGACAAACACGCACAAACTCGTTTATCTCTTTCGACGCTCAATCGTACCGAGCAAGTATCGAGGAACCAGCCGATTTCTACCGGATCCGCAGAAACTTGTTACAACTTGATTGCGTACGGTGTGCGGGCTAACCTACGAAATCTATGTTAAGTATTTTAAGTTTTTATAACATCATAGAGGGTAGAAATATAAAGTAATTATTCGTTATTATGTAGTAGGTGGGTTTTAATTTTAGTGAAATTTAAAATACTATATAAAGTAAATGAAATTAAAAATTATACATCGCCCCCCTAACCCACATCAATGCCCCCATTTTTTCTGGGCCCTTAACGCCCCCTTCAAGGTTTCAAACGCCCCCAAGGGGGCGTTATCGCCCACTTTGAGAGTGACTGATATACACGTACACGCTCATTATCTTTTCCATACATCCTTCTTTTTACATACACACACACACACACTCACACTAAAATCATCCAATCAAAGCATATGAAAACATGTATATCAGTACTCAATTTGCTGTATACACAGAGATAATATATATAATTGTTTATGATCACTTATATGCTATGGTATGTAAATTGTAACATGTTCATAATATTTGTAACTGTCTCCTACAACACAGTATACACTAACGTAGGAGGCAGGGACCCCTTTATTTATAGAAATGTAACAAAATACCTAATAAAGATTATTATTATTATTATTATAATTAAAAGCATTGTTTATAGGACGTCTAACATAGCGCTTTCCATCGGAATTTACCATATTTATTTTTGTTTCATCTGAAAATAACACTTTTTTTCCATTCTTGTACCGTTAAATTAACATATTTTTTAGCGAATAATATATTTTTTTTTTTTTTTCTTCGAACTGACTACGCTATTGACCAAGCAAGGTCTTACTTAACAGCTTCACCGGACTGCTAAGGCGAGCGCTTAAGGCACTCAGCCGATTTTATTTTGACAACTAGCTCAAGGGTGCGCGGCACACCTCGGCTTTGGCTGTTGCCTGATACATGCAATTCGCGATCTATGTGAGCTAACCTAAGTTAAGCTAACTATTCATACATATATGAGTTGTTGAAACATATATGTGTACCAAGCATACATAACTCAATAACTCTTATATATATTTCGTATCGGATAATATTCTAAACTATTTCAGTTTGATAAGGGAAAAAAGATAAGACCCTTCCACTTGCTTTATGCCTGCACGTGTGTGGAGGTGATATGTGTAATGTTGTCGCAGTGATGTAAGATTTTGTGTCACTGTATCGCGCGAGCAGCGTACTCAAGGGCTCCACGCCGAGGGAACGGACCTAAAACGAATAATAATCGCTTCTCTCGGTATTGCATGGTAAAAAGCGGTACCTTTCGAGAGATTCTTCCAAACAATTTAGGTTCCACTAATCTTCGGCGTATCAGTTTGACGAGATGTTTCTCGGGTCATCAGGTGAAAAAACTTGATTTTTAATTTGGTTTGAGCCTTTTATTGGGTCTCTTTTAGCAACACGAACGATTAGCGTATCGTTTCTGGGAGAGGTTTTTCTTGGCAGAGCCTTTCTAAGAACATTTTCAACAGTTCCATGTGTTTTGTAATGATCAATCGCATTATAAATTTTCTTAACAGAACAATTAAAATGCTCAGCTATGCTTCTATATGCCCACTTATGATCTATATGCCCGTGCCCATGCCCATTTTGAACAAAATAAAATTCAGATTAAATTTTCAATTGCCGCCAAAATAATAGAAAAAGCCAAGAAACGAAGGGTTATTCTCCAATTTCAAAAAAGAACGAGCTATAGATGCTTTTTTTAAATGTTTCTAATTAGGCGTCCAAGCGGCCAGTGACAGAAAATAAACTCCTACATGTGTAATACTAATAATCATTTTGTAATTAAAAGTAAGATATGTTTTATATTTTACTAGCGGGCCCGGCAGACGTTGTCCCGCCCTGATTATAAAAAAATCCTGGACAAATTATATACCAAAACGTTCCTCGTGAATCACTTTATCCAATGGTGAAAACCGCGTAAAGATCCGTTCAGTAGTTTTTGAGTTTATCGCGAACAGACAGACAGACAGACGCGATAGAGGACTTTGTTTTATACTATGTAATGATGCATTTAATGAGGTTTTTATTTAAGTGGCTATATTATTGCATGATTATTAATTATTGAATGTGTATATTTTTTACGAACATTTGTACGTTGAGGTTATACTTTCTTTATTCATAAGAAGTGTTTCTAATTATATGACCACCACTGTATGTACATACGAGTACATAGGTGCTACTAATTTCAATCATTTCATTTGTTATTAGTTCTATAACATTAGTTTATTACGAACATTTAAAAGCAATATTATCTCAATAGTTTTCCCAATACCAATTAGTCCAACCGAACGCCGGACAAATGTGGTCTAATGCTCACATAAAAGCATTTATTGCGCCGCTGCGATTAAATTACAGATATATCACTAAAGACAAACTTATCCACAACTTTAGGTACGAGATTCGCATATACAGCGCCCTATTTATTATCTTAACTTGATTCGGTTCACTCAAGAGAAACCTTTATGAATGTAAAAAGATGTTAAAATATCAAGGCTTTAGATGATACGAGATGAGACGATACTGATGAAAAACATTTCTCAGTGTACTGCTTAACTTTATACTGGCGTTAATTTCACTATTTTCAAATCCAAGATTGTAAATGGACAGGTCGTGGTGTACTTGTGTAGTCAACCATTTGTTCTCTCGAATATGTGTTGTGGTTCAATTTAAATTGTTCAGCTTAAATGTAACAGATTTATTTTACATAAACGCCCAGGATAAACGCCACGAGATTACATGAAATTTTGGAATTGCTGTCCACTGAAACGAGTAGTCATCCCTTTATGAAAGTGCACGTAATGGTAACTAACTATACGGCTACCAGCAATTCTTGTAAGAAGATTTTTGATACTATAATTTTATGCTCAACGAGTAAGATGGAATAAGTGCTTAATAAGTCGAAACTGCGTTCTGAGAAAAGATCGCAATGGCTCTTTTTGATTTGCCATGTCTAGAAGCTACTATCCTGTGCAGACGTGTAGATTCGTTCACTTTGATAATCTGTCAATTGGCAGGAGGATACTGACAGAAATGTTGCCGTTACCCTGTGTTTGTCAAGAAATAAATGTAGGTAAAGCAGAGATTCGAAAAGAATAACCAATTTACGAATAACTGTCAGGGCATAAAAGTAATTAAATTTACATGAATCTCTACACAATCTAATTCAGTGTATCTGCTTTGGTCTCTTTTAACCCGGTTATGAACCACAAAGTTCATACTAAATGCGTAGTTCATACAGAACATTCATTATTTTAATCATTTGAAATATAAGCGCTCAGAGCTTATAAAGAGCCAGAATGTAAAATTCAATTTTTATTAGTATACTAGCTGAACCCGCAGCTCCGCACGCGTTTTTATAAATTGCATTAAAGAAATATAAAATTATGAGATCATGTAAAATTATAGGAATGCTCTTTAAAGACAATTGTAAGTATGATGTGTACGCCAGCTACAGCGACATGTAACGTATACATTAGATATACAAATCTAACAGTGTGTCAAATGAGGTTTATCATCGGCAACATATTTGAAACCTTTACCCGCCATATAACTACCTCAGTGCTCGCTTACACTGTATAAGGGACTAATAAAAGAACTATTTAAAGATGTTATTATAATGATATAATATGTCCGTAATGTCAATAATTAATATGTTTATGGTCTAATATCTTATTAGAAAAACGACTTCATCTTTAAAATTACTTTTAATAATTATAATGTGTAAACAGTAAATGAGCTGACATCTTGAAATCTTACATAAATATAAATCAAGATATAAAATTTTATACCTGTCTAAGCAGTTTTTAATATTTGACAATTTAAATAGTGCTCATTGAACGCGATACAATATCCTTATAACTTACTATGGTCACTGAATTATGTGACGAAAAAGACAATATAATTCAAATTACATACATAAATGCAGATATATCAATTTCAATTATATTTATCTTTGGAGTTCAGTACAACGCACGTCTTACGCACAGGGTTTACAGTGAACAACACATTTTGTTCAATTTTATGCGGACTAAGTCTTACTTCTTATAAGATCAGCTATCTGCCAGTGAAAGTCCCGTGAAAATCA
This sequence comes from Antheraea yamamai, assembly GCA_036509395.1. Classification (NCBI taxonomy): domain Eukaryota; kingdom Metazoa; phylum Arthropoda; class Insecta; order Lepidoptera; family Saturniidae; genus Antheraea; species Antheraea yamamai. The sequence continues at coordinate 231,047 of AP028436.1, forward strand.
GTCAAACCGTTTTGGAGATAGCACTGCGGGCGAAGCCACGGTTAACAGCTAGTCTAAATTAAAATAAACTAAATTACTTTTTATAATGTCCGCTATCTGCCGGTGAAAGTCCCGTAATAATCAGTCAAACCGTTTTGGAGATAGCACTGCGGGCGAAGCCACGGTTATCAGCTAGTGCAAATTAAAATTAATTAAATAACTTTTTATGATGTTCCATGAAAATCGGTGCAACCGTTTTGGAGATAGCATTACGGTCGAAAGCCGCGGTTAACAGCTTATCTAATTTAGAGCAGCCTAAGTTACCCGCTGTAATTTCAGCTATCTGCTAGTGAAATTCCCGTCAAAATCGGTCCAGCCGTTTCGGAGATAACCCGGAACAAACAGACAGACAGACCGATAAAATTTTTAAAAATTGCATTTTTGTTATCAGTATCGTGTACACTTTCATACCCAATCTGTATTTTTTTTAATTTTGATATTACATACAGACTCTTTATTTTTATTCTATGTATAGATTAGTTTAAAGGTTTACATTGAAACAGTGGGTATAGGAGAGTGCACAGTGTCTGTGGGCAGCAGCGGGCAGCGCGAGAGACAAATTAAATTGATTACAGTTTGTAGCGAAAAGTTGTTTTAGAACAGAGAGCTGTAGTGCACTGCGTCGCGCCGCGCTGCTGCGTTTTAGCAATCGACGAACTATTCCGTTCTAGTTGGTACAGTTGGGTCGCCGGTACTCACGAGTCTATTTTTTAAATTGATTTATCATTTGTTTTACTTTAAACCACTTAAGTGTGTGGTTTCAATTAAATTTCAAACATAGTGTCTGTAGGTTAGAAACGGAATGCTACTGGAGTGTTTGAGGTTCATTAGCAGCCTCTCATATTCTAGTAATACTTAACACGTTGCTCTGAGGCAAGGCAACGAACGACGACAACCTGCGAAAGGAACATCAATAACCTTTTAATCCTTGCAAATCGGACACAAAAAGAACTGCAGATTTTTGCAACTTAAATAATTTTTAAAAGTTTCATTTAAATTAAATAAGGCAGTATTGAGAAATTAAATATTGTTATGGTTAAGTCAAAATATTCGAAACGTTAGTTATTGTCGAAAGTGTAATAATAACTATAATTTATTTTGATCCGATTTTACGGTTTCGAAGTGAACTCGTAAATTGTAACTTGTCGAGTGATACTGCCCCACCCACTAGCGCCCACCCGCGACTCTTCCCTCTGCAGTTATTGAGAAAGTTCGCGAATGTTAGCATACTTGGTGCGACATTGATACACGTCCGTTAATATAAAAGTTTGAAGGTGTTCTTGCTTATTAATATGAAACGTAATCTTGTCTACGAGCTGCGATAAAGAACCGCAGAGCAGGGAGAGGGAGAGAGCGAGCCGAGCGTTAGAGGGGGTTTTCGAAACCTACTATCCTGTAAAAGCAGGTAAAGTAGTATCATTATAAGTTATGTGTACTTGGCACCCCACTTTGAAAAAAATATATTTTGAAGTTACCATTCGATAGTGCTTCGTTTATACCGCTTTTATTTTCATTTGTACCTTAAAGTGAAAAAGTTATAGTGTTTTCAAAATTTGGCCCGCAGCCCATTTTAAGTTATCAAAATTCTATTAACGGGGCTCGAATCTAAATTATTTTAAGACGTTTGTACCATTTCTATTTCTTCTTTTACTTCAAACCCGAAAAAGTTACAGGAATTTCAAAATAAAAAAAAATATAGCACTCTTGTTTCAAAATAAAAAAAAAATCTGTAAATGAAGTTCGTCGTGCAAACGTATGAACTTGCAGGTAACGATTTGTATTTCTGAAAAAATCAAAAATAAAGAAAATACAGGAACTTGCAGAAATTGCAGATATTGCAGAAAACCAAATTATTAACTGCAATTTCATTTGTTTGCACGACGAACTTCATTTACAGATGTTTGTTTAATTTTGAGATAAGACTGTTATATTTTTTAATTTTGAAATTCCTGTAAATTTTTCCGGTTTGAACTAAAAGAAAAAATAAAAGTGGTACAAACGTCTAGAAATAATTTAGATTCGAACCCCGTTAACAGAATTTTGATAAGTGGGTTGTGGGTCAAATTTTGAAAAAGCTACAACTTTTTTCACTTTGAGGTACAAACGGGTATAAACGAAGCACTAACGAATGGTATCTTCTATCGAATGGTATCTTCATAATATATTTTTTTCAAAGTGGGGTACCAAGTTCACATAACTATCATTATATCACATTTATTAATGGCTTAATGCTAAGTATAGTACAGCAGTGTAATGGGTTCTGAGCACAGCGCCGTAGACTCATGAAATCAATCAACATTAGCCGTCGTTATTCGACTTGAAACATTACTTATTACATTTTATTGACATAACGTGTACTTTATAAGAATCAACATAGCAATGTTGTACCCTTTGTATGGTAGCGGTGAGCCTACTGTTCCAACACTGAGGTCAAAGAAAATTATTAATTAACGTAATAGAATATCACTTTTATTATAATATTTTCTAAAATTTTCATCCGATTCTATCATTTTAAATGATGTTAATGTAAATAGTAATTCCACAAACAAGTTGATGATGTGAAACAGACGCGAGATGCGATGTCGGTCTGTCTGTCTATACGCAGAAACATCAAGAATTTTCAACACACACACCATGAATAGAGAAAACGCCGGCGTAAACTTTATACACGTTGAATGTCAATCAATGTATTATTTATTTTGAATTCGAATTAAATTTGAGCGAAATTGTTGAGGCGAGCGCGCGCGGTTCTCTTGTTAAGGGGCTGCAGTTTTGTTTTAATAATTTGAATTTATGCCCAAACTTTTAAAAATTTAACGAGTCATCTCTGTTAATATAGATACTCTAAATATTATGTCTTTACCTATGAAATTGCCGTTTTGTATGAAAAAATTTAAACGATTTTTTTTCATGTATTTTTTATTTGTAATAGGTATTTACCCATGAAATTGCCGTTCTGCAGTACTGGCCATTTCAAATCAAAATAATTTTTGTTTGGCTAAGAATTCTAATTTCAAATTAATTTTATTTTAAAAACATGGAATTCTTTTCCAAAAGTAGTCATTTGTTTATTGATTAGTGTTACATTTTCATCACATTTCAATTTTTTTGTCATCATGGATACGTTGAAAATTCTAGTAATTATGGAATTTGACTACCGTCGATGCAGCAACGCGGCACAAGCGGCACGCAACATCAACGACGTTTACGGAGCTAACACTACAAACCAACGCACCACCTGTTATTGGTTTGCTCGCTTCCGTTCTGGGAATTTCGACCTGAAAAATGAACCTCGCGGTCGTCCGAAGACTTTGGTCGACAATGACGAATTAAAGGCGATTGTGGAAGCTGATGATACACAAGTAATCACCCATGCAATCAATGCATCTTTGCCAACGCAGTAGCAGTTTATTGATGCCCTTCTTAAAGAAATCAGCTGGACGGGAGGCAACAAATTCTTCAAAGGCATTTTGTACTGCCTCTCGGGTATTGAATTTTTTTCCCGCCAAGGAGTTATCCAAATTCTGGAAAAAGTAGTAGTCTGTAGGCGCAAGGTCTGCTGAGTAGGGCGGATGACGGAGAACTTCCAACCCCAGTTCTTGCAACTTGGAGACCGTCTGCTGTGCAGTATGAGGTCGCGCGTTATCGTGCAGGAGCAACAGAGACGAGCGATTCACCAATGCTGGTTGGAGATGTGCCAGCTTCTCCATCATTGTGTTCAGTTCTTCACAGTACACATCTGCAGTAATACTCACCCCTTTTGGTAAGAAGCTGTGTGATGAATCACACCGGCGCTAGACCACCAAACAGTGACCATCACTTTTCTAGGGGTAAGTTTTCGTTTAGAGCATTGTTTAGGTGCTGAACCGATCGAACCAACTTGCTGAGCGCTTGCAGTTATCAAACAGAATCCATTTTTCATCGCAGGTAACAATTCGGTTCAAAATTCCTTTATTTGTGTGTCTGTTGAGCAGTGCAAGGCACGTCTCGACGCGTACTTCGCGCTTGTGATCATTGAGTTCGTGGGGCACCCATTTGTCAAGCTTTTTTACCTTGCCAATTTGACGCAAATGGACCAATATTGTTTTGACGCTAACGTCGAAAGCTGCTGCTAATTCAGCCGTAGATTGTGTATCATCAGCTTCCACAACCGCCTTTAATTCGTCATTGTCGACCAAAGTCTTCGGACGACCGCGAGGTTCATTTTTCAGGTCGAAATTCCCAGAACGGAAGCGAGCAAACCAATAACAGGTGGTGCGTTGGTTTGTAGTGTTAGCTCCGTAAACGTCGTTGATGTTGCGTGCCGCTTGTGCCGCGTTGCTGCATCGACGGTAGTCAAATTCCATAATTACTAGAATTTTCAACGTATCCATGATGACAAAAAAATTGAAATGTGATGAAAATGTAACACTAATCAATAAACAAATGACTACTTTTGGAAAAGAATTCCATGTTTTTAAAATAAAATTAATTTGAAATTAGAATTCTTAGCCAAACAAAAATTATTTTGATTTGAAATGGCCAGTATTGCAGAACGGCAATTTCATAGGTAAAGACCTATTATATGTTTTCGTTTATGTTAATATGGAGCTATTGCTATAGTATGATAATAGGATAAAGTTAAATAAACACAAAATATATATGTGCTGCATGTACAATATACATCAAGTTATTAATTTGATCGGTGTTTTAACAGTTCCATATCTCCTGACGTAACTGTACTGTTGCAAAAAAATATTTACGATCCCCTGTTTATCGTAATTTTTCGTAAAGCTTGAAAAAAAGAAGTCAAAGATATTCATATATTTGTTTAAACCCCAGAGAAACGATGTAAGAGTATATTCTAAAAATGTAACTCGTGTTAGTATGATCTGAAGAACGGAGACAGTGTCCATCGGCCACGTTAAAGCTGGTGCGCCACTTCGCTTCTGCCATAGCGTACGGATATAACAATAAAACTTTATCATCTAAATAAATTATGAGCTTGTTAGTTGTGTGTCGAAACTGATGTGTACAGTGCACGAGATGTCGTGTCGTGTGGTGACGTCACGTGTCGAGCTCGCCACTAACGCTCTCTGGTTTATACGATTTAATATTCTGTTGTGCACTTATTTTTTTACTGGTTTCACACTATAACCCCGTTTGGCATGATACTTACGTACAACGATTTAGTCAGAATAGGAAGATAACAGAATATATTTTAGGATTAAGTAGTTTATGTTGAGTTTATATTATTTTGTAATTAAATACAAACACAGATTTTTTACAATGTAACGTTTGTCCCTATTCCGTCCAAATACTTTTCCGATAAACGATATTTATATATTACTATTAACAGACAATACAAGCAAATAGTAAACAAAACTGAGCTCTGCTGTAACAGTTTGCCGGCGCTGTTACTGCGCTGTTACTGCGCTGGCAGAGTATTAAACTTCCAAAATAGATTTCATTATAAAGAAAAATAATAATTTACACAGTGATGTTAGTTTCACAGTAAATTATCTAAGAATCTAAAAGCAACATGAAAAGTAACTAAAACAAATTTACATCGTTTCGAGGTTGAATATTTCTTAAATCGTAAACCGTAGACAAACATTGTTATGTGCGAGTGAAATCATTCATTGAGATCAAAGCATCAAAATAGCTCGGCTCAGCCGCGTGTTTACGAGCGAACCATTCATAGCTCTGACCGCGACGCTTGGGATCGGTCACCGCCCTCAGCGCACTCACCGCCTTCACTCCTCAGGTACTCTCTAACCGGCCGCATTCTATACTTAATTTAGTATACTCTGTATTCTTGAAATAGCGAATAGCTAAATCCTTACATATTAGAAACAAAAATATAATCCAAAAACGTTGTGTGGTTTTGTGAAACCACTACGCAAGTGACTCTCTTTGGGATCTTAGGCATTTAACTGGAATATTTTCAATTTAGGGTATCAAAATCGAGTTTTTAATCTTAATTTACTAATTGGAAAATAGGAATGATAGTAGGTAATCAATAGTAGACAAGGTATCCAGCTATAAAATTTAATTTCTATCTGCGTATTAGAGTACGGAATACATAATACAATCATTCAGGTGGTACATATATTGACTTTGGCTGCTCTGCCGAGTGTCTCTCACTTTACTCTTACTCCGAGGCCGGGCGGCGGCTGTAATGCGACATGCGATAAATGTGACATAAAAATTTGAGACGATTGAAATAAACGCTTCACTTTAAAATCTACGTACTCAATTTATGTGGTTCTTTTTTAACCATAGGTTTATTATTTGATAAAAATCAAAAATTATGGGGTCAAAGGTAAAGTAAATAAATATATAATGATTTTCGATATATTCTGTTACCATGTTTTACGTTAACTGTTAAGTATTGACCTATATACAGATCTAGAGAGAGGAAGCGTTTTTCAAAAAATGATCTATCGTCGTATAATAACCGTAACAGTTTTGTCAGTAAAACATATTTGACGTAGTGTTTTACAAATTGGCAATGTGGATTGATACCTCGTTTTAAAATTTAACACTATTACTTTAAAAAAATGTCATTGGTCTCTGAGTCTAAAACATGGAATAGCTGAGAATTATACCGGCCGTTTACAAAAGTCTAGCTTATTTAAGTTAGTGCAAATAAAATAGATTATGGAAGATGTATTGTGAAGGCAGAATTAAGACACTAAATTCTTGAAACTTGTTCGTTTCAGATTTGCAATACAGAAATGTAATTTGCTCAAATTCCAGTTTACACATAACAACGTTGTGATTAAATTTTATTATCTGTACATATAAGATGATTTAACTTTGAATTCAAAAATTATTAATTGCGGTTATTCGCAATCAGTGCCTACAATCCCACTTATTTTAATATACAAAGTTAATAGTATTAAATGTAATAATAAACATTAATAGTTCCGAAACGGAAGAACACACGACTACTAGTTTCCAAGTGCACAGAGAGAGTCGTCATGCATCACGTCGCGTCAGACTAATGTGAACATCATGTGAAAGCCATTTGCTTCACTACATATTACCTAAACTTTGTCCCCGTCCGTGTTACTCGTAACTACTGTTAGCTTATTTGTTAGGAGTATCTTCATCTGACCTTCGACATTACTTAGAGTTAGTCGATGATTTTGTGCGGATTGTCTTGTAACTTTACTCTCATGTTATATTATTACATTGGGACTGTTCATGAAAAGATAAACAACATTATAGAGCTGGAAATATAGAATTATTATTCAAATATATATTACAATTCAAACGCGAAACTCTTATAAAGTTTAGAATTTATTGTTGCAATACGAATATCACGAAAAATAAATAGATAGCAACACCGAGTCCATTACGCGGTGACTGGTTCCCGGTCACATAACTCTTAGAGTACTAAGTGAAAAGCGCAATACATTACAATAAACCTTAGTTAATATAAAACCAAGGATTTCGTGCAAAGCGACGTCAACACTCGTTGTGTGAGCTCGCGAGGTGCTTTCAATGATATAGTTATAATATCTTTGGGTGCTTTAGTATGGCGCACTCGCGACTGATATATAATACTTCAGTCAGCTTTTGGTTGTAATGATATTGGTTTTATCGCTAAATTAACTGAACCGCTTACGGAAATATTGATTCGGGAAAACCTTAAAATTCTTTTATTGTACTGTAAAAATGTTTTTATAATAATCAGTTGCTATTGCTCATCGGATACTGATCTGGAGTTTTTGTGGTCATGTGCTTGTCTCTTTGTGAAGCTTAATATAGTTTTGTATACATAATAAGTAAGTACATCTAACAATACGAGTGAGTAAGACGGAGGTAATTATTATCTTGCTTTGAGGAGAAAAATAGAAATCGTGATAATGTTGTAACCAATATCTATTATAATATCAATACATATTATATAGTAGAATGAAATCATTTTCATTAGGCCCACCTGCTTTAAAAAGCAACGCTCTTGCGACTCCCATGGTGTTGCTAGTGTCTATGGACGACGGTGATCACCATCAGGTGACTCGCCTGTTAGTTTGCCCCCTATAAAATAAAAACGATCATTTTAAACTTCAGTCTGTTTGCCCATTAGTTCTTCTAAACTATTAAAACGGCATGTGGAGTCCCCTATCACTTGCGAAATATCTTCCGGAAAGTTTATATGTGTTGTTATAATACATATATAGTATGTTTAAATACACTTGAAACAAGTCGATATATTGTAAACAAGTAAAACTATTTACGGTAAGGTAACGTTGACAAAATATTCGTAATGTATTACGAAAGATACTTATAGAAAAAATGATGATGATACATGTCTGTCTCCTAAAAGTAATGAGCAGTAATTATTTAATAAGAATATTGAATTATTTGCGACGCAATTTTGATCAATATGGTGTTTAATCCGTACCCAATAAAATGACCAAATGACACAGCACAGCGTATAACTTCAACGAATATTAGAAGATATAGATTTAAAATTACGTGCAACAAAAAAGTTGTTTGCGTGAAAAAACTTACAAAGCTTCTTTGATTTTTGATTCTTTGATTGTGAATATATTAAAGCGTCAATAAATTTAAATCGTTTAGACACCTACGTCGCCACATTAGTACACTCATGTGAAGCCAGGGCGGATCGCTAGTATATCTTACTTAAGTTGTTTTGTACAATATAGAACGCACAATCAGACGTTCCAAACAATTGTAATCTAACCCTTAAATGATCGACATCGATCGGTTTGAAATACTTCCATAACTTTACAGAATCCTTAATATCATTTATTTCCTTTATGATGACAAAGCCTCGAACAGAGTGAAGCAGTCGGCGACAGCCAGTTTCAGACGAAAATAAGTTTTGAATGAAACAAAAGGACAGCTTTTTGTCGAGAGTTCTCATTTACCACTAAAGTGTTCAGCGTCCCTTGTTTGCGAAACTCCTCTAATTTCAGCTATTCACCTTCCTGCCAATTTAATTCATAATATTCATCATTTACAGGACCGTATTCCGTTATGCACAAGATTTATTTTTGTGTGAGCTTGTGATAAATTTTATAAAGTAACCTGAATGCGAGGCTAATGGAGTATGTGAGAGCTAATGGTTTCAACGTCGTCGGCACTAAATGTGAAAAAATATTTTTTAAGCGGTTTATTGGTGAATATTACTATACAGTGTAACCGACACAAAGGCGTATATACTCTTTAACATACACATATGTATACTGTGAATCCCGGCATGTAATAACTATTGACAAGTATAAAATATATGTGTAAGTCACCCCAAACACTACGCACGCTACGTATCTTGATTTGTTCAGGTTTTAAAAATGAGACAATTACTGGTGAATCAAATAGCATCTCTGTTGATATATTGTAATTCAAATTGTTGTCAATACGGGATGAAGGCTGAGAGCTAGCAGTGAAAAGAGAAAAAAGACATTATATAAGTTCACGAGTTTTGATTCGATTTTAAATAAGGTATCTTATTTATTTGTGTGAAAGCGAAAACTTAATTAAGTTTGTAAATTATCTATACTATAACAAAACTGTAAGAAAGCCAAATCTGTACATTAAATATTTTTTGAAAATTTTCATCGGGGTAGACTTTGTTATCGATATAGAAGCCAAAAATAATCCTTCTACAATTTTTGTCTGTCTGTCTTTCTGTCCCTGTGAACACGCATCACGCTGAAAGTATTGAACCGATTTTAACGAAACTTGATACAGTAATAACTAATATTACAAGGTTACATTTAGGATACTTTTTGTCACATAAAACGCAAGGGGTTCTCCAGGATAACGAAAGACAAAAAAAATGCAGTTAATGTAACTAGACTTTTTTGCGACACCTTAGTACAAGAGCCAGCAACGTTGGAAGAACGACAATTTTAGAAAAGCTGGTTCTTTAATATTAAGGTATATTATGCCCTATCAAACAGGATGCAGGATACTTGGTAGCCGGGTAACGTTGTGTTTTTTAATGCGCATCACACCTTTACAGGTCAAAATTTTTATTTATAAATAATTTTAGGAAAAAAATTTTTCGGTAACTTTTTAACGCTATTAAAAACATGAATTTATCACTACCAGATAATTTTGTTATTGACAATAATGTGCCCGATGATATTCTTTATAAATTGAAATAAATCATTTCAAAACATTTTATTTTTTCCATTACAAAGAACATATTTCATTTTATTAACCATTATGATATTGAGATTTCACCGTAAACAATGAAAAACAACGATAAACGTAGACATATGACTTCAGACTGACGTCATCTTGAATACATGCGTCTATAATAGGCGCTTCCATAATTATCACTATCTTTATTATACAGCAAGTGTTGCGCTAAGCTATCACCATAGCTAAGTTATTCTATACATATTATTTTTAATTTACCCTCTTTTAAGTCTAAATAAAATAAAATTAAAATTACAGCAATCTTAACATACTTTTTATATTTAAAATTTATTTTATTATATTTAAAAAATAGCTTCGAGCCCATTATTGTTAATAAAAAAAAATCTGGCAATAATAATTTCATGTTTTAGTAGCGTTTCAAAGTTAGTGAAAAACAAAACATTCTAAAATTAAACCGTTGCTAGCTCTTAGACAAATAGTTACAGGCAAGTGAAAGTTGACGCGGCGACGCGACGCGATGCATCATATCTTTTTTTTTACGTTTTTTTCAATACAATGGAGTATGAAAAAGTTTTAATACAAGTTGAAAATTGTTATGATAAAGTAAGCGGTAGAGATGCTTTTTTAATTTTATTTTTACGTATTGTCGATGTGTAGAGTCTATGTACCGTAGGTTAGGTGTCGTAATAGAGAAAGACAGAGAGAGAGAGAGACTGTATATAATATATACTTACACAAATTTCAGTTCAATAGCAAACCTACTCAAGGATTACCTATTGATGTATTAACTTTTATTTACTTGATAAACCAAGATCATTCAGTGTTTAATTTATCATTATTCTTTATATATAAAAATCAATATTTATATGTTTGTTCTCTATGCATGCCGAAACTACTGATCAGATTGTGATAATTTAGGACGGTATTCTGGGGACGCCCGAGATCGCTAAAGAAGCTATCCAGACTGGATATTTCGATCATTGAAAAACCTATGTTCAGGATTTATCCTCCCCAAACAAGACTGATTTGTTACTGCCATGGAACTCAAACTGGAATGTATTCTACCAAATTAAAGGCAAATCTTATGCTTCCCTTTAGGATAACACTCCTGATAATCCATGGCTTTATAAATTTCGTGACTGTTGTAAGTTTGCTGCGTCTACTATCTGTAGACAGAGCGCTCTCCAGTGCATCTTGCAAAGTTGAGAATCAGCAACAAATCAATATGTGTATGGAGGTCAGATGAAGGCACTCTAGAACACATTTTTTAGATTACCCCAATTTAGTATATCATTGTATGATATTTTACCTAACAATATACTACGTCCGTCTGATTTTAACAAAGGCACAAAGGTATGTATTTTCTCCTTTTGTCAATACTCTAATTTTAAGTGTTTTAACAAAATTAAACATCAACATAACACAATAACTAACAGTAATTATTATGTAAATATATATTTATTTAAGGTCTGGTGTCTGTAGTGTTGTGTTCGTCTTTGTGTATCTCAGTGGTATAATCTGGAAGAATTAAATTAAGTAATCAAAATTTTATATTATCTATAAAGTGACTCTCCCATGACTAATTTGAGAATTGTAGAATTCATATCCATGTAACTCCAATACTACAAAGTTGAAATTTGTGAGTTTGGATTTTCGGGGTAATCTCTGATACTACTGAATCGATTTTGAAAATTATTTCACTGTTAGAAAGGTATATTAGATTACTTTTTATGTAGGGAAATATATATTATACAGTAAATGGGGCGTGGAGGTGAGGGTCAAAGGAGCAACCCAGTGGATATCGGGAAGACATTTCTTGCCAATATTACTATATATATAGTATACTATATATAGTATAGTTTCGAGTCACAATTGGACCCGATAAGTTTCGCTACAATCGGGTTTTGGGTTTTTTAATATTTCTGGCGTTTGGAAATAAAATTGGAACCGGTAATAACCTATTTGGTGCAGATGAAGTTGCACGGGTCAGCTAGTCTATATATAAATATAGATAAATATATATGAATAGGCGAAGATAAAACTGCTCAATATCTTTCTCCTCTGTGTTTCTTAACCGATTAGTATTAGTTTAGTGGCTATTGACGAACTTTAAGCGCTATCAATAAAAAAAATTGGAAGTATCTCTTTTTTTCAACGAGTCCTCAAACTTTCTTCTGTGTATCTCTATTCGTTATAATTCACGCACCTTACGTTGCCATTTTTCTAAGTAACAGTAGTTGTTTTGTGAATTCGCAAGTTCTCTTTTTTTATATCACGATGGTGGCAAACAAGCATGCGGGTCGCCTGATATTAAGCAATCATCGCAGCCTACAGATGCTTGCCACATCAGAGGTGTCACATGCTCGTTGCCGACCCTTCAATAACCTATTCACTTTTCCTTGAAGAACTCATTCTGTAGCCCCCACGAAAAACCTCAGCAGAAAGCTCATTCCACAATCGAAGCGTTCGTGGGAGCAAATCCCTCTGGAAGCGGACCGCCCGAGACCATTTCGGACGGAGGATGAATTTCCTGTCGATGACGATCGGTACGATCGTGCGGTACAAGCATAATATTGAACAATTCCTCGGAACACAACCCATTATACAAATGGTAGAAAACGCATAAAGAGGCGACGTCTCTCCTTACCCTTAACGGTTCGATACCGTTTGTGAGCCTGGGCCCGTCAACAATTTTTACAGCTCGTCTTTGAGCCGACCCAAATGGCCCAAGTTTGTATCCAGGTGCTCTCGTCCAGAGATGGCAACAGTACATCATATGGGTTGGAACTTGCGTTTTGTACAACGGCAGTCTTTGCCTAGGGGTGAAGTACTGTTTCTCCTTGTTCATAACACCGAGCGTTTTGGATGCTAGCCTAACCTTGTCATCCAGATATCTACGAAACTGAACGTCGCTAGAGATTTTCACTCATTCATATAGCACTATGGTTAAAGCGTTAACAATATACGAGAATCGAGATCATTTTAAAATGGTATTTGCATGCACTACTAACGTACTGTATAGATATTCGTAATAATGAGTTATAAGAAAGCCATGGCGTCCATAGTGTTAGTGGTGACCTCACCGCCGCAACATCGCACTCAGGGCGATGGCTTGGAGTCGAACCCGTCGCGTATATACAGAGTGATCGTGTGATAAGGGTATTTTAGTATCCGCGAGGTGTTTCAGGTCACGCGACACACTGTACTATTTCTCTCATAATTTGCTTGCGCATATTAATGTTTGACGGCGTTTCTTATGAGTTTAAAATATAATGAGAGTATTCTGAAAAGTGTAAGAATTGTGTATTGTAATCCGGTCAATCTTTATATAATAATATAAATAAAGATTGTACTTATTCAATGTTTTCCTAATAATAGGTCTTTACCTATGAAATTGCCGTTCTGCAGTACTGGCCATTTCAAATCAAAATAATTTTTGTTTGGCTAAGAATTCTAATTTCAAATTAATTTTATTTTAAAATCATGGAATTCTTTTTCCAAAAGTAGTCATTTGTTTATTGATTAGTGTTACATTTTCATCGCATTTCAATCTTTTTTGTCATCGTGGAAACGTTAAAAATTCGAGTAATTATGGAATATGAGTCCCGTCGTGGCACCAACGCGGCACAAGCGGCACGCAACATCAACGACGTTTACGGAGCTAACACTACAAACCAACGCACCACCTGTTATTGGTTTGCTCGCTTCCGTTCTGGGAATTTCGACCTGAAAAATGAACCTCGCGGTCGTCCGAAGACTTTGGTCGACAATGACGAATTAAAGGCGATTGTGGAAGCTGATGATACACAATCTACGGCTGAATTAGCAGCAGCTTTCGACGTTAGCGTCAAAACAATATTGGTCCATTTGTGTCAAATTGGCAAGGTAAAAAAGCTTGACAAATGGGTGCCCCACGAACTCAATGATCGCCAGCGCGAAGTACGCGTCGAGACGTGCCTTGCACTGCTCAACAGACACACAAATGAAGGAATTTTGAACCGCATTGTTACTTGCGATGAAAAATGGATTCTGTTTGATAACCGCAAGCGCTCAGCAAGTTGGTTGGATCCTGGTTCAGCACCTAAACAATGCCCTAAATGAAAACTTACCCCTAGAAAAGTGATGGTCACTGTTTGGTGGTCTAGCGCCGGTGTGATTCATCACAGCTTCCTACCAAAAGGGGTGAGATGTGTACTATGAAGAACTGAACACAATGATGGAGAAGCTGGCACATCTCCAATCAGCATTGGTCAATCGCTCGTCTCCGCTGCTCCTGCACGACAACGTGCGACCTCATACTGCACAGCAGACGGTCTCCAAGTTGCAAGAACTGGGGTTGGAAGTTCTCCGTCATCCGCCCTATTCACCAGACCTTGCGCCTACAGTCTACTACTTTTTCCAGAATTAGGATAACTCCTTGGCGGGAAAAAAATTCAATACTCGAGAGGCAGTACAAAATGCCTTTGAAGAATTTGTTGCCTCCCATCCAGCTGATTTGTTTAAGAAAGGCGTCAATAAACTGCCACTGCGTTGGCAAAGATGCATTGATTGCATGGGTGATTACTTCAATTAATACAAATAAAAAAACACGAAAAAAAATCGTTTAAATTTTTTCATACAAAACGGCAATTTCATTGGTAAATACCTAATATATCATTGCATAAACGTTGTTTGTGATCTATTATGGTTACACTTTGAAATTACATTTCTGTAAACATGATCTTTTATCTATCTATCATTTCTTTTGCTTATATAGAGAACTACTTCCAATGTTTGATATTAAATATCTGTCATAGTTATTACAAATACTAATTATATTATGTACTAGCTGTACACGTAGATCAGCACGCGTTTTTTAAATTTGTATTAAAGAAATATAAAATTGTGAGTCCATCCATCATTTTTTTTTTAAAGTGTAGAGAAAATCCATCATGGACTGTCAAGCCCCCGGGGGAGGGCCTGAGCTGAGTCGACCGACGACTGTATCCTGGGACGTAGCTGCCGGTGCCTTTCGGTGACTTAACCGACTAAAACTCCACGGCAAACCGTACGCCGCACTATGGGAGTGTCGCGGGGGGGCGTGAGCATGCTCCGCGACACCCCCGGCTGAAGCAGCTCGGATGCGAGACTGCCTCACAGCCCTCCCGCCTAAGTCAGGTGTTTGGAGAGACGTCGCGAGATGATACGCTCAAAAAGCTTTCCAGCCTCATCAAGAAGGACGATGGGCCTGTAAGCGTTAGGCGAGTCCACAGGACGATCCGGCTTCTTCATTAAGGTGAGTCGCCCTACTTTTCATTGTTCCGGGAAGACGCCGGACTGAATACGAGCACTGAGGAGATGCCTAAGCTTGTCTCCAAGGTGTTCTAGAGCTAGTGCCTAGACCCAACCCGGGATCCCATCCGGACCCGGTGCAGTTTTGTTCCCTCGAAGTCTCCTTATAGCGGCTTTCATCTCTGACTGACTGATCGGGGTCACCTCCTCTAGGTTGTCCTACTCAGCCAAGGTGGGAAGGGCTGCAAACAGAAGGGAGTGTGCGATTCTAGCAGGGAATAGAGAGGACGATATAAAAACCAGAAAGTCAGGCCGAAGACGTTAAATGATGGGGGGGACCCAGGGACCAAGGAAACCAAAAATAATTCGGTAAGGTCGTCCCCAGGGGCCCCTATCCAGGGTCTGTAGCAAATCCTCTCTAGACTTGGCCTTAGCTTGTCTGATAGAGGGTTGGAGAGCTTTTTTCGCATCTTTGTAGCAGATGCGCAGCTGCTCCTCCTCCACGGCTGATCGGCCCAGGCGCAATTACGATGTCTTGCGAGCCGTCTCCTTGCAACAATACACTCGGTCCGCAGTCGTGCAATTGCCAAAAACCACCAGTGAACTCTCCGCTTGGGTGGTTCATGCCGTTTTCGTAGCATACATGCGTCTGAGATGCTCGTCATGGTGTCTTAGTACCACCGTGTTTCCATGGTGATGTCTAATGGTCCACTAGTAGGTGAAGACCAAGACGCGACGATAGCAGCCTCATCCAGTAGGTCTAAAAATATCTTCACCGGCATTACCTCTCGCTGTCGTAATATAACTATGGTATTGCGTTATTTATTTTTTTTCACTTTTATCTATAGTTTTTGTAATTTTCTTTTGTCTATTTATATTGCCACCCGGTAGTTATGAAAATAAAATGTCTCCTTAGGTTTGCCTGGAAGAGATCGCTCTAAGCGACAAGGCCGCCTAACTGTACACATATTGTAAACTGATGACTTATTTTGTATATTTTCAACGTGTGTGCAATAAAGAGTTTTATTATTATTGTCTTCTCTGAGCCTTTTGACCACCCATTTGTGCGATGTCGGCGCGTTGTTGTTGGGCATAGGTGTAGCTAAAGAGTGAGATACTTCGAACGGTATGTATAAATGGTCCGATAGGGACTGCGTATTCTCCGCCACTCTCTAGTTTTGTACACGCCGAGTAACTGCAGCATAAGCAAATGTGACATCCACGATGGAGCTACCTTGAAACCGAACGCATGTCGGTGCCGTCCTCTAGTTAACAATAGAGAGCCCCAGTTCCAGAGTCCACTCATGTAGAGTCCTGTCACGCAAGTCCGTGACACGGGATCCCCACGCTACGGATTTCGAATTAAAATCCCCGGCCACGGTCGAACGGTCAAACGGTCGAGTGGTTGACATAATTAATGTATGTCGTTTATAGCCTCCTCGTAACCCATCACTGCGGACGTAGAAAGTACGGTTACCATATCTCGAGCCTGCGACTTTTGGCTACGTATCTTCCCTTTCTTTGGAAAAGGCACTTACCGCTCCCAAGTTTGTGGTTTGCTGGTTTTTTAGGTTCCGCGCAGACTACACAGTGCGGAGCAACCGAGCACTCAAGGGTTTTATGACCGGGCTTTCCACATCGAAACAGAGATCACTGCGGTCCTCAAACGCAGTGCATGTATGTTCAGTATGGCCGGTTTTGAGACAGCGGGAACATCTTGCCTCGTGAGGCTGAAGTAACTTTACTTGAGCTGTGATGCAGCCAAGTATGATCTTATGCTCCTGCACGAGCGTTTTAGCTACTGCCACCGGGCAGCGGATCAGCGCCCTACCAGTACCGTAAGGAGCCCGACGAAGAGCCCAAACTTTCACGTATCCCACGGAGCAATCACCTTGCGAGGCTACAGCGCTGGCAATTTCCTCTTCGGTGACAGATTCGTCCAACGCCGAAACGCGTAATTCAGCACGTCTGGTGGGCCTCGACACTTGAACGTTATTCGTACCGATAGCTTCGTCTAAGATCTCTTTCAAACGCGTCGCTAAAAGATCCCCCTTATTTGAGCTCGTGGTGCCAGGTACCTCCAGCTTACGAGCGCATGAAGCAGTCTCTCTAAACTTCAGGAAGGGAATGTCAAAACTGGCCAAGTCCAACTTGTTCTTGACCAGCAACATCACCTTCCCGTAGTCAATCCACGTATCAGGTGCTCTCAACGAGAGTGTCAGCACTACTGCTGAAGAGCGCGGGACAGTTATTTTCTGAACGGGTACTCCCGGTTGCGGACCCTTAGGTTTGACTACCTGCTTCCTTATGCCTTGCTTGGCAACAGTTGAGTTGAGTGGCCCACCGGGCTTAGTAGGCTGCCGAGTTACGGTAGCTGCCTCCTGAGCGGCCAGCGACTTCTTCTTTTTTCTTCCAGTTTTGGGGTCAGAAGACGTAAGGATCTCGGAGCGATTTTTTATCATGCTATTAATCCGTTCTGATAGCGAGTGTGCAAGTTCCTCGAACTTTTTCTCCAATTTGGTAGAGATATTCTCCTCCCGAATCCTCCCTTGGCGTCGTTGAGGCAAAGGCTGAGTTTCTTCACTTCCTATTCTCAGTCCAATGTCGGGAACGACCTCATTGGGCGCTAGGACTGGAACGCTAACCCTTGAGAAATCCGCTTTCATCTTCTCCATCCCTTTACGAACCGCCGCCGCGAGTACGAGCCTCCGTCGCCTGTCTCGAATTCGCTTCTTGCAGCTTCACATACGCCGCCTGGAGCTTCTCCAACTCTGCGTAGGTATTTCTGCTACATAATCCATAACAGAATCTGAGATGGATGCTGCAGCTTCTTTAAAAGCCTGTATGCAGATCCCCTGTAGATTACCCGATTTCTTCGCAACACAGAGAATCACCTCGATGTCGCTGTGGACCCTCTTATTCAGATCTAGCATTGGCTCCTCTCCCGTAGGCGTGGAGGCTGTGACTCTTCTCGTTGAGCGCGCGAGCCGAGCTCGAGCAGCCAGTGCCTCTATTTCTTGAGTGCTTCTATTTCTTGGAACCTTGGAACCTGAACCTACTATATCCCCTTAGTGCTCACTTACACTATATAAGGAACTAATGATAAAAATACTTAAAGATAATGATATAATATGCCCATATTATCAATAACTTAATACGTTTATGGTCTACTATCTTATTAGAATCTATCTTTAAAATTACTATTAATAATTGAAATGTTGAATTGTAAACAGTAAATGAGCTGACGTCTTGAAATCTTGAATAAATATAAATCAAGATATAAAACGTTATATCTATCTAAGCAGTTTTTAATATTTGACAATTTAAATAAAATAAAATGGCCGCCAAAATGACCAAAGAGACAATATAATTCAGAATACATACATACATATAAAGCAAATTCCATTCCACGATATCGTTTCACATGCTATAGTGGCAATATCCAGACACATCGACACCTGTGTCTACTATACCGACTTGACTAACGACACAGTTAGTAGGTACATCCATCGGGACGTGTACGCTCCGGCGCGGGACATTGTGGGTATTACCTAAAGTTGGCCATAAAGGATCAAAATAAATCCGCCACAAAGGTAATAACGTCATTAAAAAATCCTTCCAAAGTTAATAGTTAAATAAAATAATAAAAATAAACTAATAAAAATTAATAAATATATAAAATAAAAAAAACACCCAATAATTACTCACAGAGACGGTTTTTGACGTATACAATAAATCTAACGAAAACAAAAAAAAGGTGCGGACCAAGAGTCTGGAGAATAGAAGAAAAGAAAAATATAAAGCAAACAAGTTATTAAAATAGCGTATCACAAAAGTTCCCCTTTCCTTTAAAAAATCAATTGATCAAACCTATTCTTGAAATTTCAACTAGGTACTCGTTTTTATCGGAGATAAAATGAACTAAAACATAGAATATCGGGTATGAATTTAATCGAGCGAGCTACAGTGCGGCCGATAATAGTTCTATATTGAACATTAAAGTGAATAGAAGCAGCAACAACCGGAAGAAAGGGGCAACAATATATAGCCTAGATAACACTTGGAAGAGTCTTCTATTTGCGAGTAAAAGTCTCGTCAAAATGGGTTTTACTGTTTCCAGGATTTGGCCCGGACCAGAAACAGACGCTCCAATTTTATTTATTATGGATCTAACTAGTTTTTCAGTACCTCTCTGAACAGTCGTTATGGTATCAACGACCTTACCCACTCCGCTAACCTCTTTCATTATTCACCAAACCATACATAGGTAAGTTGAATCTTCGCGGATATAGTAAGATATTAACACAGTAACACAAGTTGCGTATATAAAAGTATGCTTGTAAGTTGAATTTAGTAAAATACCAAGACTATTTAAATACTAGAAACAATAACAAATTGGTCCTTCTATGTTTCAGGCACACTACGACCAATAACAGTTTTTTAGGCTACAATGTTAGGTTTTATAACAAAGTCCTAAAGCACATTACTATTTGACGGATAGTCAGTTCAAGCACCATGTCAAGCGGATTTTAATCATTTTAGGATGGAATTTATGTAATTTAATCTCTGTGCATCCACAAAAATGAATGTAAAAATAAATATGTTTGAAAAAAAAATATTTCTAAAAATATGTAACATACAGAAATAAACCAGATCAAGATTTTGACCGGTTTTTTTCGATGACTGGGTTGTTTGTCCGAACCAGTGGTAGCTTTAATGTTCATAAGCACCCTTTCAGGCCTTAAATTGGATAATGAATTTTGATATTGCACGGCTTATTGTTTATTAAATTTTGTTAGTAAATAAGAACACTACACGATCTCACTAGCATTTCATTTTATTAGTTACTAGCTGTACCCGCAGCTCAACATGCATTTTTTCAAAATGTATTATAGAAATACAAAATTGTGAGGCCATGTACAATTATAGATATATATATATATATATATATCTATATATATATATATAGATATTAGGGTGGAGTGAAAAAAACATTTTTTTTTTTTTTCTTAGCCTGGGGGTCAAATTTGTAGCTTAAAAAAAAAAAATTTTAAAAAAAAAAAAAAATTTACTAAATTGAGAGAAATTTTTAAAAAAAATAAAGAAAAAAAATTTGGTGAAAAAAAAAAAATTGAGGGGGTTAAAAAAATTAAAGAATTTTTTTTAAAAAAAAAAAAAAAAAAAAAAAAAAAAAAAAATGTGGAAATTATTTTTAAAAAAAAAAAAAAAAAAAAAAAAAATCTTAAAAAACATAGTATATTACATAGTATATTACAGAGTATAAGACAAAAAAAAATTTTGTCCCCCGGCGCGGGAAAAAAAAACAAATAAACAAAGCCCCTACCGCGTCTGTCTGTCTGTCTGTTCGTGATAAATTCAAAAACTACCGAACGGATTTTCATACGGTTTTCACCGGTAGATAGAGTGATTGCTGAGGAACGTTTTAGTATATAATTTGTCAAGGATTTTTTCATAATCAGGGCGGGACAACGTCTGCCGGGCCCGCTAGTATAATATAATACTCTTTAAAAACAATTGTATGTACGACACGCACGCCACATACAGTAACATGTAACATATACATATACATTAGATATATAAATCTTGCATAAATATAAATCAAGATATAAAACTTTATATCTGTCTAAGCAGTTTTTAATATTTGACAATTTAAATAGTGCTCATTGAACTCGATACAATGTTCTTATATATTACTATGGTTACTGAGTTATGTAGACGAAAGCGCGGTAAATAAAATAAAATTGTACGCCAAAATGACCAAAAAGACAATATAATTCAGAATACATACATATAGATATATGAATTTGAATTATATTTATTCTTGGAGTCCAGTACAACACACGTCTTACGGATATGTTTACAATTTCATGCGGACGAAGTTGCGGGTAACAGCTAATCTAAAATAGAATTACTTCTTATACGGTCAGCTATCTGCCAGTGAAAGTCCCGTGAAAATCGGTTCAATAGTTTTGGAGATAGCATTGCGGGCGAAGCCACGGTTAACAGCTAGTCTAAATTAAAATAGACTAAATAAATTTTTATAATGTCCGCTATCTGCCGGTGAAAGTTCCGTAAATATCGGTTGAACCGTTTCGGAGATAACAGCTAGAAT
Source organism: Antheraea yamamai (assembly GCA_036509395.1). Lineage (NCBI taxonomy): Eukaryota > Metazoa > Arthropoda > Insecta > Lepidoptera > Saturniidae > Antheraea > Antheraea yamamai. Next base: position 252,615 of record AP028436.1, read on the forward strand.
ATATTAAAATTGCCTAAATTACTTTTTTTAAGGTCAGCTATCGGACAATTAAAGTTTCGTGAAGATCGGTCAAACCATTTTGGAGGTAGCATTGCGGGCAAAGCTACGGTTAACAGCTAGTATAAATTAAAATTACCTAAATCATTTTTTAAAAGGTCTACCAGTGAAAGTCCCGTGGAAATCGGTTCATCCGTTTTGGAGATAGCACTGCAGACGAAGCCGCGGTTAACAGCTAGCTTAAATTAGAATAGCCTAAGTAACCCGCTGTAATTTTAACTGCCTCTCAGTGAAATTCCCGTCAAAATCGGTCCAGCCGTTTCGGAGATTACCCGGAATAAACAGACAGACAGACCGACAAGAATTTAAAAATTGCATGTTTGTTATCATTAGCGTGTATACTTTCATACCCAATCATTAAAAAATTGTAATTTTGATGTTACGTACACACACCTCATTTTTATTATATGTATAGGTATAGATTACTAGCATTAGCATTTTATTGGTACATCTGTACTATTATTTCACTTTCGTTTAACATACATTCTGACCTGCAATTCGTATGACCTTTACTTCCTCCTTTAGTGCCATAGGGTAATGGTCGATAATATACAACCTTCTTCAAGAAGTGATCTATTTTTTAAATCTTACTGATAGGTCCACAGTTGAACGCGTTCCAACAAACCTAAAGCTTTCTTCAACTATTTACTACTGGAAATGTTTATAATTTTGTTTGAATTGTCTATTTAACTTAACCAGTTAGCGTGATTCACCGTTACTTACATACTCAGTTACGTTAATGAGGCGACTGCTTCCTGATGATTATAAAAAACTATCTATGATACTCAATTGTACTATAACTTCTGAAGAATGTCACCTTACTGTTCCTCTATGTATTGTCAACTATATGACTACACCGATTCAGCTTAGGACATACATTAGGAATGCATAATGTCTATAATACTGTTCGGCATAGAGTAGAGAGGAGCGGAGAGCAGAGGGGTAAGCCGGTATGACGTCACGACCACGGCGGTTCCATTTACATCTCAAAGGGTTAGTTAATATGAACCAGATCACTGGGTAATTTATGCTCACCTTACTATCAAGCTCGTGACGTCAGGAGGTTACAGTATCAACTAACTTTACACTAACTACAAGTACAGTTTATGTTAGTTGTGGTACAGTAAATTATGTTCCCCGGGTGATTTTGGATCTGAACCTTTTGCTTCAGATTTTTAACCTGTAATTGGATTTAAGATTAAAATTTATAATTTTTCATAAATTTTGAATTTTACAATTTGTCTCTGTCTAATAAATAGTAGAAAGATCTAGAGCTATTGCTTACTTGTTAAAATGTGGTGATCTCTAAGCACTGGTCAGGTTTGAAAAATTAGTTTTGTGTTTTATAGTGCATTGATTGAGGAAGGTTATAGGCTATCTAAAATTACGTTATGATCTTTAGTAGCAGATCAGTTACCATACAAAATGTAGGTTATAAAGTAGAGTAAACGCAATGATAGTTCTTAGGGCTGAGTGTTGACCACAAGGCTCCATACTCGCGCCCTCGCTCTTCAATCTGTTCATCAGTGACCTACCTTGGGTTAAAAGGGGTGGGGGAGGGTTGTTATTGAAAAAAAAAATTATTTTACTTCGGTTTGGGGTGGATTTTTTAGGGAAAGGAAAGAAAGGGGGTGTTTGCAACGGGGAAAGGGTTTTGGGAGGGGAAAAAAAATAAAACTGAAAAGAGGGGGAGATTCTTTGAGGTTTTACGAGGTAAAAAAAACCCCGAGAGCATAGGGGATAAAGGGAAAAATATCGGGGGGGGGGGGAGAAAAAATTGTGGGAAAAAAAAAAAAAAATAAAAAATTAGGAAAAAAAAAAGAGAGAGGAAAAAAAAAGGGGGAGGGTGGGGGCCCTTTTTTGTTTTTTTGAAAAAGGAGAAAGATTCCAACAAAAAAGAATAATATAAAAAAGGTGTTTGCAGAAAAAAAAAAATTGTTTTTTGAAAAAAAAAAAAAAAAAATTTTAAAATGAAATTAAAAAAAGAAAATAAAAGAAAAATAGGGGTTGGGGGAGGGGAGAGATGAACTAAAAGGGATAGAGATGATTAGAAAAAAAAAAAAAATAACTAATGATAAAATATTATGAAAAGCCGAGACCCATCCCAGTAGTGAGAGGAAACAGAAACAAAAAACGAACCCGAACCAAAGGAAGAGGAAGAAAAAGACGTCCGCGATATATATAACCGACCGAAGAGATAAAAAAGGGAGGAAAGACCAGACCAGCCGTCAACCCGAACAGGGCGACGCCACCGCCACGCCAGCGAAAGAACAGATCGCGGGGTGTGGGCAAAGAATAACCCCCACGCCCCACACAGGAGCCGCCCCCGGGGGGGAGACCAAAGCGGGGCCGGCCGGGGGGCGTGATGGGGAAGGGGGAAAAAAAAAAAAAAAAAATTAAATCACAAAAAAAAATAAAAAACACCCCCACAGAAGAAAAAAAAAAAAAGAAAGGAAAGTAATTTTTTAAAATTAAAAAAATAAAAATAATAAAAATAAAAAAGAAAAAAATAATAATAAAAAATAAGGAGAGGAAAGAAGGGGGAAAAAAGGAAAGCTGAGTGTTGCAGTGCGGGGTACCGGGGTTGAAAGTTTCGTTGATCGTTAGCTGAAAACTGAATATTACCGAGAAGACTGGAACTGTCAATGCTTATGTCAGTGAAATACCATCCGTACGTTAGAGTTGCGTGACCGAGCTGGGCACGCAATATTTGTTGTTTATACAGAATTTGTTATTTATTATTGTCATATCTGTTATATTTGGTATAACAATTTCTTTTTTTTTAAGTTTAAATAAATGAATCGTAATCGTAATAGATTTCAAAAGAATACAGTTTTTCTCACGGATGACTACGTATTTCGTTACCTGGATCAGTTTGCGGCGTAAATATATTTCTACCAAATAAACAGAAAACTAAAAATATTGTTTACTGTATTATAGTTTTCTATTAGAATGACTAATTCGTTATAAAAATTACCTCTACAAAACTAAGTGTAGTTAAAAGTTATAAATTTAATAAAAGGCTGTACATTTTGCTACAAAAATAGAACAAACGTAGACAAATATGTTTTGATAATAGAATGTTTTACGTAAATATTATACATTGAAAGCTATTACGAAATATACGAGCGAACTCGGCAACGAAACTCTCAACACGCGAAATAAATTACACCAGTTTGTTAACAGGCAATTACGAGGAGAAACTAAAACGTATCAAGCACTGTTTCAAGCAAGAACACATAGTTACGAAATACATTAGAATGTAAACATTTATTTGGATTTATTTTATATGTGACTAGGAGCCGCCTACATCCTCAAATACTTTCTTCTTTATAATATCAATAGTGCATGACTGCCACGAATGAAGGTAATGTTTTTCGTGTATACGTGCGTATTTCTCTGTGCCTATCGTGCTCTGTTGCCTAACCAGCTTGAATATAACTAAAACATATTTCAATATTCTTGCAGTTACGTTCTTGTTGTATTGTCAGTATAATACATTCGTAAAGATTACGTACCAATCTCAAGAATATAAAAAATAATTTCGTTATTCTATACTGAAAGCCCAAAGTAATATAATTAAAACATTAATAATAACTTTAACTCGAAGAACAAACGTTGAGAACTTTCGAAATAACTTAGAAATACCAATTAACACTAGGCACGAAATGGTTCAAGAGTTACAGTTGGAAAACAATTACAATTTGAACAATTAGCGGTGTGAAATATTTCAGCAACGCCTCAAAATCTGTGGCGTCATGTCCTGATCGTGTTCCTTCTTACTCACTATGGCAGATATATCCACAGATAATCTTTATTTTTCTTATACGAAAATAAACGCTAATCTATAATCCTAATAACTACTTATAAGCTCACAATTATAGACTCGAAAATGAAGAATGCTATATTTCAGGGTAATATAGCACTCGGTTCTCTCTGGCTGCAACAATAACAATGAGGTATTTATTACATTTCGTGCTCGAACATGCACTCTACCGTTAAAAGCTTTTATGGTCAAAACCAAAATAGCGTTGAGTTACCAGCTGTGCTCTCGCAGAAAACCAAGTATCTTACTATAGGTGATATTGAAGTACCTTAGAAAGGGAATCGTGCGAGCTTTTGCGTAAAGTGTATGCGTGATGCGACGCGTTATATAATGCACGATATAGTGAGTGGTAACTAGAAGAGTATCTACTGAATAGATTCATGTGCGCTTCGCGATCTACCAAATAACGTTAGTTGTGTGCGTTCATAACCTACAGCCTTCCACGCTGTCTTTTGAGAAGATTCCCTAATATCACCAAGAAAAACATACTTATGTAAGCTGCAAACAAGGTACAGGCAGGATTTCAACTAGAGGTGTCGTGCGCTAAAACTTTAAGTCAACTTTTAATATGTGAGCCAGATTTATAAAGTAATTTATACATGTTATTTTGTGTAATAAAGCATAGATTTAACATTTTTTTGTTTCTGTTGCTCCTTAGTGTTTAAGGTATAATCGTTTTAGGCTTATCACATTTACGAATATTCTGTAGTAGAAAGTATTTTGTAGTATAAAATGAAGTTAAAATCTATAAAAGAAGCATATTACGCGCATCGCCATCCACTTGCGCCGTAGTGTCCTTTCTATTATTGTTGTTTTCTGATCAACTCTTCTATAGGCGTAGATGAGGCTAACACGAGTTCTGACGTTACTTCTTAATTCTCTATGTGTTTAAATAAAATTCATATTTTATTTTACGAGATAACACTGGAGCCCACTCACATTATTAATCTTCGGTACTTAAAACTGTTGGCGTAATTAATTTTACCATTTTATATTAGTATTTTTGTTCTGATTTTATGCTGGAAATTTTTAATGAAGCTGTACACAGAGATATTCGCCTAATTAAATAATTGTGTCTGTTTCGGAACGAAACGTCAACCGCTCTGAATTTGCACCCGGATGAACTTCACACTCGCAGAACTACATTCGGTCCGCGCGCATTCATATAATTGTTACACGCATTAATATTGTTATTATACTCAAAATCTTTTTTTATTATCGTCTACGAAAATAAGTAGCGCGCCACGCAACCGTCGCTACGGTGTCCGGAATTAAAACTAAACATAATAGGACGTTCCATGAAGCCACATTTACAAGGCAATGGATTAGGGAAGCAAAAAAAAACGAGCAAATTTAACAAAGTCATGGTATTTATAAAACTTGTTTACTATTTAATGTGCGTTGTTTGTTCACAGTTTTATCTAACGTTTGTATTGCATACTTGAAGGTGTTAACGTGTTAATCCCCAAATGATTAATAAGACTATAGAAATATTCCACCGTTATGAGATTTTTCTTATATTAATAAAATTATTATTTGATTCCACACACGCATTTGTTTACATAAAATGGATTTCCAATAAGCTCCGTAAGACATTCTGAGTTCTAGGGGTCTCTCTCTAAGGATCCCGTTTAAATATTCAGCACGGGTTTAAGAAGCGAACGCGGACAGACCAGTGCCGGCCTCCAACGAAAATAAATACTATTTGTAGCAAGTTTGACCTTGTAATTTTAGCCCTTACCATGGAGTTCTTCAATAGAATTGAATACACTTTAAATTTATTTCAGAGGGTTTATCGAATCACCCTAGATACTAAACTTTTATCGTTTAACACGTTCCACGCCAAGCCTTTTTTACTTTACATGTCCTTCAGGCCATTTTATATTTTGACAAGAAATAGATTTATTATCATATTTTTCTTTTTTTCAAATTGTCTACGCCATTGACGTGATTAATCATTACAACTTCACAAGACTACATCGCGTACTATCATATCAGATTACGTTACAACATCATATAAAACATGACAAGTAATTCTTTTGTTTTCAATAGTTATCCAATCGTGTACTACCGGTGGTACACGTGGTACGCAACTTGTTCAAAATATTTCTATTTTATGCCTTAAAATTAATTGTAGATATTTTAGAATGTTGGAAGAGAAGAAAGTCCTCTAAACTGTTTTTCAAGAACTTTGGTAATCTATTGAAAGACATAAAAAAGTCATAAAAATATAGCCAAGTAATTTTTGGTTACGTATTTAAAACCAGCTTCTGCCCGCGACTTCGTCCGTGTGGAATAGTTACTGTGGACTAACACATAACGGAAGCTCTCAAAAGAAAAAAGCGATTATGAAACATTCTTAATTGGTGTTCCACTCTCAGTGGTCTCAGCATGATGATCTATAGCCAATAGCCTTCCCCGATAAATGAGCTATCTAAAACTGAAGAAATTAGTTACTAGTAGATCTAGTAGAACTAATAGGTCCAGAACTAGTGGATCCTGAGATTAGCGCGTTCAACCAAATTAGTTAAAGATTACTACTCTTACTCTAACTTATGATAGAGTGGACCGATTTTAATGAAACAAAGACTAAGTTACTTCCGATAAAATGCAATATTTTGCAGTGATGCGTGATCATACAAACAGACACACAGGCAGACTTTTCAAAAAATGATTGAAATGTATTTATTACTTATTCCTAGACACCTGCAATAACTTTTTTTCACGAAAATCGAAAAAGTACAGACACGTCAGATTTACATTCTTATTATATGTATAGACCTAAATTATTGACCAAATTTTAAAACCTTGTCCATATAATATTGTGTGATCGTAAATCAGTAGTAACGGGTCGTCTAGAGACGTTGAAGTTGAGACGGGTCTCGTGTGGCACTCGTGCCTCAGTCGGATGCGGTGCCAGAGAGAGGGTTCTGAGTCCCTGAGCAAGCTGCACGAAGCTCTCGACTCAGCACGACTAACAACTGCTCCGCGTCCTCCAAACTTACTTTTCAAACTTCTCTAGTGTTTGATATTCTCTGATTTAGCTGAATTTAACTGTTTCTGCGACTATTATATATGCCTTTTTTTTATTAGTAATTTCTTTATAACGATTTTTGAAGTGCTTGTTAATGACATCTCAAGTTTGAGTAACCACTGGAATAATTTCAGGAAAATTAACACAATTTTGAAATCGTCAGCTTTGCAGATAAATATGTTAAGCAACTTTTGAAAGACTATTACGCTGTCACCAAATACGCTTCAATAATTTTCTGTTCGGACCATAAATCCACTGTCGGTTGCCGGAGGGAGCAGTTTCTCGACTTACCGCACTTCCGAGCGTCTCTTTAAAGCTGTAATAACGAAATCAAAACTTGGCCGAAAACTTTGTTAACGAGTTCGGTCTGTGACCGCGTGGCCGACGTTTTACTTTGAAAAGAAAAAGTGATGGGAAATTTTAAATAATTATTAAAATTTAATGACTCTTATATAAAAAATGAGTTTATATTACACGTATCGGCTGCTTTCTTTGTGTATAAATAAGTGGTTTCGAAAATCTACAGCACAACGCAACGCACTATTTAGAATAGGCGAGTGCGGTCTTATTGTTGCAACCATTACTGCTTTTCAATCACACACTAATGTTATATATTAATACGTGAAGCCAAAACTTTTTCTAATATAAAATGCATTAGAAATTATTTAATAAATTAATTAAAATATACATTACTCACGCTACGGCTTGAATGACACACAACATATACACACATGTAAATGAAAATGACGTTTCGCCATCTGTTATTTTACTCTTACGTTCCAAGTAACTTTTTTGACCGACTTCGAGAAAGGAGGAGTCCTCTAAAAGTAAAGATGGCGCCTCGACCCCGCTCGAGACACTGGCTCTGCTTTGATTGATCATTACGTAAATTACAATATATGTAAGTTCTATTACATTATTAAGGTTTTAAGGTATAGAAAAATGTAACAAATGAAATAGAATAACAATTAAGTATTTTCAAAGTAATAAAACTGTACGCCTCTTAAAGTAAAGGTTGCCTCGACCCCGCTCGAGGTACCTGGTCTGTTCTGATTGGTCGTTATGAGAATTACAATATTCGTAACTTTTATCAGATTATTAAGGCTTTTAAGTTATAGAAAAATGTTACAAATCAAATAAAATTAAATTAAGAATTTAGATGAAGACAAATAATATTATATGTGCAAACAATAATCAACTCGGCTTATAGCTTCCTCCGACATATATATACATATTTTTAAATAAATATGATATCACTGTAAGATTCATCTAAACGTATGTTGTATATTGTTAAAGTGAATAATGTCGTCGAACATACTGAAATGTACAAACTGTAACATTGTGATTTGTGAAGTGCTTGCGTACATCCAAAATAAATTGGATGTTATGGATAATGAAAGCATGTTACGAATATGTGTATTAGCTTTTACAACTGAAGAAGTAGATAATGCGAAGAAGTTGCTTTTCGATTCAATAAAGACAAAAAAGAAGATGATATCTCAACGGAAAGATGGCAAAATATAGAGAGATATTGAAGATATTATTTCGGTATCCAAAGGCACTAATCCAGAATTAATACCTATTTTTAAGGCTAAGGCTAAGGATCTGTCTATGATATCTCTAATGATATTTGACCATGTAGATGTTTCAGCACTACTAAAAAATATGATATTACTTAGATTTAGATTAACATGAAACGACAAAAAGATTGATTCTTATAAATTAAGAAGAAAAAAAGAAAGGAAAAAAAAAGGGAAGAGAAAAAAAATCGAAAAGAAGAGGAAGAGGAGAAAAAAAAAAAAGAGGAAAAAAAAAAAAAAAAGGAAAAAAAGAGAGGAAAAAGAAAAAACAAAAGACCGAAAGAAAAAGAAAAAAATGCGGCAAAGAAATTTGTTTCTAAATGCAAACTAGACATATTCTTGATTGACAGGCTATGACCTTCTGGTATATCGTTAAGACGATACACATTTCGAAAATCAATCCAGAGTGGTTTTAATAATTTGAAATTTGAGTTTATTTCAATAAATTAAATTATAGTGAGTGTTTATTGTAATAATTTAGTATCTTTCAGTTGTCAAAACGTCATTCCAGCAAATTAAGCCATTGTGTGATAAGGAAGATATTACATTAAAAGAGATTTTGTTATTATCACATGCGGGGTGGTAGGGTGTCTGTACCCGACTGGATCGCGACACCTGAAAAGGGGGGCGGGTGGGGGGGGTGGGGTTGGGGGATCGGGGGGGGATCATCAAGCAAGGGGGGGGGGGGGGGGGGGTCCCCCAAGGGGGGGTCTTTCGGGGGGGGGAGGGGGGGGGGGGGGGGTTTTTTTCGGGGGCCGTGATTTTTTTTGGGTTGTGCTTTGCTCACCAACAGGGGGGGAGCAATTTCCTTGCCAAAAAAAAAAAAAAAAAAAAATTCCTATATTAGGAGAATACATGACGATTTTGCATATAGATACGTATCAGCAATTGATACAGAATCCGGTATCCTCCATGGGAGACAATATGGGTGGTGATGCAATTTTATGGCACAAGTCTTTATTCCAATAAGTGGAATATTAATAGTAGATAACAATAATAATCGGATCACAGCTGTGAAAGTAATAAGTGATGGTGGATCTTTCCTTGGTTGCTTTGTTTATGTCTACTGATTTTACAAAGAAAATTTGCCACTTTTTAGAATGTATTTCTTTACTTTAAGTTATACTATTGATAGGTGTAATTTAAAATCTGTATTTATTGCTAGGTGATTTAAATGCACAGCCTGTAGAATTATTTGGCAAAGTGATACATATGTAGATATACACCCCACCGCGCCTCCCCGCACTTTGTGCGGTATGAACATTGTATGCATCGACAGTAATAAACTAGCTAAACTCAGTACTCAGTCTCATTTACCTCAAGACACTTCACTGGCGGCACACACAAATAATTAATAATATTTTGTAATGAACAAGAGTGGTTTTGTGCTGATATCAAAATGGTAGATATGGATAGTAAAAGATGGTTAGATCACTGCTTAGTAACTGGTTATGCCTCCTTCGATCGGAGACCACCTGTTGTGCGAATGAAATGCGATATCAGCAAGAGAAAGTAGCGAATGTTGTGATCACTCATCGGCTCGTTCGAGAGGTTCGATGCCGGATGGTTCGAGATTCGATGCCGGTAGTCGGCGCCGACAAATGGCAATGGTGCAAATAGGTTATGGCGAAACGAGGAGCGATGCGAATCGAGCGCGAGTGCTTCGCCTACGATGTGTGCGAGCGACTGGTCCAGCGTCACAATCGCCGGGGGGGATCGACAAACAAATGCTTCTATCCTCGCTGACACTATTTTTCCTAATTGACTATTTACGCGGCCGTAACAGTAACTAAATCAGCACGAGATAATATAATACACATCAAAGTAGTATATGATGTATATTCTTTCGACCATTTTCCACTTCTTATTGGATGTAATTTAAACAAGATTACGCCTAAAATATACCATGAAGTTTTTGTATGTAAAAAAGTAACTTGGGGTGTAAAAGATTAAAATAGAAAAAGAAAAGATAAAAACAACAAATTAAAATCGATAATGAATTGTGTAATACTAAATTAAGAGACATAGATTTTCCTAGCGAATTTTCATTAATGTTCCCATAATTTTTTGTAATGGTATTGAAAACCATAAAATTTTAGATAATTTATATAGAAATATAATACAGAAAAGCTGCTACTAGAAAACCGTGTATTGTAGATTGGAATCAATATCTTAGGCAGGAAGAAAGGGATGCCAGGTATAGTTTTAAACTTTAGCTTTTATGTAGATAACCAACCGCGAGATATATCTATGAAAGAATGAGATATACTCGCAAATATTTGAATTCACGACTAAAATGGTGTAAAAATCAAGAAAAGATATATAATATGAATATGATTGCAACTCGTCATAGGAATAAAAATTTTAGTCAGTTTTAGAGAAATATTCAAAAACTTAATGCTAGGCCGGTCTGCCTATGAGTATTGGTAATGTAACTGACTTTGACTGTACAGCAAATAATTTTATGGAATATTTTATGGTTAAATTACAACATACACTAATACAAATGAATGAAGTTTCTGTTGAAGAGACTATTAACGACTATAATAAAATCGCGAATATGACTCTTTTCACAAGTAGTGATGTTAAAAATGTCATGAGAAACATGGCTCGTAAAAAGTCACTCGGTCATGATGGGCTTAGTATTGAGCACCTGCAATGCGCAGGGTTTCATTTGCCGCGAGTGCTCTCTATGTTTTATAATCTATGAATAACGCATTCTTATTTGCCGCCGAATATAATGAAAATTGTAGTAGTCCCTATTATTAAAAATAAAACAGGTGAAACTTGTGATATTAATAATTATAGACCAAGTTGTTCGGAGTGCCAACAGATGTGAAAACTAGACTATTTATTGTTAATAATTTTAATTTATAAATTATGAAATTTAAATAATTCACACTGTAATTAATTTACAGATTAAAAACAGAACACAATTATTCCATTGAATTAAGTTTACACTTCTATCGGCAGTCCTTATACCTGCCTGGCTTTTTTTTAAATTTGGTTAAAATAATAATATAGTTATTTTTCGCTTTTTGCCTTATTGGATTTTCATAACGAAGTCGGTTTTTTTTTGTAAAAGTTTTTTTTTTCTTACATTCAATATTTTTAACATGATTTACGTTTGACGAAAACGAAACGTTACGAATATGTAATATGTAAAATCATAATATACTTTAGTAAATACTTAAATAATCAATTAACAAATAATAATGATATATATATCTTTCATAATTTTATCAAACCCCAGAAATAATAATAATTCTTTTTGGTCTTATTGTTGTAGTGACAAATTTTTTAGGTAAGACTGCATTCACTTCATTTTGTCACTTATGACATTCACTACTCTTAAGTTGGTTCAGAGGGTGAATCTATCAGTTATTTGTCCGATAGCTGACTGAGCTCACTACGGGTACGCGACCCCGGACTGCTCTAGCTGCTAGTGTCACACACCATTATTTTCCGTGACAGTAGTATCCTTCTCCTTTTTCCTTTTTTCTAAACCCTACCTTGTTGGGCTTATAGGACAAACAGCGTCCCAACCTGCCAGTCCTTTAAAATCGCTGTTATCCACAACCATCAGACACCAACATCTAGATTCTGAATAGAAGGAAAACTGAAAATAAACCCGGAATGGTGCCTCCGTTTAGGCATGAGCTAGGTACCTGTGACCAAACCAGCACCACATGTACTGACTTGTCTCTCCTGTGGGTCCTGCTGGGGAGGAGGAGAGGGTGGCACGGGTGCTGGGCAAGCTCGTGCTGCCATAAAGTAGTTTGTCCCAGGCGCAGTAGCATCTGCGAAGAGGTCACTTCGCCCACCTGCTTTGCAAGTGGAAAAAAAAACACGGGGAGTGGCAGTTACCGGTTATAAGCTGGCACGCATAGGCGTAAGTGCTGGCGCCAGGGGCCACTCTTGACAGTAGGAGGATCCATCGTAGGTCCACTGATCAGTTACCGCCTGCTTAAGTCGGGCAGCCCCCGATCAATAAGGTACTGATCCGCCTCAGCATCAACTTGTTCCGTCTGGGTGAACGGAGCACAAGCCTTACAGCTGGACGTTGATGCTGTGACCTAAATCACCTGCTAAAAGTAAAATTAAAAACTTGGAAACCTACAAAAATGCAGTCTACATGCGCTTTGCGTCATGGAACGTCCGAACTATGAGGACGGGCTTCGCAAACATCTGTCGAAGCTCAAATTGCGCACAAGAACCGCGCAAAACTTGTAGTATAGATATTGAGCTCAATAGACTTAATATCGATATTGCAGCCTTGCAAGAAACCAGGATCGAGGACGAAGGGTCTATTCGTGAAGCTAACTACACTTTCTATTGGAAGGGAAAGAGTGCTGAAGAAACACGAGAACACGGCGTGGGTTTTGCAGTTCGTAATAATCTAATTGGTGCGGTCGAAATACCTAGGGGGGTGTCTGAGCGTATCATGGTCTTGCGCCTTAACACAAAAAACGGCTTCTCTACTTTAATCTCCGTTTACGCACCGACGCTTAATTCGACACCTGAGACCAAGGACCAATTCTACGACCAACTCGAAGAAACAGTGCGCGCAGTACCTTCAACTGACAGACTGCATATCTTGGGTGATTTTAATGCTCGTGTCGGTCAGGATGTAACAGCTTGGCCAGAATGTCTCGGTATACACGGCATAGGCAAACTGAACTCTAGTGGGCAAAGACTATTAGAGTTTTGTTCTAGACACCAACTGTGTGTAACCAACACCTTCTTCAAAGGCAAATTGATGCAAAAAGTCACTTGGATGCATCCGCGATCTAAACAATGGCACCAATTAGATCTTTCTATTATTAGAAGGAGAGACTTGCGAGAAACACTCCATACCCGTACGTTTCACAGCGCTGACTGTGACAGTGACCACAGCCTTGTTGTCTCCAAAGTCCGACTCGTCCCAAAGAGAATCCATTCGTCCAATTCAATTCAACGGAAAAGAATTAATCTGTGCACGATCCGGAATGTGAAGGCAGTGGAATCATTTGAGGCCTTGGTTCGGGCGGAAGTTGTAACCTGGGACAACTCGGCATCGGTAGAAGTCGAGTGGGAAAAAATTAAATCTCTTTTGACCGACACTGCAGGCAAAGCTTTTGGATATCAAAAAGCAAACACTCAAGACAGGTTTCTCGACAATCAAGAGCACCTACTTCCCTTGATTAACACCAAACGCCAAGCCGCTTTAAATTTCCGCCTTAACCCTCTTAATAAGGAGCGTAAGGAACTCGTGCAGGCAAAAGCCGAGCTTCAGCGTAGCACTCGTTTTTTTGCAAACGCATATTGGTACGAGCTATGCCACAGCATTCAGGCGTGCGCTGATGCGGGGGATATTGGTGGAGTTTACGCAGGCATAAAAAAAGCTCTTGGACCTACTCCAAAGAAGACGGCACCTCTCAAGGAAGTTGATGGCTCCGTTATAAGAAACAGTAGTCGTCAGATGGCTAGATGGGTGGAGCATTACACTGGGATTTATTCGGAACGTGTAGACCTTCAGCCAGAAATAATGGTACTCACCGCGAACCTGCCGACCTGGTACGAGTTAGATACCGCACCCACGGTAGAAGAGCTTCATCTAGCTGTGAAGCAGCTCAAATGCGGACGGAGTCCAGGTAAAGACAATATTACCACCGAAATTGTCAAACTTGAGTGCCTCCTTCCCACCCTTCACAACCACCTGGCTAAATGTTGGGATGAAGGCTATGTGCCACAGGATATGCGCGATGCTAACATCGTCACTCTCTACAAAGGCAAAGGCGACCGCGGTGACTGCAACTGTTACCGCGGAATATCCCTTCTTAGCATTGTCGGTAAAGCTTTCGCCAGGGCCGTTTTGGTCAAACTGCAAAGGCTTGCTGATCGCATATACCCTGAGGCACAGTGCGGTTTTAGGTCCCAACGGTCAACTGTCGATATGATATTCTCTCTTCGACAACTACAAGAAAAGTGTAGAGAGCAACAATCCCCCCCTTATTGTCGCGTTTGTAGACCTGAACAAGGCATTTGACACCGTGAGCAGAGAAGGGCTGTACTCTATCCTTGCTAGAATTGGATGCCCACCGAAACTCCTAAAGATAGTGCGGTCATTCCACGAGGGCATGGAAGCCTCAATACTTCATAATGGTGACGCTTCAGCATCTTTTGAAGTGCGTCGCGGCGTTCGTCAAGGTTGTGTTTTGGCTCCTACCTTGTTTGGGATATTTTTTTCAGTACTCTTAAAGGTTGCTTTCGGGGTAGAACAGCAAGGCATTCACCTACATACGCGTTCTGATGGTAGGCTATACAACATCTCGCTACTCAAGTCTAAGCGTTTTAGGGAGGATCTATTTGTACATAGTCTTCTTTTCGCTGACGACGCTGCCTTCGTTGCCCATGGTCAAAACCAGCTTCAGAGCCTGATGGACAAATTCGCTAAAGCGTGCGACCTATTCTCAATGTCCATCAATGTCAAGAAGACCGTTATTCTTGCGCAGGGGTGTTCAGAACAACCAATGGTTTTACTTAACGGCACGCCTTTAGAGGTAGTCAACAAGTTTTGCTACCTAGGCTCGCAAATATCGAGCAATCTGTCGCTTGACGTTGAGATCGATTCCCGCATCGGTAAAGCAGCCTCTATGTTCGGTAAACTTCGTACAAGGGCTTGGGATAATAGGCACCTTACTGTAAGTACAAAAATGCATATCTACCAATCATGTATCCTAAGTATGCTTTTGTACGGAGCGGAATCCTGGACAACATACGCAAAACAAGAACGCCGACTGAACACATACCACTTGCGATGTCTTCGAAACATACTGGGCATAACGTGGAAAGATCGCGTGACAAACGAGTCCGTCCTGAGTAAGGCACAGCTTCCTAGCATTACCGCTATTCTCAACAAGAGACGACTGCGTTGGTTAGGGCACGTGCATCGAATGGAACGAACTCGTTTGCCAAGACAAATTCTGCTTGGAGAGGTTGCACATGCAAAGAGGTCTGTTGGCCGTCCTATGCTTCGTTTTAAGGATTGCACTAAACGTGACATGGCTACATTCAATATCCCAAGCAGCCAGTGGGAGGAGCTAGCCGTGGACCGGGCTAAATGGTGTCGCCTAATTCACGAAGGCCAATCAAAGCACGACAAGACCTGGTTTCGGCAATTGGAAGAAAAACGCATGAGGCGTCACGAGCAGGCCTCCTACCCCCGTCCACCTGGGGGTACAGATGTACATACTTGCCGAATTTGCGGCCGAGCGATTCGTTCCCGGATCGGTCTTGTCAGCCATTTACGAAAGTGCCGCCAGAATGCTACTTAAATCATCTGTTACAGATGAAAAGGCCTATGATGATGACTCTTAAGTAAAGCAATATTATCAGCCTTAAGTAAATATGAGTATTTTAAATATTTTAATGATGGACTTACTTTAAATGATCATTCAATAAAAATTAAGTCAAAAAATTACTTTGAAAACAATCGCAATTACAATTTATCGTTTGTTATGGTTAGCTAAGAAGTTAAAGTTGCCGATATAGTTACGGATGGAGTGTATGTATCATGTATATGTTTTTTTTTTGTCGCAGAGTGGGTTCAATAACTGCTAGATATGGTCCCTCGCCATATTATGCACAATTGTATTTCTATGATGTTGACACTGATGTTATTTATAAATTACAGGAACATTTTAATCGAACATGCAATGATAGCATAATTCATGGAATTTCTCTCGAATTGGAGCGCAGTAATCCTTTTTATTGTAATGATTCTGTACTCATTTATTGCAATGAAGGATCAATGTTGGAATTGGAGTAGTATTAAAAACATCTCTGTTTTGGATTCATTATCAGACTCTGTATCCATTACTTTTCCAAATAATAATACTGGGTGGCATATCAGTAGTGAACATTACGAAATAGTAAATACAATACAGCGTAATCTCATCGATCAAGTGATTCGTGAAGGTTTGCAACATGGTACTGGAAATAATGTTTTTTTGCAAATCATTTACAAATTAAATGAGATGAATCTTTATTTTATTCCAACAGCGTCCAGTAGCATTACTTCAACTCAAAAATTTGGAGGTAGTCCTTTATACAGCGTGTTTTAATTACTTATAATCATTTTAGAAAATTCTGTAGCGAATTTTACTGCAAATAGTAGCTATGGTTGTTACATACATGCATCGTCATTGATAATTATTGATGAAGTATCCACGTTTCTAGTGCAAGTGATTTAAATCATAAATAGAATATTGTAGGATCTATGCAATGACATTGATAAAAATAAACCATTTCGAAGAAAAACTATAATAATGTGCGGTGGTATTCGTTAAGTAATACCCGCTGTCCGACACGGGTCTCGTGTACAGTTAATTGAAAATTGTGTCACGAACAAGGGTAAATTTTCTTATTTTCGTAAAGTTATGTTTACTTAGAATTTGAGAGCCTTACCGCTTTTTGAATCGCCTGTTTTTTGTTTCAAACGTATAATTAATTTCAATTTTCATCTAAACATAAATTTATTTTATGTTTATACAACTTAACAAAAAATTGCATATTTACTGAGTAACTATGATGAAAGTCTTTGATTATTAGCCTTTATTATTTCCCTTTAACCAGAGAACCCAAATAAAGTTCAAACTAAAAATATCAATGAATTATGGTCGAATTTCGACCAATGGGCGACCACTGGTATTAATATAAATGTAACACAATTTATTACACAGGCGCTCAAGAGATAGATAAAACGGCTGAAAATATATTTAAAACAAACAAAGTATAATTAACTTTAACTTAAAATGCTGGACTACTGATCGTAGTGAGCAATTAAACTGGACCTGAAGCATGTCACTAACGATAGGTGTGTGTTGGGATATTCTCACTGAAGACCTAAGCAAATAGACGTGACCATCGATTGAAGAGTGGACTTTGATTAGAAGTGAGTACGAGTGATGCCGTTCTCACAGTGTTGACCAACACCATTTCCTCGAGTCCGTATATTATGCTGTTGACGATGCTGAAATCGTCATACCTAAAGACAAGTTACTTGGGAAAGATATGCATTTCGACTGCTCTCTCTCGGCTGCATTACAACGAAATAACATGTTTGTATAATAATGTGTCTGTATGTAATATGAAATATAACAAATTTTTAATGATTGAATATGAAAGTAAACCCGCTACTGATAACAAAAATGGAATTTTTTGTCTGTCTGTTTGTTCCGAATGATCGTAGAAACGTTGCCAAATGAGAGTAGCATCATGGTGATGGCGACGTAGTCTTGCAGGAATTTCGCGAGTGAAAATTGTAATAAGCTTGCGTTTACAGGATAGGAATAACCGTTTCATAACTTGGCATCGTCCTTCCTGTGTTTTTTTCGCATGGTTACATCACTGTAGGTGCGGCGGCATTATCACGTGAGCGTGCGTGATAGTAAAACTCGGCATCATGTCGGATGATGAGGCTCTGATGCGCGGAAATGCGTCGCGGCGACGGCGTTACTGTTTGTAGGAACCTCGGGACCTTCTCTGGAGAGCGCGTGGAACGCGGCGTCACTAAATGTAGGACTGAACCAACTTCTGAACATTTTCCGTTGGAGCTTCGCATCCCACTGCTGTCACCGCCGAAGGAGCGTCGCGTCGTCGGGGTCACCAAATGTAGGAGCTTCGGCTCACTACTAGAATATTGTAGACTAACACGGACAGCGTAATAATAATACTCGGAGAGCGTAAAATAGACTGTTTATTAAAATGATCATAAAAGGTATTTATACAGACATGCGACATTTTATTTATTTGTTCAATTGTTTGAACGACATTCTATTTACAATATTTACAAAAGTTTCAGCCAGTCTGCCAGAGAGGATGACATTCTCGGTAGCTACAACGTAATAGAGTACAAATAAAAAAATGGAAACTAAACGAACGTAGAATAAACATTTTGAATAGAAACATAAAATAAACTTTAAAAATGTTTGCGATAGAAAGTTACCACGTCACCATGGCAACGTATTTATACTAACGCTAACACGCAGCGAAAGCAAACGAAAGGAAAAAAATGCCCGATTTTGAATCATTCTTCATTGTCGCTCCACTCCTATTGGTTTTAGTGTGATGATATATAGCCTAAAGCCTTCCTCGGTAAATGAGCTATCTAAAACCGAAAGATTTTCAAATCGGTCCAGTAGTTCCTGAGATTAACGCGTTCAACCAAACAAACAAACACTCTTCAGCTTTATGTATTAGTATAGATTTGTAAAACATTGTTTCACTAGTTCCTTATACAGTGTAAGTGAGCACTGAGGTAGTTATATGGTGGGTTAAAGTTCCAAATATTATGTTGCTGATGGTAAACCTCATTTGACACACTGTTTGTATCTATACATCTAATGCACATGTTACATGTGCATGTAGGTGACGAGCGTGTAGTCCTTACAATTGTTTTTTGAAAGAATGTCTCTGTAACTGTACATCTTCTCACAATTTAATATTTCTTTAATACAATTGAAGAGTCACGGGTAAAAGCTAATTATAACATTTTTTTTTAGGCCCGCGCTTGACCACTGATGGTAAGTGACGCCGAATCCGACGATGGATTGAGTTTACGTGCTAAATGCTTGTTCACTTTACTCTTGAACGCTCCCAAGTTATATGACGATGGGAAGACAGACGCCGGGAGTGAATTCCACACCTTCGCCGTACGTATAATAAATGTAGAAGCGAATCGCTTCGTACATATCTCGGGAATATCTACCACATAAGATTATTTTGCATAATGCTCTCATTTTCACAACCGAACCACGCGCGCTGGTCTTCGGAGCCATAGTTTTACGGTAACATCTTATTTTATTTTTGCCGTACCGTGAAGCTGTGGAACAATCTCCCGGCCAGTGGGTTCCCTGCTTCCTATAACATGGGGTCCTTCAAGCGTAACGTGAAAAGGCATTTACGCAGGCCGGCATGACAACGACGACAGACGGAGGAGGGCGTATCTCTCGGTGGTCACCGTGGTTTTTAGATTGTACTGTGCTTACCATCAGGCACAGATCAGTCACTTTGCCGTGCTACAATAAAAAAATAGTAATGTCGATGGGAAATAATACCATGGAGCATGGATTTTGACTTGGCTCAAACATCTCTGGAAAGTTCTAACGAGAGGGCCGCCATCTTGTTGGCTCATTGAAATAAACACAAGAAACTTGTAATATACCCACTCGACAGTGGCAGTAATAATCTACTAGAAGATTGGTTGCCAAAAATAAAACTAACAAAACTTGTTAAAATTCTATCCTTCTAGAGATCAGGTATAAGTATGAAACTCTTCGGAACGCGTGAAGCCCAAGCCATCGTAAATAACTTTGTATTGCGGGAGTCCACACATACAACCGCTATAGGACTTACATTACACATTAGGCAACTTTTGAATTGTAAAACATTATTGTGAGATGATTCTGTTCGTTTCCATTTACTAATGCCTCTAAAAGTGATCTTTTACATCATTGTGTATATCAGAGTAGATAGGTAGAGCCTAGGGAGAGCACACGGATGGCATTGTCCTCCATTTGTATGTATTTTCACAACACGACTGACACTAAGAAATGAAACGACGACTTTTTCGATTCTTGTTCTTTTTAATAATGATTTTACAATAATTTTAGAGACAACGCTCTGAGGCACTATAATTATCACTTAGCGACAATAACGATAGATCTCACGATCTCAGAAACAATAATGAATTCACGATCTCAAAAACAATGATGAATCTTACACAACCTCGTACAAGCACTTATAAAAGTATCGCCGACAACCCAAGTGAAGGTGAAGGAAGTCCTAGTTTAACGAAGTACTGAATCTATGATTTTGTACAAAGATACACGTTATGTTCGCTAATAATTCTAATTATAAATAAATAATGATTTTAACATCGTACATTGAATTAATTACGTTGTCATTAATTATTATCTTAAATAATTCACAGTTGCAACAACCGAAGTACTTTATAAATCCTTATTTCCTTTAAAACCCATTTTAAATCGAAAATTATTCTAGTAATCTATACGTATAATAAAAATGAAGTGTCTGTATGTAATATCAAAATAACATTTTTTTACTGAATGGGTGTGAAAGTATACACGCAACTGATAACAGAAATGCAATTTTTAAAATTTTTGTCGGTCTGTCTGTTTGTTCCGGGTAATCTCCGAAACGGCTGAACCGATCTTGACAAGAATTTCACTGGCAGATAGCTGAAATTACAGCGGGTTATTTAGGCTACTCTAAATTAGACTAACTGTTAACCGTTGCTTTGTCGGCAATGCTATCTTCAAAACGGTTGGACCGATTTTCACGGAACTTTCACCAGCAAATAGCGGACATCGTAACAAGTAATTTAGTCTATTTTAATTTACACTAGCTTTAACCAGGTTTCACCCGCAGTACTATCTCCAAAACGGTTAGACCGGTCTTCACGAAACTTTCATTGACAGATATCTGACCTTATAAAAAGTAATTCAAGTAATTTTAGTTAATAATAGCTGTTAACCGTGGCTTCGCCCACAGTGCTATCTGCAATACGGTTCGACCGATCGTCACGAAACTTTCTCTGGCAGATAGCTGACCTTATAAAAAGTAATTCAAGGAATTTTAGGTTATACTAGCTGTTAATTGTGGCTTCGCCACAGTGTTTTCTCCAAAACAGTTAGACCGATTTTCACGGGACTTTCACAGGAAAATAGCGAACCTTATACAAAAAAAATTGAGTTTATTCTATTTTAGACTAACTGTTAGCCGCGACTTTGTCTGTATGAAATTTGGCAAGATTTCAACTCATTATTTATTTTTAATAAGAGAAATAATTATCAGCTTATTGTTAACAATTCGACATTATAATTATTAATAACTTTAATGATATAAAGGTCTTCCTAATAGGATCTTAGATTATGAACGTATTACGGAAAGAGTTCCATAATACAATTTCTTGCGGAACAGACAAGGGGTTATTTTTTGAGTAGTCACAAAATATTAATTATAAAAATGGCAAAGTATATTAAATGTAATGTATATGTAAATCTTTATAATAATATTTTAAGTTATTTTTTCAATAGTTCCTTATACAGTGTAAGTGAGCACTGAGGTAGTTATATGGTGGGTTAAGGTTTCAGATATGTTGCTGATGACAAGCCTCATTTGGCACGCTGTTAGTATTTATATATCTAATGTACACGTTACATGTTACTTTTAGTGGCGTGCGTGTCGTACTTACAATTGTCTTTAAACAGTATTTCTATAATTGTACATAGTCTCACAATTTTGCAATTCTTTAATATGATTTTTAAAAAACGCGTGCGGAGCTGCGGGTACAGCTAGTTATAAAATAATACTAATAACATTGTACAATGCCAATTTGTTTTAATTACATTGTTATTCATTTTAAATAGCAACTTTACTATTCTATCTCGATTGCACATAGGATGCATTTCCGGTTTTAAAGACATTAAATAAATAACAGAAAAGATTCCACATGTTACTTAAATCTAGAATAATTCTATTATAATTTCACCAATCCGATAATAATTATAGTGACACTAATTTAGGTCTGCTTTAAATCAAGAATCAAATCAAGATATAAATTTTATCGCCAGACGCCATATTCTCTTAAGAAAGTGTTACGCGTCGCGTGTGGCGTGCGGCATGACACCGGGCTATTAAGTGACTTTTATAATTGCTTCTGTGAAAAACAGGTGCAATTCTTAGCAGTTATAAACAGTTTAATCCAATTTAAATTACTCAATAATTTAGAATATACCACCTTAACAATAATTAAATAGAATTGCATTAACAATACATTGCCAGTATTGATTAACATAGAAAATAATAGATGGCGCTGTTACAAACACCTATGATAATTCGAATCTTCGTAAGAGCCTCTAATAAAAATATGTGTTAATATTTGTGTGTTAACTTCGACCGCTGAATGCTCCGACCGTTGGATGCTCCCACTACATGTCAGAACATGTATATATGATGTACTCTCAAAAAATCTATTATTAAATATAGATGTAACATACAAATATATTATACAAATATATATAATATACAGTATCTTAATATATATATTTCTTGTGTGCGTGTGTATGTGACTGAACTCCTCCTAAACGACTGGACCGATTTTGATGAAATTTTTTGTGTGTGTTCGTGGAGATTCGAGAATGGTTTAGATTCACAATTGGACCCGGCAGGTGGCGCTGCGATCGACTTTTAGGATTTTTTTTGTTTTCAAGGCAGGACAACGTCCGCCCGGTCCGCTAGTAATTATATATAATATACAAAAAATATTATAACTTCAATTGTGAATACAATAAAGGTTGAATTGCTTGAATAATAATTGCCAAAGTACTTATGTAGTGAATAGAATTGAAGGCAACGAGTTGCTCTTGTTGAAACTACAGAACCCAGCAGCTTAATTGGGCACGAGTGGAACACAGCGGAGCGGCCACCACGAGGAATAACGCTCGCTTTTATACGATGTTGTATTTGGTAATGACTGAATTATATATTTGTATAGATGATTAATTATTGAAAATTAAGTCCTTTATTATTTAAGTTCAATTCAATATGAATATACTTTAGGTGGTAGTTTTTATTATTTAAATATTCTTTCTTACTCTATTATCTCTCTACTACTCTTAGGTACTCCTCTGAAACGATCAAAATAGAACATGTTTTAATATAAATATGAAATGTAAGAAAAATGCCAGTTTTCTTCTAATTGTAAAATTATTCTCTATAGCAATATATTGTATAGAATTACTACATTACTATTATTATGTTTTATAAATCACGTATACAACGTTTTTTTATTTATATTGTGGTAGGAAATTTACTAATGCTTGATATGTTACCTGTAAGTTAAAAGAATGTAGCAAAATTCAATGTCATCCTACCTTGAGGCTTATATTGAGATTCCGTTCTGAACGCGTCGTTTTTTACAGTGTAATGAGATTATAGGCTATTAATAGTCTAAAAACAGTTTAAGGTAATTCTTAAGTCACAGAAGTAATGCCCCTACAGATAACATCGGTATATAAAACTTGTTACTTGAAATATATAAATAAAAGAGGTAACAAAATACCGGAGATGCGGACAAACTCCTTTACCTGTAAGTAAGACAAACATCTCCACCGGGATGACACGGAACTGGAGTTGAATGGAAGGAACTTCGAAGTAAAGAATTCGTGGAACTTACTCTGTCTTGTCACAATTGAAATGAATCTACCTACTTTTTGTTATTTATAAATATGTGCCATTCGTTAGTAGGTATTTATAAGAAAAAACATGCAAAGATAAGGATTGTCTTTAAAGGTATACTTAAATGAACTTTAATTGACTGTTATTTATTCAGGCTCTAGATTGCTTTATAATTTTTATGTACTCATGAGGTTATGCGTCTTAGCAGTGGACTAGGTAGGTGGCGTTGTTGTCGAGATTTAGAATTTGTATAAATATTCCGATGATTTAATTTTGGGATTTCTCGCATTAAAATACAGATTATTTCTAATTTCCAGCTTTCAAATACCGTTAAATATTTTTTAATTTAATATATTTTTGTATTCATGGCATTGAAGTAAATAGGAAGGACGCTAGCGGGACCGCTAGTTTGCATTGTGTCTGTAGATGAACACGTGCAACTTGGTAATCCCCGTCGGGAAAGGAGCTGCTTACGCTTTTTCTTTAACTGCGGATGTCATTCGATATGGAACTTTAGATTTTTTATATTTGTGTTTTCGTCGCGTAAGTAAAAACCCTCATTCACCTTTCATACGAGTCTCTGTGTCTCTCTGTGTGTAAACTATATATTGTAACTGTATATTATATGCGTTATTTTTTTCATTTTCTAAAATATCAAGTATCGGCAGTGTACCGTGCTCGTTTTACTCAACTCTTATTGCAAGGTGCGTTAATAAATATTGTTCCAATAATTAAATTAAACAGAAATAAACTATTTCATAAATTACTAAAAGGAAAAAAGTAGAATAATTGATTCCGTAGCGCTCAACCGGTCATGTAGTTTCGAATGCTTTGCACTGGATGTTTAATATTGCTTTACATTTATAAACGTAATTAGTTTAAGGTGAATATGTGTATGTAGATAACAGTGTACGTGAAGAAGAGAGGTGCCGACTGACTTGTATATGTGCGGCGGATACCCGGGCCCCGGCCACCTCTGTCTTGTTGAATAACTGCACCAGAAAACCATTCTAAACTAGTTTTATTCTTTTAGCTACTATCCGGTGATTCGCTAAACTATTTAAAAATATACCTAGAAATAAAGAGTGAATTTTCATTCGATATATATTCATTTCCACGTACGCTACGCTGGAAGACTCCTAGTTCAAATTCACTGTGTATACGAGGCCGTCACTATGTGAGTGAGTGATATCACACGTGCGACATTGTATACTAAGTTTGTCCAAGTAAATGTTAATTGAAAATACATTGTATAATTTTGAGTGAATTTAAATATACTTTACTTTTATTTTCGTATCAACAATGCATACCTAATTTTAATTCGGTACAGCTTCAATGCATTCTGATTAGGTGATGCGTGAGCGTGAGTAATTAGCTAAACTCAATGTTGGTACGTCTGTTTAATAGACAAGCAATAATAGCCAAACTAGTGTCTCCGGCGGCCGACATCCGCATCCGCTGCGAGTTCAAAGCTAGTGCGGGGCAGTTTGTCACCTAGTCGAGTGTCGGAACGGCGCATCCGCCCGCGCCGCGCTACTACAACGGATGCGAATCAGTCCAGGAGTGTCACAGAGCATTGACTAAGCGCATCCCGCTCACAGTACTACTTGTTTTTAGGGAAATTGTGTCGACACGACACTTTGTTTTAAGCCAACACGAAACGACAACAAGACAACGATTCAAACAACGAACATACAAGAGGTCTATTGATTATTTGGTACACTTGGCTAATTCAATTATGACAGCGACCACGTGAAAGCGCGATCTATCTGTACTTTGGCGTATCTCTGGACAACTAGCTAAATCTTGTGTCATTAAATGTAATGTAGAAGTTAGTTTTGTCTCGAATCTTTTTACCTTCTAGAATATTAATAAAACTGTAGCTTTGTTGTTACATTTATTTTTTCCATAATTTTCTCATAAAGTCGATTATTATAAAGGCGACTAATCATGAATATCACGTTATAAATTGTTTGTCTGATTTATTTCTATGTCCGAGTTAAACTCAAAAACATCTTAACGGAGTTTAATGAATTTTTTTTTCATGAAAAACCTATACCACATCTCCATTTATAGGGTACGATAGATGTAAACAATGTTTAAAAATTGTTTTTTTAAGTGGTAATGGTTATGTGTTTTTTACCGGTGGAATGTCAATTTGATGTCCGCAGGTTTGAACCTGGGTTGTACCAACGAATATTTCGGAATTATCGTATATTTACTAATTTCAATCAGTATCACCATAGGTCGAAGGTTTAGGAAAACATCGTGAGGAAACCTGAACCTGAGAAATGAATTTTAGCACAACCGTATGTGGGAAAATATAGAACTCTGGATATTATGAAGTTTCAAATCACCAATACGTACCATACTCAAACGTCCTTCCCGAAAAGGCTAATGACCCTGTAGTGGGTCTCTTGATGATTTTTTTTTAAAATTCTTAACTGATTTTTGTATAGTTTTGTACACGGAATTATCATTTTGACATCCAAAAGGTATATATCTAGATACGCTGTAACGTGTCAAGCCAGGTTCACGCTAATATAATGGCGAGCGCACGCTACCGTGTGTAATATTACACGAACCATTTGGAGCTACTTTTCACTCCCTTATATCTCACAAACTATTTCATACAAACAAGTCAAATGATTGAAAAAAAAAATTAAAAAAATTATGTCATGTATTGAGACTTGCAAGATACATATGAGCTCCAATAAAACTTTATAATATTTGCTAAGAAATAGTGGCAAAAAGAAATAAAAAAGTTATTCAATCCCAATCCATTTTGATCAATCATGTCAAAGCAAACTAAATGCAAACTACTATAACCATTCGATGCGGAATTTTTCGTAAGAATTTGTAGACGATCCTGGGTTATTTATTTGTAGGTAACGATTGACCATATTTTAATGCACAACCAAGCGGGCGGCTATCAGCTAGTCAATTTAAAAAATGACGTGGCAGACATAAGGAATGTCAATAGAAGCGAAAATTCAAAACAGTGGAATAACTGTGTTCTTTTCTGAATTTTTAAATCAACTATAGTCTGAATTATTTCAATTTAATAATTTGTATTAAAATTATTAACATTGGTGTGGTTTTCACATCTATTGGCACTCCGAGCAAAAAATTATATACGGTTTATCAATTAATCAAACATATGATAGGCTCCACAAGCTCGATACAGAATATCAATATTAGCTGTACACAGGCCGTAATGCGTCACTAGTCTGACGCATGCCGCGCAAGGGCAATGGTACGGCCAATCACGCTTACTAATATGTCATGACGCAAAATTATAAATGTATTTCTTACAAAAATTACCTAACGCGCCTTTAGAAATTTGGACCTTAAAAATCGTAATCGAAATATTTTAAAAATGTCCTATAATTTTTATTAATTTTGTTGAGATTTTACACAATAAAACTTCAATATAACAATTAGTAAGATCCGACACACGGAGGCAAACGGTAAATAATTCAAAAGCTCGACCGGGCACCGTATCTGTGAAGTTTGTCGGGAACTCTTCAGGATGACTCGTAAAGAAATTTAAATTCAATTCTACAGTAACTAGCCGAGTTCCGCGAAAAGTTTTTATTAAAGATTTACAGTTAATTCAATGAGTTTCTAGTTTGTACAGAGATAAGGAAACGGAGAGTTTCAACGCGGGATTATGCACGAACACACTCTTTTGTGAGATTATTTGATGTTGAAAAGTTCCTTTACATTTCCTGTCTTAAGAATTTTAAACATTTGTTTTTGTTCCCGAAAGTATTTTGTTCAACCTTCTTTATTTGACATCTGTTTTTTCAATCAAATCTATTAAAATTAATAGCTTCATTAAATTTGTTCCATTTTATTAACTCTAGTTATGTATTTAGGAAATTCTAAACTTATATTAAATTTTAATTTCTACCATCTATAAATAATTTGCAAAGTAACCAGTGTAAAATATTTTGCAAAGTCGTATTTCGGAGGAATCCGTATGCCAACATTTGTATCAGCGTGAACTATGCCTTTTAAAAATAAAAACTACATTTAGATTTAGAAAACTTAACGATTTATAGGGCGTATAATGTTTCGAACCGCGAAATAAATACACGTGTTTCATTATTTCAGTGGAGAGCATTTTCCTTCGCATAATATATTTTTTTGTATGCGGCAGTTGAATCAAATCTATTTTCAATTTTATTGGAACTCTAGCGGGATCACCTTCATTATCTTTAACTAATACGCCACAGTCCTGACTCAGGCAGGCAGGTTGTCGTTAACCTGTTGCGTTAATTTGATTTGTGAACCGACCGACTCTACGATATTAGTTCTCGGTCACTAACGAAGGTCGATTGTAATTAATCGACGTCTTTTCCACAAGTGACCGAGGTGCAAGTTCTAATCAAGTACTTGTTTCAATAAAAGTAATTCATTATCAAAATTATCTTCTATACATCATCATTACATAGTATAAAACAAAGTCCCCTACCGCGTCTGTCTGTCTGTCTGTTCTGTCTGTAAACTCAAAAACTACTGAACGGATCTTTATGCGGTTTTCGCCAGTGGATAAAGTGATTCACGAGGAATGTTCTGGTATATAATTTGTCCCGGATTTTTTTATAATCAGGGCGGGACAACGTTTGCCGGGCCTGCTAGTCTATACATATTATAAGAATGTAAATCTAAGGTGTCTGTACATTTTCGTGAAAAAAATTGTTGCAACTGTCTAGGAATAAATAATAGAATACATTTCAAATATTTTTAGAAATGTCTGTCTGTCTGTCTGTTTGTATGAACACGCATCACTGCTAAAGTACGGGGTTCACAATAAAACCTCAACAAGAAAATCGTAAAGCATATACTCGGGAGTAACTTAGTGTTTGTTTCATTGAAATCGGTCCATCCACTCTATCAAAAGTGATTGTAGTTTTAATGACGACGCGACGTAAGTATGAGAGAAAAGTAGATAAGTAAATAGACTTAATACATTCAGGTGACTTTATTAATCACTGTTTTGTACATCAAGTTCCACGCAGAAGAAGTCGCGGGTGCAGCTAGTCCTAAATAAGAGTCTCAGAAATTAATCTGTTTCTCTTTGTATTGTGAATACGCACAGTAAGTACTCTTTGTTTTATACTTTAACTTCCTTTATGTGTTTCTTTATACTATTATATATCATCTCCTTAGAAGGTATTCAATAAATTGCCCACAATAAAAATATAATGTCCAAAGCAATTATAATATCAGTTAATATTATCTACAGTAGGAATAAATAATTTTCATTTTGCTTAAAATTAACAGGAAAAAATGTTGATAGTATAACTCGATTGGAAACAACAAAGTGCTAGGAGTACTATACAGTAACTATCACGAAATGAAAAGTGCACTTCACAGGCAATGAAACATATTTCACTCGAGGGAACTAGGAAGCAGAACCAAACAATACGAAAATAGATATGTATTTATATAACACAACACATGTGTGGCCCTTTCTGATTCAATTTAGTGTTCTTTGGATTTGGTAAAGTTTTACTTAGTATGTAGATATAGATATCTCTAAGTTACTGTAGGTTGTCACTTTAATGCAATTGCAAAAGTTTTCTTTGTTTTGTAATTGATTCGTATAAAAACGAAGAATCAACACGTTACATTACGTCCTTACTGATTAATGAAATTGGGAAAATAAACTGGAATAATAATTTCAAAACACGCCGAGCCACGAACGTAGGCCAATAATAAAATGTAACGAAATAAGGTCCCTGTAATTTTGTTTTGAGAAATAACAATGAGGCCGGAGCTAACGGAGCCACTTCTTATTTATTAAATTACACGAGTCGCGGCCCGCTCAAATGGCTTCGGATTTGGAACTTTCTCCAATCCTTGTTCGAATAAATCTCCTTACAGTGTACAATATATTTGGAATTTTAGTGATTAGAGAATAAGCGAGAAAATATACAAACGAGTAGCTGTGAACGATGGTGACGTCTGGAAATGAGGTCGCTCTCTGTGCATCCACCAAAAACGAATACCTATGTTTGTAAAAATGTGTATCATGAAAAGATAAACCAGATCGATAACTGGGTTGTTTTCAGAACCGGCGGTAGCTTTGACGTCCATTAGCGCTTTCTCAGAGCCTAAATATTTTTGATTTTGATACTGTGGTTCCATTACTCGTTAAAAATGGACGCTATATCCCCAGCTACTTCGCTTATGTAAAAATGGTTTCAAAGTGTCACGTAATTTATTTGTCTTTACTATTTTTTAATTATTGCCTAGGCCATATTAATTGTCATGTATCATTTTATAATCTTATGTTTTATTTATTACTTTATTTTTTTTATTTATTACTTTATTTTTTTCATTTATTAAGTATTCCTTATTTCTATATGTATGCTTATGAAACATACAGTCGTTTTGTAAATTATATGTAGCAAGTCACTTATAATCACTATACAGTATATAATGTATCAATATTTTCCTAAAGAGTATTTTTCCAAAGTTTCCGCATTCTTGAGATTTATTTATTAAATTGAAGCGACGCTGCGAGCAAGCTGTTGAATCTTTGACGTATATGAAAGAAGTTTCTGACTTACTCAATATCACTTCAAGCAACTTCATGAACTGAGCTCGTAAATTTCGGTGCATCGTTCCACAACTTAAGACAAATGACGGTATACATAAAACATCAGATACTTGTATAAGTTTTAACATGCAAGATAACTTTTTTCTATTATCATATTAAATATACTAGAATTTGTAATACACTGTTATTAGTTATTTGTTTACTCAATACATAAGTTAACAACTATAAAATATATCCTTACCCTACGTACCTTAAATGTATAGTATAAATACCGTGTCCATGAAAAAAATAGATGTGCCCGCTTTTATGGTGATTTGTCAAATGTTGTTGGAGTTTACCGATCTCATATACAGACGTACATTCTTATAATATACAGCTTTTACCGGCGGCATCGCTAGCGCAAAATCCCTCGAAGACAGTATATCTTTTCTGGATGAAAGGTACCCTATATCCTTTTTTGTGCTATTGACAACGTGTTTGCAAAAGTTTTTAAGAATAAACTTATAAGCACATTTTTAATATTAAGAAGCTATCGGACCCAGTTCTGATCCTAATAAGCCATAAATATATAAAAATACTAACAGACGAGTATTTTGGTTTATTTTTTTTTATTTGAGAAATTAAAAATATTGTTGCAATAAAAGATATACATCTAGACGAAAGTACCACTTAACGCGGTCAACTAAAGGCGAAAGCGAGCGAGGAAGCTAGGATACATAAGAAAATAAATACAGTGAAGAAGAAGAATTTTCGGTATAAATATATGTAATTCATAAATTTATCAAAGACTAGCTGACCCTTGCAACTTCGTCTGCACCAAATCGGCTATTACAGTTTTCAATTGTATTTTTAAACGCGAATAATCTTAAAAAAACCTAAAACCCGATTGCAGCGACGTCTAGCTTCCAATTGTGAATCCAAATTATCCAGGGATTCACTCAAACATATATCTAGTTGTAAGAAATCTTTTAAAATAAGCCTAGAGCCTGTTCGCAGCATTACCTAAAGTGTCCAATGAAGATCAAAACTAACTTACATATATTGCCGATAAATGTCTTCCCAGTACCCCTTGTAACTTCATCACTTAACATACTGTAAAAATTAAACTTTATCTACATTAAATTTCCATGTTGTTTGTTTTATAAGAATTTGTAAATATACCTGAAATCTGTATTCAATCTTAATTCTGTCAAATTTATTTAACTTTTGACATATAAACTACGTTTTTCACTGAGATACTGAACTTGGGATAATATACCTTTCTAACAGTGAAAGAATTTTTGAAATTGGATCAGTAGTGCCAAGCATTCCTCGAAAACAAAACTTTACCTCTCTTTATAATATTAGTATAAATACAACGTAGTATGGTAACTGCAAACACCTTAACTGATTATTTTAATCGTAGATTCACAAACCTGAACCCAACTACTTCAAGACTCAACAATATTTAGAAATTAATTTTATCAAATATCGAAACAACACACGTACTGATAGAACTCTAATTGAGATTTATCATCTACAATGCAATGTAACTATTATCTAGGTTTATGTTTTAGGAAAAAATCTTGTCACCTTTGTTTAACAAACATTTTTTTTTAAATAAAATAAATGTAACAACATATAAGTGACATATTTTTCATATGTGGTCGATAATTACGCATAGGAATGTCATGTAGCCGTAGCTCAGTTATAACGTACTGGACATTGTTTGATCCGACGGAGTCGACGGGTTGGAACCCAGCGATGACTTTTTTTGGTATTTTTTTTATAGTAGCTTAGGGAAATATAGCTCAGATTTTTAGCTAATCTGTCTGTTATATATAGCATAAAGAAAATTTATCAAAATCCATCAAGAATTTTATTAACTATACATTTTTGACTTTCGTCCATTATCTTGGGCAATCCATTGCGTTTTACGAGACCAAAAGTCTTAGATGTAATCTTGTAATATTACTTATCACTGTGCCAAGTTTCGTCAAAATCGGTTCAGTACTTTCAGAGTGATGCGTGTTCACAGGGCCAGACAGACAGACAAAAATTTTAAAAGGGTTATTTTTGCCTTCTATGTCGATAACCAAGTCTACCTCGATTATAATTTTCAAAAAATATTTAATGTACAGATTTGGCTTTGTTACAGTTTTATTATAGTACTAGCTGTACCCGCAGCTCCGCACGCGTTTTTTTAAATCGTATTAAAGAATTATAAAATTGTGAGAATATGTACAATTATAGAAATGCTCTTTAAAAGCAGTTGTATGTACGACACGCACGCCACTTACAGTAACATGTAACGTGTACATTAGATATATAAATACTAACAGCGTGCCAAATGAGGTTTGTCGTCTGCATCATATTTGGAGCCTTAACCCACAATATAACTACCTCAGTGCTCACTTACACTGTATAAGGAACTAATGAAATAATAACTTAAAATATTATTATAAAGATTTCTATTTACATTACATTTAATATAAATTGCCATTATAATTAAGATTTTGTGACTATACAATAAATAAACGCTTGTCTGTTCCGCAAGAAATTGAATTATGGAACTCTTTACGTAATACGTTTATAATCTAAGATCCTATTAGGAAAACCTTTATATCATTAAAGTTATTAATAATTATAATGTCGAATTGTTAACAATAAGCTGATAATTATTTCTCTTATTAAAAATAAAGAATGAACTGAAATCTTACTAAATTTATGCAAACAAAGTCGCGGGTAACAGCTGGTCTAAAATAGAATAACCTCAATTACTTTTTATAAGGCTCGCTATCTACCAGTGAAAGTCTCGTGAAAGTAGGTCTAACCGTTTTGGTGATAGCACAGCAAGCGAAGCCACGGTCAACAGCTAGTATAAAATAAAATTGCTTGAATTACTGTTTATAAAATCAGCTATATACCTGTGAAAGTTTCGTGAAGATCGGGTGAACCGTTTTCGAGATAGCACTGCGGGCGAAGCCACGGATAACAGTTGGTATAAACTAAAATTGCTTGAATTACTTTTTATAAAGTCAGATATTTGTCAATGTAAGTTTTGTGAAGATCAGTTTAACCGTTTTGAAGATAGTACTACGGGCGAAGCCACGATTAACAGCTAGTCTAAATTAAAATAAACTATATTACTTTCTATAAGGTCAGCTATCTGCCGGTGAAAGTCCCGTGAAAATCTGTCCAACCGTTTTGGAGATACATTGACGACAAAGCCGCGGTTAATAGCTAGTCTAATTTAAAGTAGCCTAAGTAACCCGCTGTAATTTCAGCTATCTGCGAGTGAAATTCCCGTCAAAATCAGTCCAGCCATTCCGGAGATTAGCCGGAACAAGCAGACAGATAGTCAGACAGACCGACAAAAATTTTAAAAATTGCATTTTTGTTATCATTAGCGTGTGTATGTATACTTTCGTAGTCTATCAGTAAACAAAAAATATTTTGATATTACATACAGACACTTCATTTTTAATATATGTATATATAGATACATAAAATCAATTACTTCACATGAAATACACTTCACATGTGTCATATTTATGTAGTTTTTATTAATTTCTGGCAGCGTCTAGTTTGAAAACCTTTGTGTTGTACACAGTACGTAGTTTACAACAATATAATCGGAATTCTACAGTAAAAGAGAACAAATTCAAAGTAATTAATTGGAACAGGATTCGCTTGGTCTTTCAGCGTTCGAGCAGTCCTGTCGCATGTTGTATTGCAATGATTGCATGGTTTGTTGAAGAGGGCTAGTGATCGCTATTTACAATATTGGAAAATACAAGAGGAATATTTTCTCGTCAGTTTTAAGTCAGTAGAATGACTGCATATCTATAGAGAATAATAGTGTTATAGTGCAGCGTAATTTTTGTATAATAAAAAATAGGGTTGCCATGGCATAACCAATATCTTATCTCCAATTATACTTCACTTACCACCAAGTAAGTATATGCTACTTACAGTGCATCGTATAATTGTTTTACAACAAAATTATTCTTCAATTTAAAACGCAAGAAAGTCTTGTTAATATCATCCCAATAATATGATGGTATAACAAACAATACACAGTGAATTTGAATTTAGTATAATAATTCAAGTTAGTGAGCAAAGTGATTCCCTCGCTGAAATGAACCGGATCAAGTAACTCAGTTAGAGAACGTCACTCGTGACTAAATCACCGGTGTTTATCTCTCTTTGTTTGATGAGTGCTTTACCAACACTACTGCCTTTCACACGAGTTTATTTATTTAGGAATATCAACAACATTAGGCTTATTGTTACGGGCTTCATAACAACGGGTATTTACGCTACCGTTGAGCTGTGAGTACGCAGTTTTGATTCTCTTATAAGGCGATGAACGTAATCCTTAGTACTCTGATTATGTCTATGGATCGTCTGTTTTTTACTATTGTACAAGCTATATATTGTTTTAGAAACAAATGACTGAGATAATAAGAGAGAAAAAGAAATAGAGGATGAGATTATATTAGTATTAATATTTTCAATTAACAATATAAAGAGATGAAAACTAGAAAACCACACATTTGTATACTTCACAATATAGTAAACGGTACCTTTGGTAGTGATCTAGTTGGGCAAATCAATTTCAGAATACCAACTCACCCAGTACGAGCTCATCAATTATTTAATTTACCAGCAGTTAATAACAACGTTTCGAAAAACAATCCGTTGTATCGAATGTGCAAGTACTATAACTAATTCTGTGTTCACAAAGACATATTTAATGACAGCTTTAAAAAAATTAAGACACATATTGTATTAGAGACATAGACGTATGATAGTTGTATATCCCCAATATTTATTTTGTCATCACACTAGGTTAACTGTGGTTATTGTTGAAATTGATAATGTTGTGTACAATCTATAATTGGATTTCAGATTTATTATGTTATAATAGTTTTGTTACCCATATAATTTCAATCTGTTATCTGTCATTGTACGTTTTTGTAAAAAATAAAATAAATACAAGACCTTGTATTCTATTAACGCATATATTAGCATATTTTTGTACTAATTGTTAGAAAAAATTGACTGTTGATTCATATTAATAAACAGTATAATTATAATATTTTTAAGAATGGGAAGGAATATCGTTCCATTCACAATTTCTGATCTATTTTTATGATGCTTATTGCTTGGTACAATTTTTAAGTATTTACTATTATATTGCTCAGTGTGTGGATAAATTAATTTTATATTCTAAAATATATATGACTCTTTAATTATTTTTAATGGTTTCAAAATTTGAGTAATATAAAAACTGCTGAGCGGTGATAGTAGTGATGTGGTAGGGAACTGTGCCCAATAATGTCGCGACCACGACACAAGTGGTAATAAGCCCGGTATTGTGACACCCATTTTCTAAGACGTTTCCTCGAACTTTCCTCCACTCCACTCAACCGTATTCAAGGAAGTCGGTATTCTTAGTTGCAAAAATATCCTCCACTTGACGTTCCTCGAAATTTTTCCTCATTTGAGGTGAGGAAGCAACTCTCAAAGTCAAGGTACGTCGGGAACTACCTTAAGGAATACTCGAGGAAGATTTACGCCATTGTTTACTGTATTCACATGCCCACGATTGGAAATAAAAGTTGATGATTATATTGTGATAGTTTTTACGGGTGGATTTCTAATTATTTTTTAATTATGTGTATGATAGTCCATGCGATTATCCTGAACGAAGGTGTTTACGAGATGCAGAAAACCCTACTGAATTTACGACTATGTAGGATTCTAAAGAAGCTATCGTCTTAGGAAAGAAACTGTCATGAATATATTGTTGCCGCTTGTATCAACAGCAGCATTGAAAACAGTAAAAGAGGTCTACTCATTTTATATTTAATTCAGTTGTTAATCTCGTCGAGATTTTATGCAATCGAAAATTATCAAGTAAGTAAAAGCATATCTATATGCAAATCTTTAGAAAAATACGATATCTTTGTTACAAAAAGAATTATACATCGTTTGCTTTTACTTTGCAGATTGTATATGGAGATATATATGAAATTAGTCAATCTAACATCAAAATTAGTAACTAAAATGTTGGAGGTCTGTGGAGTCCTCCACATCTCTTTATTAACCAACTAGCTGTCCCCCGCGGCTCCGCACACGTTTTTTTAATGTATTAAAGAAATGTAAAATTGTAAGTAGGTGTGTACATTACAGAAATGCTTTTTCAAAAACATTTGTAACTACGACACGCACGCCATCTACTGTAATATGTAACGTGTACATTAGATATATGAATACTAAAAGTATACCGAATGGGATGGTATTTGTCATCAACAACATACCTGGAACTTCAACCTACTATATATCACACTCAGTGCTCACTAACACTATATAAGAATAAATGAAAATTTTAAGCTATACATTATCGAACAATATGTCTTAAATCTTTTATTATATAGATATAATATGCCCATATTGTCAATATACTTAAGTAATTCTTATAGCTTGCTTTAATCACTGAGTTATGTAGACGCAAACGCGGTAAATAAAACAATATGGCCGCCAAATTGACCAAAAAGATGATATAATTAATATTACATACAAATATATGACTTTCATATATGTATATTTATTCTTGGAGTCCAGTAAAGCACACGCCTCACGCCGTTGTAATATATTTTTAATCAATTTCACACGGACGAATGCACAGGTAGCAGTTCATCACTACATAGTGTACCAATTCAAATAAAAAAAAATATTATAATCGGTTCACAATTGACGAAAATATCAATTAACATACATAAAAAAACACATACAACCGAACATAGTAACCTCCTCCTTTTTCGAAGTCGGTTAAATACAAAGTCCTCTGGTCTGTCTGTTTATGTGTTCGTGATTAAGTCAAAAACTACAGATCGGATTTTTATGCTGTTTTCACCAGTAGATGGAATGATTCATGGGGAAGGTTTAGGTATAATTTGTCAAGGTTTTCTTTTTATTATCGGGGCGGGACAACGTCTTCCGAGCCCGCTAGTTATCTGCCCGTAAAAGTCCCGTGAAAGTCGGTCCAACCGATTAAGAGATAGTAGGATATTGCGGACGAAGTCTTGAGTAACAAAATAAAATAGTCTAAGTTACTTCTTATAAAGTGAGTTATCTGTCAGTGAAAGTCCCGTGAAAATCAGTTCCAGCATTTCGGATATTCCACTGCGGCCGAAGGCGAATAAAAAACCTAAATTACTTTTTATGAGGTCTGCTATCTACCAGTGAACACCCCGTGAAAATCGGTCCAACCATTTTGGAAATAGCAATGTGGACGAAGCCGCGGACAAATAAAATAGAATATGTCAACCGCTATAATTTCGGCTATCTGCCAGTAAAATTATCGTTAAAGTAGGTCCAGCCGTTTTAGAGATAACCCAGAACGAACAAACAAACAGACAAAATATAATAATATAAAAATGTAGACGGAATATAAAAAACATTTTTTGGTCATGTGTAGCCATAAGCCATTCATCAAAAAATTGTTAATTTAATTGTTTGAAACATTCTTCACTGGTGCTCCGCTCCTATTGATCTTATCGTGATTATATATAGCCTAAAGCCTTCCTCGATAAATGAGCTATCTTAAACCGAAAGATTTCCTCAAATCGGACGAGTAGTTCCCGAGATTAGTGCGTTCAACCAAACAAACAAACTCTTCAGCTTTATATATATCAGTACAGATAAATATTATTACTGTGCCTATCAGATACCTGCAAGAGGTACCAGTGCCAAATGTAAATGACATTGAACGAGGTAGCCTAGTGAGAGCTGCATTTATTAAAAGAGATTTTGAACATTGATTGTGATACTTTTATTTAAATTAAAATGATACATTCATCCTTTAATATCAATATTTTGTGATAATAAGATATTAATATAAGTTTATTATTTCTAATATTATATTATATAATGAAAGTTTAACATAATCTGTCCCAGTTACATGTGCTTCGTCTTACCCTAATGGATTATATCAATTAATGCTTTAAGACAGTTGCTATTGGAGTGTTTTATTTTGAGAGTAAACTAGTGGTTCTTTCCACGGGGAAAGGAATCTATTGGGAATTAAGATTGTAGAAAAATAGTTTAATACACACATCAAAAAAGTCTAAGCAACATGCGTGATATTACAAATTTTACCATTTATATTAATTAATTTCTAAGTATTTACTCAAACAAAATGCGTAGGTAAGTAAACTTTTTTGTTATTGATGACATACTGGCTGGTTGTAAAAAAAAATTTGATTATGTTTTGTTTTTTCATAAAATTCAAATGACTGCGAATTTGTTTGAATTTAAGTGCGTTGTAATTGCTACGTTTAGTCTTGATTTTATAATTTTACCAACCATTTAAATAAAGTTAGCGACAAAATTGAATTGTTAGATATTCTTTACGTCATGAAGCGACGTCATTTGATGGCAGATGTAATGCAAAGAGCTGTAGGGATGTTGCAAGCGGGAAGTAATCAATCTCAGGTATCTCGACATTTTGGCATTCATAGAAGTATTATTTGTCGTCTTTGGCAGCGCTACAATAATACAGGAGAACCCGCTGAACAGCATCCAGGCCGTAAAAGGAGTACAACCACTCGGCAAGACCGGTACATACAACTGACTGCAAGACGCCAGCCGATGTTAACCGCTCGAGAGATAAGTTTGAGGCTACAAATTTCAAGTGGTGTTGATGTAAGTCCTCAAACTGTGCGAAATCGACTGCATGAGTACGGCCTACGAGCTCGACGCCCAATCAGGTGCCCACCGATACGTCACGGGAATCGCGCTCGTCGATATAAATGGTGTAGAGAACGCATAACATGGACCCAGGAACAATGGGATAAAATTATGTTTTCCGATGAGTCGCGATTCGGGTTTAAGCCTGATACAAGAAGGGTGCGAGTGTATCGTCGGCCCGGAAATACTGAAAGGCTCAGGTGCGTTCAGGATGTTCATCCATACAGCGGCTCAACAGTTATGTTATGGGCGGGTATTATGAAGAACAGGCGAACTGAGCTCGTTTTTGTAAATGGAAACATGAATGCTAAAAATGACATTGAGGATATTCTCAGACCTTATGTCTACTCATTTGATCAAACCTTTGGCTCCGATTTTAGGTTAATGCATGACAATGCGCGTTCACATACAGCTCGGCGAACCAGTGAATACTTTGCAACGGAGAACATCCGGGTATTGCCCTGGCCTGCACAATCGCCAGATCTCAACCCCATCGAGCACGCATGGGACATGCTCCAGAGACGTGTTTTGAAGGACTTGGACGGAGCGACAACAACCCAACAGCTGAAGGATTTGCTACAATTCCATTGGGAGCGAATACCGCAAGATGACATAAACAGTCTCATTAATTCAATGAATAATCGTTGCCGACAAGTTCTGAATAGCAGAGGAGCCCATACTTTGTATTAAATTGTTCTATTCTTTCACAATAAATACATTTTCTTTAGAAATTTCATTTTGTAAGAAAAAAGTTTAGTTTCTTGTGTATCTTAGTTTCTACAGTATATTCTAATATTGTTCATTTCTGTTATTAAAAGAACTTATAAAGACGTTATAATGTAAAGAACCATCCTAAAATTTAAATTAGTACATGTTGCTTAGACTTTTTTGATGAGTCTAGTAATTGAAATTGATTTCATAGATATAGTAAGGTGCAAAATATCACACACATAACAACATAACAGAAAATTTATCACTTCTATATACATAACTTCTATATATATATATATAAATAAATGAATGAATTTATTTATTTAATATGGTAATGGTTTATATATATGACTGCTTTTTTTTGTTTTGTTTGATTGGATTGTAGTATCTCTTCTACATTTCTTCACTCTATTGCAGCACTTTTATACATTTCCTCTGATGCTTTTACCAAACAGTGCTACTCTTCGATTATTAGACTGTGCAGCTCTTCTTCTCTTTCTTGTGTGCATGCATAGTTAATCATATTTATTTGGAACTCTTGATCTATAACCTTAATCTAATATTTTTAGCAGTACTTAAGAGGAATAAAAAATAAATTAGTGCAAATTAATGTTTATATCTCAGTACTTAATTTTTGAGGGAATTAAATATTAAAGTTTTAGAGTTATAAAAATGGAAAATTTTTTGCACACTTTAAACATAAAAAACATTATATTTATTTTCATTTACAAAAGTGTAGCTTATTTCACAAACACTAAACACAAGGACTAAAATTCATGACCCGGCTATATATGTATTAGATGTGTAAAACTACTCTTGCTACATCTAAGATGGCAACCAAGATAATGTACAATTAAAAATATAACAGTTTCCTTATTTAATATAAAACTTAGTTAAAGAAGACAAGCTTTATGTTATGGTATGCTCTATAATTAATATATGATATCATTGTCCGATGGAAATTCAAATGTAACTGTATCAATGTAGAGTATCTCTAAAAACAAAGTATGAAAACTACTTTTACTTAGTTAATTAATTGTATTTACTTCCAGTAAATCGTTAATGTAATAAATATAGTATTAGATATTTACCTTGAGAGGTATCTTTTGGTAAATTGTCACTATCAATTACATGCTTTATTTCTGTCTGTTGGTTTTAATAAAGCCTCATCCACCAGCATAGGATCTTCTTTTCTTTATAGTAGATCAACCGGCGCATATTAACATTGAATTTAATTTTTATTTACTTATTGTAAACTACTTTTCCGACTCACTAAATATTTTTCTCCCAGATATATTTTGAAATAGAAATAAATATTAACATATAAAACAGACTGTCAATTTGTCACAACACCACATCAAACGTAAATAAAAGGACGCAGGCGACGTAACGCAGATAAAAAAAGAACAGATAATTAGCAAGTTTCGAGTAACCATAGACGAAAAGATAAAAAAAAACGCTGTAATCTATGATTTCATGACGTATACAATGACGTTGTACCTCAACTCATCATCACTGGAGGATCCTCGAGATTACCTTAAAACCAAGTAGAGTCACAGCTAAGAATACCGATTTCGAGGATTCCTTGAAGTACACTTTGAGGTTACCTCGGTTGAGTCGAGGTTGAGGAAGGTTTGAGGAAACGTCTTAGAATATGGGTGCGAGTCTCTTTTAATTATTTTTTATTAATGCCAAATAGCAGCAAACAGGCAGAAGGCCTATCTGATGGAAAATGGTTACCGTCGCCTATGGACAACTGCAACACCAATGGCTGTTGTGTTGCCGATTTGTTTTATTTTGAGACCAGCCATTCAATAACCGTAGGCTTGCAGGGCGGGATGACAGTGACAACTGGACATGAATTGTATATCTTTCAGTGGTCGTAGTTGTCTTTGGATTGCATTGTGCTCATCGTCAGATACAGCGCAGTCCTACTATAATAAAAAATCAATATTCCATGTGGAGTCTTCAAAATGTGACCAACTCAGAAAGAAATACCTCATCATGGAAGTTAGAACGTATGTAAAGTGACAGTTGATCTACTCCTAAATCATTGTCCGTCCCATATATAGATTAATTAAATTTTGTTTATACATATATAATTTAAGACAAAATAGTAAATAACCTATTTTTAAAGTTAAAGACAGTTGTCTCCGTAGCGTTTTGTCAAAGGAAACATCTTAGAAAGTTGCAAGCCTTTGAACATCTGCGTTCGACATTACCTCTAAACTCCTGTTCCATCGGTGCGTCTCATCTCAGAGGCACGATATTTAATTTACCAGTGTACTAAGCTTGTGTTATGACGATGTAATAAAAGCTTTTTTTGTGTATATTTCTGATCCGTTTAGTTATATAGGAGGAAGAAATAAA
The DNA here is from genome assembly GCA_036509395.1 of Antheraea yamamai. Lineage (NCBI taxonomy): Eukaryota > Metazoa > Arthropoda > Insecta > Lepidoptera > Saturniidae > Antheraea > Antheraea yamamai. The sequence goes on from AP028436.1 coordinate 294,749, forward strand.
TACTAGGAGGGCTGGGTCTCTGGGGATCCTAAAAAGTAAAATGTGCGTAGCATTCCATTTACAGGTGATATCTCCAAATATGCTCACTAATGTATCATTCATTGGAGAACTCGACTTAGTAGACGAGAAAAGTTTATAAAATACTAGCTGACCCATGCAACTTCGTCTGCACCAAATCGATTATTACTGGTTTTAATTGCATTTATAAACGCAAATGATCTTAAAAAACCTAAAACCCGATTGCAGCGACAGGGACTCACTCAAACATTTAACCAGTTGGTATGCGAGAAATCTAAAATAAGCCTTTACCAAAATCTGTCAAGAATATCATTAACTACAACTTTTTAAGTTTTGTCTGTTATCCTGGAGAACCCATTGGGTTTTATGGGATAAAAATTATCCTGCAAGTTTCATGAAACTTGGTTTAGTACTTTCAAAGTGATGTGTGTTCACAGAGACAGACAGACACACAAAAATTGTAAAAGAATTATTTTTGGCTTCTATATCGATAACAAAGTCTATCCCGATTATAATTTTCAAAAAATATTTAATGTACAGATTTGGCCTCGTTACAGTTTTATTATATGTGTAGAAGATGTACTACATTTTATTGTTAAACAAGTTTTAGAACCTTCAATAAAGTTGGTTGGCGCCGCGGTCATTTATTCCACCTCAGGTCTTTCTTAGAAATATTACAAGTACACACCACCTGATCTGTTCTGTTGCTGAACGCGGTCGTCTATTCCAGTGTTGTCCATAGAAAAACCCTGTGGGAACACGACTGAATGCCAACATCGTTTGCCCGTCCTACAATAAGAACACTAAAATCTGAGAAAGTTCGAGAGACATCGAAGGGAAGCAACTGACTGTACTTTGAATGTACATAACATTTTAGACGTAATTTTTATGTGAATACGTGGGAGTAACGAGAGTTTTGTTGAATCAAAAAATTTATGCGCTTGGATTTTTGAGCGTACATGGTATTTGTAAATATTGGTTAATTGAGAAGTGTGATCACAGGTTTAGGATTTGAAAAGCCTTGTTTTGATACACGAAGATCTGAGAAACTAAATTGGTCTTTGTAATTGTAATAAATATATATTGAAATAGCGTAAGATCATTATTCCCGAAGTTAATCTGAGTGCCTATTTTATAATACAACATAAGTTTACTATTATAACATTCTATGATTTTATAACTAGATTGATAGCAACTTAGCTATAATCAAGTTGTGGTGACATATAAGCAAATGCTATTCATTAACCATATATATTGTTGCGACGCGAAATGCCAGCTAGGAGTATTTTGCGAAGTCATTTAAATTCATAGGGACAGTAACAAAAGAGGGTTTACAGACTGCGGCCAGACGGGTGGGGATCTGTGAGAGTGAAATACAATATAAATAAAAGAAATATTGAAAACAATTACCATCGCACATTCGTGGGCACGTACCACCTGCTGTGCGTTCTTTTGTAGGGTCATTAGCCAATGCTTATAGATCTATGGTTGATAAAGCTATTTACCAGGTATTGATCCTGTTCATTGGGAATTATTGTTTATGCAATAGAATACTTATAACACTTGTAATTAGGAGCGGATTTCACAACCGGAAAAATTGTCTCTATTCTCATAAGATTAGCTTAGTCTTGGTTAAGTAATGACTACCATGGTTGACAATACCATAATTTTTATTAGAAAAGGAAGAAAATCAAAGACCTAACATTTAAATTCTGTGTACCTAATAATGTTTACTTTATCCTTCCTATATCTACGCGTTGGTCTGTAAGATCGACGACATACTGTTGACTCTTTTTTTTATGCAAAACGCTGGAGATTTGGGCTTCTCAGTAGCTGCATGATTCCTGACCTAATAAGTATAGCTTGAACGTTCGTGCATACATTACACGTACGTACACGATGAAGATCGGTCCGTCAGACTGACGCGCGTGTTAGATTATTATATTTTTTGTTGTTTTAAATACGTAAAGGACTTTTTTAAAGCATCATAAAACAAAATTAAATGAAAATCAAATGCAAATATACTTTATTTTATTTTGGCCCGAGAAGGCTTCTGAACGTTAAAGTTACCACCGGTTCGGAAATAACCCAGTTCATCGAGACGAACCGGCAAGAAACTCGATCTGGTTTATCTTAATCTTTTCGTGACATTTTTACAAGACATCCATAATAATAATAAATATCATCAGTGATCAAATTCATGAAAAATATATATGTATTAACCACGACAAATCAATTAAATTATAATATTTTACTTAGCTTTCTTATTTCCCTTTTACACCAGAACTCCGCTCGGACAGACAGTTGAAAACAAATTGAATACCACAGGAGTGACATTACTCACTACATTTTTATGTAATCAACAAACGTATAGTCGGTCTCTCAGGAAATCCAATTTAACACTGTGATCATTATGACTATTTATCCGAGCAGAGCGTCGCCCCACAATAACTTCGACATAGAAAGTGCATCCTCGAGTAACGACGTCTTGCCTTTTATAGGCCGAACTCTCTAATAGGGTGTCGCTAGTGTTAATGTTCCGGTTGCGTATCTTACGCATTGTAGCGGTACCGGAAGTAGATGTTTAAGTCATTTGAATATCATTTTACCTTACAAAAGTATTATAAAGGTCATATTAAATCATTACAAATAATTATAAATATAGAAATTATTACATACAACAATTTATACATATTATTAGTTATTTATAATTTTAAAGATAATGTAACTGACGTCACTCGTCAAGAGTTTTGTTAACATGACAAGTAATGCTTTTTGAATAATGGTTTTAGCTAACATATTTGTTAAAAGCCTCATTGTTGATTTCTACAAAATAATTTATATCGTTATTTATCAAGCTATTTACCATACTAAAGACAGTGTAATGAATTGATTAAAATGCTAGTACATTTTAACAGAAATCTTTCATTTTAACCAAAACCTACTTAATTTAGTCTTATACACATTTATTTTGTAATTATTATTATTATTACTTTTTCTTTTAATAATCTATTACTACCTCATTTGGTCTTAGACACATATTTATTTAGTGATTATTATTATTTTATATTACTCCTTTTTTTAATAATTTATCACGCGGGTATAGGAAGGTTAAAGAAAAAATTAATCTTTAATTCTGTAGACTTGTAAAAAAGATTTCGTGTTTCGTTTTATTTACTCTATTCAAAAGTTGAGGTCTATGTTGAGGTTACGACGGTTATGGGTACGAGAAGAGGTTAAAACTTGATTTCTCAATTATCTGAGTTCACAGTATGTTAGATGAAATTGTATATAATAGCATGTATACAAAAATCTTATTAATAAATTTGTATGAAAATTGTAAAATAAACATTGAGATAAGTACAGTTGTCATGAGAAACGTGTATTAAAAAGCGGAATAGAAACATAAATCGTTTAAAGAAACGGTATAAGATTGTGTAATTTCAAGGACCCTCGTCAGGATATATCGCAATCTCTCTCAGATATCGAAATTGGCATGCACAGTCACGCTAGGAAGCGTATTTAATATTAATAAGTGTGAACGGACCTCTCTACTTTCTACACATCTTAGGAAGTAAATATTATTCTTCAATTTTCTTCAAACTGCATGATATATTTTCGCAATTACGTTGCGTTGTCCAGAATAAATAAAAATTATACAGACTTCAATTTAGTACAGAAAAAGGCTGACGCATGATTTTACACGATTTTGTGGATATTATCAGAATACGCCATACATTAGGTGTAGCGCCCGTTATAGAGGTATGCTTAAGCGTATCGGGTTCCGGGATCAGCCGATGTATTTTCAGTAGTATTGCCCAAAATCCGTCTTGGTCTTGCATACCGTATAATAGGCGAATTTTGGTCTTGTTCTTGCGTTTTTGCAAGACCAAGACCGCCGAATTTTAGCAATACCAATACCAAGACTAGCGCAAGACGAGACTGAGCCTGCAAGATTCTTCCAGTCTTGCATTTAAGTCTAATTTGAACATTATTGAGTATTTATTCCAATAAGAGTATTCCAATACCGATGTTGATACACATTCTCTAGTATTGATATCAAAATCACGATTTATCCCATCTAACCATAGAATTATGAAACCGCTTACATTGACTACTCGCAGGTTCGTTACTCTATGTATCTAACACACAAATAATTTTAACTAATAAATTTAAACAAACAAATGTGTTTATATCTCATAGAGTATGATGACATAGAGATATATTTTGTTACTATATGTCAAGATTATGAAATATGAACGTGAGAAGTTATATGTCAGAAATGCTTACCGCAAAATTTCAAGTTAATAAATAAATAAATAGCTTTTCATTACATAGTATAAAACAAAGTCCCCTACAGCGTCTGTCTGTCTGTCTGTTCGCGATAAACTCAAAAACTACCGAACGGATTTTTATGCGTTTTTCACCAGTGGATAGAGCGATTGATGAGGAACGTTTTAGTATATAATTTGTCAAGGATTTTTTCATAATCAGGGCGGGACGTCTGCCGGGCCTGCTAGTAAGTACATAAAATACATAAGGAGACATTTTTTACATAACAACATATTAGTAACAGTTTCGTTTATACATATTTTTAATCTTTGTCGACATGGTATTATTGAACTTTCTTTACAATCGTTATGGTTTGAAATCAATGAAAAGAATATGCTTCATGATAACGAGACAAACACACACATAATAGAATTTAGCCTATCTATTAGATTTTAAGCTTCTAATTCAACTGATTGATAATTACGTTTGAAAACGTCATGTTGCTGTAGTGTAATTATGTGCATTATACGGACTGACGAAGACGTCGGTTCGGAACCCAACGGTAATTTTTTTAATTATTTGTTTTTTTTAAGAAGCATATGAAATATAGCTTAAATTCTTAGCTAATCTGTCTGCTATATATAGCACAAAGAAAATTCACTAAAATCCGGATTCCGGATCCGTCAAGAATTTCATTAACTACAAATTTATGACTTGCGTCCGTTATCCTGGAGAACCCTTTACCTTTTATGGGACAAAAAGTATCCTAGAGTCTACCCCGATTAGAATTTTCAAAAAAATATGTAATGTACAGATTTGGGCTTGTTACAGTTTTTTTTATATGTATAGATTTCATTTATACCTATGCTTAGCTTCGAGTTCAGAGAATTATAATTTTACCGTTCTCAGATTAATAAGTTTATCATTTGACATTACTTTTGTTAATTTGATTGGACTTTACTATGTGTATGTAAATATAAGCTAGACAATAACAATATACTAATAGGTATTAGCAAGATTTGCAAAATTTGAAAGACTCTCGCTACAAGACCAAGACTGGGGGGTGAAATACCAAGACCAAGCCTAGTCTCGTCTTGGTCTTGCGTTTGGGCAACACTCATTTTCAGTAACCAAGAGGTGCCGAGTGGTAGCCACCATACAAATGATAATAATGCCCTCATAGTAACTCTTATACAGTAGCTGTCGCATTTGTGGATTGGCCAATATACTCGTATGTATATTCAGCAGCAAAGGGCTTACAGGTCAGCATTATAGGAACGTCGGGCGATAATTGTCGATTGCTCAGTGATCGCCGTTGCAATTGCATACTACTGTGCCGTCCTAAAATAAAAATACAGTGTATATGTATAGTCGAAAAACTATACGGTGAACACTGATTGATATAAAACATCAATCACAGTAGTAAGGTTGAAACATCGCTACTGAAGGATGATTTTTTTTAATTTAAAATTTTACATTTTACACATACTTTTACAGTGGCTACCAAACCAGACTTTTTTAGAGAACTTTTCTATAGGAAAACATAAAATTAGTTTTAAAATACTAACACAATGACGTGAATAATTATAACCACGGATTAATTTAATTATACTTTATCATATTGTAAATAGAATATATTCCAAGAATAAAGAACTGTCTTCAAAAACACGTAACACCCTGTCTTAATTTTTAAATTATAGATCTAATTACAAAGGTCAAAAGGTCAAATACTTGTTTTTTTTTAATCGGTGCAAAAATCCTTATTTCCTCAGGCATCTCTAGTTTCGATTAAAATAGGTTTTTATGGTCCACACTGAGGACAAATGTAGGCATAATATAATCAGATATTATTAAACGGAATCATCAACATTTACTTGTCCGCTCTATGTGGAATGTCCCTAAAATAAAATAACCGGACGAGACAAAACACGACATATGGAATGCACGTGGCTCTGCGGGCACACAGAATTTTATGAAATTTTGTACAGAGGAATTATATGCTATTCTAAAATTTATAGCCTATAAAAATATTACTAATACTTTAAGAAATAATATTTTATACAAAATGAATCTTTTTTGATAAAATCTTGTACACGGGAATTATCATATTAAATTGATAACCTATTAATATTATTACGAATACATCCAGCAATCATAAATAATTTCAAATTTTAATGAGATTAAAACAAGTAATACATAAAAAATGCACGGAGAGCCTCGGGCAATTGCCAGTTTTGTATATTTATAAAATAAACAAGGAGACAATGTTCGAATAACATTTAAGAAATTATAGATATTGTAAAACATGGTTTCAAATTGAAATTATGATTTATTTATCTTCTAAAATGATAAAATAAAATTATAGAGATGTGTCGATGTGCGCGCATCACACAATAATCACTCACAGTAAGGTAATCCGGTGAAGCCGTTAAGACCTTGCTAGGTGAACAGCGTAGTCAGTTCGAAAAAAAAAACACTCACAGTAACTCACAATAGATCAATTTTTTTTCTTAGATACTTGTGTCTTATCTGAAAACAAGAATTATTATGATAAATGTATTTATTATATTGAGATTTAAGAAATTACAATTTTTATTACCAGTACACGTTCTGTGCCGTATGATTGCCGCGGAGAAGTGAGACAAGCGGTGTGCTACTTATATTTTTCCTCTGTACATAAAATATATTGTCAAGATAATAAACAACGCAGACGAGGCAGCGTGTATTAGTTAGTGTGCTTTAAAATTCTAATAACATTGCAATATAATTACAATATGTTCCACTGTATTTATTAGAGACAGAAGAGTGTCTGAGCTGAAGACATATGTCTACTATTTCACATGTGAAAATTGATACCTTTTATAGAAATCAAACGATGAACAATAATTACGAATTGACTTGTTCGAAAATTTGGATAATGTTCTGAGTAATTAATATTTTGTTCCCATCGAGTACTAAAATTAATTCCTTTGTGTCATTTACTACAATTATTTAGGTATTCGTGAATTATACAAATTTATTAGGCTTTTCATGTGTAAGTCTATACATACAATCTGTTTATTAAAAGTTATATAGTTGATGACGAATGCCCGCGACTTTGTTTGTATATTTTGTAGAGGATTAAACCATACAATCACAAACCGTGATACTCGTAGCTTTAGGTGGTAGTCTTTTCTCTAACTTACTTGACATTTGTTGTTATATTTTAAGTAATTTGAAAAAGTTTTTATTATCAATTATTTTTTATGTGTTATTTAAAATTAAAAACTATATTACAGTAAAACATTCTCTGAAATATATTTATTAATTTTTCCGAGAAAGAATTAGAAGCATCCCTTCATCCTTATAAACTTTTCCTCTATAATATGAATTCTCACCAATATTATAAATACGACTATGAGTTTGTCTGTTTGTTACGCTATCATGCTTTAACTAATAAATCGATCATATGAAAATTACTATATAATTTGGTAGGGGATACACAAAAGGATATAATTTATTGTTCTCAAAGTATTTGTCAGATATAAAATAACGCGAGCGAAGTCGCCAGCAAAAGTTAATAGAATATAAAGGGCGGTATATTCATTATTCATTTGCTATATTAAGATGAGTGCTGCTCAATCCCTTAAATTCTAAGTACTAAATTATTTAAATGAACAATTTTTGAAGTGTTATTCTCGTGACCTTAATTCTTACAGTCTATTTCAATTTACTACATCCCTATAGTAAAAAAGAAAGTACAAGATTGGCTTCTTCAATGTAACTACGAGGACACCGAAAATATTCTAACACCCCTTTATAATAAATAAACTGATTGATTTATTACCTTTGAATACTCAATATACCCGATACTCAATATCTATGCACTATTTTACGCCCCCTTGTCGTACTCTCGCAGCCATTCAATCATTCAATCATTATTATATACATACCCAAATATTTAAATACACACACACACACATCCACACACACACACAAACAGAGAACACACACAAATACTCACATGCTCACGAGTGACCCTCTTTACCAAACTTTTTCATTAAATTAGTGGAGTTTGCGCTGGCGTCTGTGATACAGTCTCAAGACTAGTACGGACGTCAACGTGTACTTAAATTGGCGCCGTCAGTGACATTTTGTCATTTTGTAATAATTTATGTAAAACTTTTTGCACAATAAATTATTATTATTATTATATTATTATTATTATTACTACGATTTTTATTACAGTATAATTAAACTTTTGTAATGTATTTTTACTCTTTAAACATTCATCGTTCAATGAAATGAGAAGCTTTATTGGAACCTTTTTAAAGGAAGAATTTTAATAAAGCGAATGCTTATCGCAACTTTCTCCTACATGAAAGCTATTTACGTGAAAGAAATTACATCGAATCCTTTACCGTCTCAACGTTATAACGTTACGATCCTTTTTATTTACAATTTATCTCTTGTTTAGTTACCTTAATATTTATTGGATTTCAATAACAAGTTCTTTTCAAGAGCGCTCGCAATTTATATAATTTTGTTACACAGTTATTTCTTAAAAGAAAATCGAATACTACTTGGACCTGCAACTCTATTTATCGGCACATACTATTTTGGTAAATAAAGATTCCGCTGAAAATCAATAACGCTCGATACGATATGCTTAAATGTACGCATATATTGCAAAAATGTATTATTAATTAGCTCGCTTGGTAGCTAAACTAATTCGAAGTTTTTAACACAAGCAAATGTTTGAATTTTGGGCAGAATGTCTGCTGTGCTCCCTAAAAAGCCTTATAATGTAGTAAAAATCCTTCCAGTAAACAGCATATAGTCAAAAAGTTAATTTCAAAAAGCTCTATTTGTCAGTAGATAGCACTAGGCTATATGTTATTATTAAGTCTTAGATTGGACGAAGTCCGTTTCGGTTTGCGAGTGTACATATAAAAAGGTTGTTATTTAGTTCTATGAAACAGTTGTCGTTTAAAATTGTACTACAAATTCTGAGATATATTTTACCGGATAACATGGAGTTTAACATGAAGATCTAATTATAAAACATACAAGATTAAATTCTAAAGTTTGTCTTGCTGAACAGTGGCAAGGATCTCATTCAATGGAGCTGAAAATACTACATATGCGCGAGAGATTGAAGTAAAATCAAGTGCAAAATATAGTAGTTGCTATTGGCTATTAAAATGATTGAAATATCTGTTCGAGCAGATCGTCAATAAAGCTTTCCAGTGTTAGTTTTATGAGAATCGCTAACGACGTGAAATCAAAGACTAAAGTCGATTCTTGTGTTTGGATTTATAGTGCAAATCAGGAGTTGACATATATATCAATAGAGAGTTTATTATATTAACACCTCCAGTACACATGAGCACGCAGTAAGACATTTTAAACAGAAAAAGACATTTAATAATAGACAACATATTATACGTCGATGCAAAACAAAAATATATAGTTGCATTTCAGCCAACATCTGTAACACGAGTTGTAGTTATAGCACCTGAAAAGTAGAGTGATTCAATTAAACCGTGTAATTATGGGCATTACCTGCGATCGAAGAACGAGGCTCGTTTGATTGATACCCCTCAGTGAGCCGAGTAATTGGGCTCTATAACGCTAAGCTTGTATAATGTCCTTATGGAACTACTGATCACCTGTTCGCTCAACAAACGCTTAAAGTGTAACTATCTTCGCAATTTCCTTACCGCTCGTCTTTGGATTTGTTTATATGTTTTATGTTTTATTAATTTAGTTAAATATTTGCCGCATGAATTATTGTATTATAGCCGGTGTGGTTATTGTATTATAGCCGGTGGGGTTATTGTATTATAGCCGGTGTGGTTATTGTATTATAGCCGGTGTGGTTATTGTATTATAGCCGGCGTGGTTATTGTATTATAGCCGGTGGGGTTATTGTATTATAGCCGGTGTGGTTATTGTATTATAGCCGGTGTGGTTATTGTATTATAGCCGGTGTGGTTATTGTATTATAGCCGGTGTGGTTTTGAAAAATATCAGGTTATTTCATAATAAGCGACTAATAGCACTGTACGTTAGAATAAAAAAATATATTTGTACTTTTAATTAATTTTATACTTTTAATTAATTAAAAATATATATTTAAATGTAATAAATCGTATGTAACTGAGGGGGGTTTATGATGCCCTGGAAGAAATGTATGGGAATAAAAATTCTGGATAAGTTACTTCGTTAAAAATACAGCATCTGCATTTCGAAGAAGTTGCATAATTAAATTGAAGTTTTATAGATGTATATTATGTTTTGTTTGGAAGAAAACAAGTTTTCTTATAAATAGATCGTGTTTCTGGTAGCACGCGGTTCAATCACATGGAACATACATAAGTATCCTTTAAGATGTTTATTAGTAAAACTCGAAGTTGAGGGTTCATAACTTTAATCAACACTAAGACTAACTAGTAGGTCGTATGGTTACAATATGCATACGAAAAAAGATGTAAAGATTACAAACGGAGTTTTAATGGAAAAATCTTAAACCACTGCGTTTCGACTTTTATTAGTACGTCGCAATCAGGGTCCCGGAGCGACCCGAACTATCGGTGCTGACACCACAATATCAGTGATTCACTACTATGTATGAATCCGGTATCTGATTGAAGTCACAAATATTAAAACATGTAACTCCATTGCTACCTATGCTTGGAAAGAAAAACAGTACGACTGTGTCTACTATATCAATTGATACGTTGCTTATATCTCAACTTTCATCTGAGCTGCACTCATAATAGCTACGCTACGCAGTTCAATATCAAAGTATACTCATGAAATAGACACTAAAGTTATCACTATATCTTAAATTATTCATGTACAGCTTTATAATCGTGTATCGTGGAACATGATAGACGCATGTAAATAAACTAAAGTTTGTCACATTTACTCTTCGTTATAAATTATTCATGAGTTGACCTTCCACGTGTCGGCAATTAAATCGCTTCACGCTGGCCGCCTCCGCGCTGCGACGTACTGGGTCGCGATCGTACGCGGTGCGGTGAGGTGCGGGACGAGGCGGCTATCACGTCATGCCGCGACATTACATTGAGAACGTGCGTGACGTTAATTAGTTACATTTACACTGATTATAACCATTTAATTCAACTAGATTATACTTTTTTGGATATAAAGGAGCAAGTGAAGGGTATTTCTATTTCAAGGGAACTATGTAACGCTTTTTCAGCAATTTTATAAGTAAAAGCTGAAAATTTTATGCCATCTCATTAATTATATTTTTTCTTATTTATTCGATAACCTAGATCCAATTAATGTATTGGTAATTCCACAAGTATGGTAGCCGCTAAGAGAGTACGAACACAGTAAATAAAATAAAAGAGGGATAGAAAAGGATTTAAAGAATGAAAACTTTCCTTAGATAATTAGATATTTACTGAGAGAAGACAAGTATTAGACAGCGTGTCGTTATGGAGAACACATTCAGAGTTAAAAGAGATGAGAGCTTTTAGACCGAGTGCAGTGAATGCTTGGGTAGTGCGGACGTCTAACAGAACATTTGAAGCGTACTTACGCAGAGGGATGTTAAGAATATGTGTACCATGCACAAATAAGAAAAGTGATGAAGATACAGTCAGTATCTTTTATGCTTGAATGACATTATGACGGTGATGATTATGATAAAATGTATTAAAGGACTTTAAAGGTATGGGTCCTGCTGCGTTCTATTCGCTACAGCATCAAAACAAAATCGAAGTGCTTTTATTCGATAATTAGCGATCAGTTCATATTTTACACTTTTAGAACGCGACACGTTTTCAATATTTTCGGACAGTTAACGCTAAAATTAATAAAAGATGTTCCTATGATTATTTTTAGCAACGAATTGTTGGTTTATTCTATTTTATGATGAGGGTAATGGTTTTTTCAAAATTATTTAATAATTTTCTTGGAAACCTTTTGTTCCCTTTAATGTTGGTGGCTATTGGTTTTTTTTTATGTCTAAAGAGACCGCTAACAAACCTGCCCCCTAAGGGATCACCTTCATAGACAATGTCTTCAAGAGACTCGGAAGCAGTACTACACGTCTGACTGATCTGGCCCCATATCCTCCATATGCTGGACGACTCGGAAGGCCATAATCCTTGCTTGTAATTTCCCAGCATCGTATGTACGTTGCGGGAACTATTTGATCATTAGGCAAGATCGAACATCTTCCGAAGTGATCATATAGGAAAGTGTAACGCAAGTCAACACCCGAGATCCTATGATAACAGTCATTAGGCATCAATCGCCCTTCTCGCCTCTTCTTTCGTGATCGCAGAAAGGTTGACTATTACCTCTATAACAAATGACAGGACGAGATATATGGCAGAAGAATGAGGCTCCAGTGTGTCACGGAACAGGGTTCAATCACTTTCGACTAAAGAGTGTAATCGGGGGTGGCTGGCCGCGGAATTTCTTCCATGTCACTCTATATGGGAGTTGTCATGAAACCGTCTCCAGCGCCCGAAGGAGCTTCCCCAATACCTTGTCCTGCGTGGGCCCGATGAAGCCTTTTTGCTGTCACTCTAGTGCCTATACAGCGGGGCCTCCTCTTCGGCTACCTTACGCCTTCTCCATTGGCTGCATCCGCATAGTTACCGGGTTACAGAGTAGGCCACTCGAAGATCCGCAATCTCATGTGAACACAAGTACACCACCCTTCTGTTTAGGCGGTGTATACACCTCGTCTTCGGCATGTCGCAAATCTCCCTGAGAGCGTCACGGAGGTGGGTTGCGGACGCGTTAACCTACTCTCCGTCTTGGAGGGATAGGGCTCAGACCTGAACGATGGCCGTCCCCACTGCCAGGGAGCTGTTGGATTTTGAGGAAATCGTCGGCAATGTTTGCGGTTAGGAAAATAATAAGTTACTGACTGATTAGATATATGTTGATGATATCTGAGAAACTTGAAAGATTAATAACGTTAAAATAGCAAACATTTTGCACATATTTGTTACGAAAGCATAACCGCGAGGGTTCCCGCTTTGACCGCATTCAAGTTTGATTAAATAACTTCTCTTAGCGTAGGTTGTGCGCCGCGTTTACAAATCACGGAAGGGTATCTTATTTTCATGAAGAAAAGAAAAATATCATATCGACTCGAGCGTTTTAAGCGCTCTAATATTACTTACAGTTGCTCATGAAATGGGCACTTTAACTATAATAAAAAATATAGTTATAGTCATTATTACGCTGGAGAAAAGTCCGCCGCGAATACCTATCCAGTAATTGTATATAGTACATTTATTGATTTCGTCGCATCGACAAAATAATCTCTAGAGAGGTATTACATTTATTAACAGCATAGTTTATCTAGTATCTACGTTGTAGTCTAGATTAAACAACAACCATAAATATTTTGATCGTCAAGATGTGAATTCACGTGCATTTACCACAGTTTAGGCATGACTACCTTATTTGTTCACTTTTGAAATCTAAATACTACAAATTACTAGCTATGCCCACGATTACGTCTGCGTGTAATTTCATGTGTAAAAACAGTGATTCATAAAATCATAAGTTATTAAGTATTTTGAAATACAACATGATTTAACGTGGCCTCACTCTTTGTAAACGATTTTGTTCTCTGAGGCCTAACTTCGCATAACAGAATTTAGTCACTGCTTATACTGTGAATGTATAATTATGATTCTTGGGACACGGCGTGATACTCAAAACAACAGTCTGTCGGTGGCCTATTTTTAGTTGTCGTAACTATTAATTTAGCCTAATAAATAAATCGTTTGTTATCGTATAAGTGTTGGGTTTGAGAGGTAAGTAAATTGTTCTAACGCTCGCATTCGCTAGCAAGTCTCACTAAACGTCTTACCACAATCTGATCTCATTAGAAAGCATAACAAAGCAAAATAATCTTATACACTAACCAATATTTTTGAGATAATTTAACAATGAAAACTTAGTTATTCAATAACGAATTTCAAGTTTCATCCTATCCGAAATGAGAAATTTGAACGAGAAAAACGAAAACTCATTGAGAGCAGTCTTGTTTATTGGACATAATATTTTTTTGTAAATATCAGATACATTCTATATAATCTAACAACGATAGAAACTGCATTATAAAAATCCTGTTCCGTTAATCTATCTTGCACGGGAAGCTAATAAAAAATATACCGTTGCCAAATTCGTGAGTTTTAAACTCAAAATAAACCAAACATTAAAAAAAAAATAGTGCGTGTAACCGTCACACGCGATTGAAGTAAAACTTCTTTGGCGTTATAAGAGTATATAATAGATGGCACTACAGATAATGAAGCTTTGATTTAATTTGTTACTTACTTACTTAGATTGAAACCAGATGGCAGCACGGTCGCACGCCTGTATATACATAATTAATTCTATTGTATAATTTTTATTGTTATTTAATTTTTTTTCAAAAATTTTTGATTTATTTGCTTATAAACTATTTATTGACAAAATCAAAAATATTTAAAAACCGGATGGTACAGAAACGTGACGCCATATTGCCGTAAAGGACTTCCGTTGCATTGTCATCCACCTCCGAGTCGTGCCTAAAGAAATTTTACTTCAAAAAAACTTTGCGCTTATACGATATCGGGTTACAATTACAACGGGTTACAGTGTATATGTGTATAAGCTAATGTGTGTAAACTATTATCATACCAATCTATATTAATATTATAACGAGGTAAAATTTCTGAGTTTGTGACGTTGTAGGGGGTAATCTTATGAATCTATATGAATCTTCGGAATCTATAGTGCTCATTTATCGAGGAAGGTTATAGGCTATATCATTACGCTAAAATCAACAAGAGTGGAGTACTAATTAAGAATGTTTCATAGTCGGGGTTCTTTTCCTCTTGAGAGCTTCCGCTGCGTGTTAGCGTTAGCCTAAAGCAACTATTCCACGCAGACGAAGTCGGGGGCAGAGCCTAGTGTTATATAAATCGGCTGAATAGAATTTGTGTGACAGATATACAAACGAACTGACAAACAGGCACATTTCCAAAAACCATGGAAATGTGTTCTACTATCTATTCAAAGGATCCAAAAATATTTCTCTCAAATATCTTTAATATATTAATTTCGTCTTTTTAAATTTTATTATAAGTAAGAATTATATGTTTATAAGCATATACAATATATTCTATATGTTACACTGAGTTATAAACAATCACTGTACCGAATGCGTGATTTGTGTACAAACGACGGACAGAGAAATATTCTAAAAACCTTGGAAATTTGTTCTTCTACGACTCTAGAGTCCGCCCGAGTATTTTCTCTTAATCATATTTTATGTACTGGCTTTATTTGTTTACTCTTTTATTATAACTTTATGTATTATAACTATTTTATGTATGAATTAACGGCTTCCATAACAGCAGCAAAAAATGGTAGTGAAGAAGTTTCTATCAATCATAAAATATACGAGTACTCTTGAGAAAGGGCAATATTATACTACAAAATGTAATTTTTGTTTTAATCAAACTATAATACATAGCTAATTGGAAAAGTTTACGAACAATACTATTTACCCAAGTTGTTATTTAAACAGTTATTTCCAACTGAATTTAACAGATTTGAACTTTCCAGAAACTTTGAATCTTAAAGCGAGAAAATATGAGCATTGAATTGCCTAATGTCATAATAAATGTAATTGATAGAGAACAGCTTATTCACTGCGTATATGACAGTCATAACCACATCACATATTATATCAGAGTAATAAGAAGGTACATGAATCAATTATTTAATTGTATCTGGCAAAAATGATTCTACTGAAAGTGATTCTAAGAATAATATTGTGTATATGTAACAAAGAAATTTGCACCTGTAGATGGTTACCATCATCGCTGTAACGGATAGTTAACAACTTGGCGGCGATTCGTGGGCGGTGGAGATTCTATCCACAGTTTGACAGAACTCATAACTCTTGGATTGGAAGTGGAACACAAGTATCAATATGTTTTATGTTGACAGTTCAGTTAAGCACAAGTGTTCTGAAACGGAACTGAGTTTGACGGTCAATATCCAGAGTATGTCAAAAGATCCCAGGAAGCAGTCTTCCTATAGCAGAAACTGTCTTTTTCAACTGAATTTAATTAAACGACATACACGACAATTGACAACATATTGATATGCACATAAATAGATTACTAAAAATTGATTTTATTAAAGCCTATATCATGATAATATATTCCGTTATTTCAAACATTATAGTTTCTGTGCAATAAATTAAGAAACAAGCATCACATTGATATGCTGTCGATACCAACTTCTACAGACTTCATCGTTTTTATAAAGTAAACTAGCTGGATACTATTTTTTGGGAACACAAATTACAAATGAGGGTCCAGTACTGCCTCGGCTATAGATAATGTTGCCTAATGAGCTTAATTTATCTAAAAACTAATTTTAAATCTCAAATTAGAAATATTTAAGTTTAATTATATTTTGATTTTAAAGTAGTAGTTCCGGTGTAATTAAAATGTTGAAAGAGAGATCTTTATTATTTTTGTTTAAGGATTTACAGAAAAGTTTCCAAGTAAATATTGTGTAAACATTCCTTCATATAGTTAAACAAAAATAATCTAAATATTGTTAATATATAATATAATAGTTATAATTAATGTCACAATCCATGAATTAAATTGACATTAATGGCTGTACTGTGCTTCGAACATCGAACATGAATGGGTGGGCTTGCCCGGGGTACTATCACCCTCTCATAGAAAACCGACGTGAAGTAACAGTACTCGCATTGTTGCGTTTTGTTTGGTCAGTGAGAGCGCCGGAGGTCCACGTTCCCTCCCCTGCCCTCTCCTCTCTCTCCTCCATCCCTTTCCCCCAAACACAGGCTGGTAACGCACTTTCGACTCCCCTGGTGTTGTTAGTGTCTATGGACGGTGGTGATCATTTCACATCAGGTGACCACCTGTTCGTTTGTTTGCTATGACATAAACCCTCAGGAATTGGTTGGTAAGACGATAGTTTGTTTTGAAATAATTAATCACTAACTTTGGAAATAATTGTCAAACTGTCAGTCAAATCAACCGAGTTAACAACTAAATTATATAAACTTCATTACTCTAAAAGGTTATCTAATATGCTTTTATTCAATAACTCTTGAGGGACACCGTGACAGTTTTAATTTTTACTTCAAATTAATAACTTAAAAATAATATCGATTATAGTATTGAAGCTAACAGATAAATATGTTGTTATTATAAAATTATATTATGAAAGTATAAAAACATATACAAATTTGTTTTTGTAAATTCCACACTTGCAAACTTTTTGATGTAAATAACCCAAATAATGTTGCACGAAAATAAATTAAAAGATTTCGAAGAAGCAAACAGCGTGTTTTACGCGGCCATTACAACATTAAGGATGTTATTCTGTTAGTTTTTATTGTAGTTCGATTCGTGCTTGAACAGTTACGAATTGTCCTAGTTATATATGAAGGTGATAGGATTACTTAGACGAAACTTAGTTTGTGTGAATTGTGTTACTTAATGATTAAAGACGAAGTAGATAAGTTTAGCAATTTCATATTGTCTTTTGCTTACTTAAAGTTTACAAAAAGAAAAATAAGAACAAATCAACAATTTTTGATCAATCTCTAATTTTACGCAAAGGTTGTTTCATGTAAACTGTGCGATGATTTTGAACAAACTCATTGGCACAAATTCAACGTACAAGCAAATGAGATTTGTCGTGTAGACAGAACACAAAGTGTTAATGGATGTGAAGAGCTACTGGCTCGTAAAATATCACAGTCAATCCACACTAAAAGTAACAATCTTGTAAGTGATGTGATAACATATGTTATTACACTTAGATAGCAATGCGGCTTGTAATTACTATGTGTTGGCGACGCACACGATGAGTAGCTTACACATAGTTTTGTACGTAGATTTATTGATATTTTATAGAGAACACATATATAGATTTATTGACATTTAATATAGATTTTGTTATTATATGTAATATTTATATGTAAAGTTCGTAGACCAATTGTAAAGCTGATTCACGCATACGTAAAGGATCCAGAAGAGCACTAGTCAATTGAAGTACAATTCTGAAAACAGAACTACTGCATTCAGTTATGACCTTAAGTAGGCTGTAACACATTTGAAGCAACAACTCGGAATTCATGTTAAGAATGATTATTTTACATATACGTTACATAATCTAATTTGAAATTATATGTATTTTATTAAGTAGGAAAGCTATAGTTATCTGAGAGATTAAGTTTTTCTATCTTAACATTTAGAAAAAGCGAATAACTGTAGAATTACATAATAACTAGAATATCAAATGTCGGCGTGAAAGCAAACGGGACTTCAATTTATCCAAGTTGGACATATGTAAGACATCTGTTTAGCATAGGCACTCATTTTATTTGTACATATTCTGTATTGTAGTGTAGCCGCAGTGAGCGTTTGTACGCGCTAAATACCTCCTCGGAGTCCTGTTATACATATATTAGTCTTTACGTTTCTTTGACGCTAACCAGGACTGCGTTAATTTACCTCAAGAATTACTGAAGTTTATCAGAACTATACATTAATTACACGGAGCACAACTTTTGAAGAAGTTTATTAAAAACCTAATCTCTTACAATTTTTCTATTTGTAGTATATAGAAAGGCCATACTCGAAGATATAGAAGCTTATCGTATGATTAAGTCTAGTTCCTGAGACAATCTAACTTGAGTGCAGCGATATAGAAGATATGCAAATATCTTGCGAAGGTTTGCAGTTTAAAGCAGGCACAAATACCACCATTAATTTAAGATTTCAAGCGACGGATTCTACGCGACATTAAATTATTTTAATGCCTAGCTGTCATTCTATTAAATTGAATTCATATTGGTGAAAGTACTCTACTTTATTCTTAACTTTCAGTATCTCTAGGTTGAAACACGCCCGTTGAACTCCCAGAGTTTCTCACAAATACCCAATCGCACTCACGACATGAAACCCATAATACAGGATTCGTATTTATTGGGCGTCCCTTTTTGTGTTGAGAGCCAATATTTTATGCAGGTCGGCGTGTAAAACTTGGGGACAAAGGGTAGGCTTCTTATCTTCACTGACATATTGTATCGTGATTTTTTCTTCCATTTCTACTATATGTACATTTTTTGATGCGATCATTTACGTACAAAATTTCTTTCAGTTAATGCTTTAGTTGTAGCTTGATGACCCGTGAACCTAACGTCAATTTTTCATAATGAATGAGTTGTAAGATATACCATCATCTTCTTACCCTTATCCCACCTAAGTAGGGTTGGCACAACATACTTTCTTTTTCAACTCTCTCCTGTCAGATGTCATCTCATTATTCACACCTTTTACACACATATCATTTTTCACACAATCCATCTGTAGGGTTCCTATTGGGATACGAAATGATAGGCACGAGAGCTACGAACCAACTAATTATTTATTACAATATAACTTTCTTATATCGAACACCTTATGAATATATGTGTGCTCGTTCCCACACATCCATACCTTTTTTGGTCTTATATGCATCGACCATCACACTCAAAACTTTTTTAGTTACATAGTCTTCATCTCTCTTCATGACATGTCCATACCATACTAACCTATTACTCCTCAACTTCTTTGTCACTGGTGCTATTTTCAAACTTCCTCTGATATATTCTTTCCTAATCTTATCCATTCTAGTTAAATCACACATTCATCATAACATTCACATCTCTACCACATGTAATTTTCTCTCATCCGTCTCTTTCGTCGCCCGGCACTAAGGTGCGTACAACATGACTGATCTTATAATAGTTTTATACACCTTCCTCTTAAGTTTCAAGGAAATTTGTGGGTCACAAGCTACACCAGACATCTTTCGCCATTTCATCCACCCTGCATTTATTATATTCCTCACGTCCTTGTCTATGTAACCGTAGTTTTGAACCCGAGAACCGAGATACCAGAAATTAGTGTAGGTTGGTAAGGATATACCATTTAAAGTTATAGTAGAAAAACTGGATGGACCACCGAAGTCGCAAAACAATTGTTCAGTTTTTAGTAATAGTACTTGTTAGTAGATTTTGAAACCAATATTCTTCAGTTTTTCTCATCATTTTACCAGCCTACTCTGGACTGCGGCAGCATCGTCGCCAACAAGAACAATATCATCAGCAAACAGCATACACCAAGGTGTCTCCTCCTGTATGTCTATATCTAACGTATGTTTTGGCTTGCCTGTACATACAACGAATAAGATTTTAGGTACTTCCCAGGCACAAGGCACCTTCCCATCTCAGTGTACTCGACCATATGCCTTCTCTAGATCAAACAAACACCATATGCAAATTCTTATGTACACGTCTGTATTTTTCGCACAGTTGCTGAAGCACGAAAATGGCATCTGTTGTCGCACGTCCAGGCATAAACCCTAATTGATTCTGAGTCACTACAGTCTCATTCAATCTTTTCGTGTCGCTATCACTCTTACCCAAACCTTTATACTGTGTGACATGAGCTTTATTCCTCGGTAATTGTTATAGTCCTGCACATGACCCTTATTCTTAAAGATAGATACTATTATGCTATTGCACCATTCATTTGGGATCGTTTCCTCTAGTAACATCTTATTAAAAAATAAAGTAAGCCACATTTACGCCTCTACTTTTAAAAAGACTTACGCACTTCAATAGTTATGCCATCTGGCCAAACAGCTTTTCAGTTTTTCATACCTTTCACAGCTAGTCTTACTTCACCTTCATTTATTTCTTGTAAAACGCCTAAGTTTGACAGTAAACTCTCCGGTCTTGTCATTTTCTTCATTCATCAGTCTTTCAAAATATTTCTTCCAACGGCTCTCTATGTCCTCATCATTCATCAAAGCTTTTACTCCATCGTTTTTTATACATTTAACGTGTGTAATATCTCTCGTATTGTTTTCTCTAGCTTTTGCTAATCGGTACAAATACTTTTGTGTTTGTGAGCTCTCTAGTGACTGGTACAAATCATCTTGTACTTTAGCTCTAGCAATAGTAATTGTTTTTTTTTGCGTTTTTTCTGAATTCTACATACATTGTTCTCTTATTTTCTTTAATAATACTATCTTGGTTTTCAATACATTTCCATTCATTGAAAGCCGTTTTCTTTTCTTACCAAGCATTTTGTGCCTCTTCGTTCCACCACCAAGTATCCTTATCTATCTTTCCTCTTCCTTTCGTTTCACTAAAAATATCCCTTGCTACGTTCCTTAAACATGTTGCTATTTCATTCCAACATTCATTAACAACTTTTGTCCTAAATTCTTTCGCATATTTATCTTTCTCTATTAGATACCACTTAATTTTGGGTGGAGGACTCCACTGATATCCGGCCAGTTTTAATTTTATTCTTAAATCTAACACTAATAGATGATGTTGAGTGACTAATATCGCTCCAGGTAGAACCTTGCAATCTTTCACTATTTTATTATTATTTCTTCGTAAGAGAAAATAATCAATTTGGGTACCTAGTGTGACTACCACTATTATATGTGATTAGGTGCTGGTGACTTTTTTGGAAAAAAAGTGTTAGCTATGGGAAGGTCGAAATCAACTGTAGCTTGAATGAGATTTTCACCTTCTTTGTTTTAAATCCCAAAACCCCAGCCTCCTTGCTTTCTCTCATAACCTCCACTCTCTCTTCCTACATGCCCACAGTTGTAAGAATTGCGGCGTGTAATTTTTCCTCTTTGACTAATGCTATACAGGTGGTATTAGATGATGGCGTTTTATACCCATTTACATCAACGGGCATCATGAGTATGGCTAAGCACACTGTTTCAAATAACAACTACAAAAATCAGCGATACCAATACAGGGGTCCAAGGAGTTCAGGCAGATTTCACAATAACTCAAGAGGACTAACCCAAAGTGCTTACATACCGCAGCAACAAAACCAGGTAAGAAATTTTGGAAATTCTTATCGAGGTAATAATACTATGCATAGAAGTAGGCTACATATTAACAAACGCGGCCGAGGTAACAAAACACATAGTAACATAAACCTCATAACAACAGAACGCGACGTAACAACAAGCGAACCAAATAAGGAAACGCTTATCCAGTTTTTTCGAGCATAACGTTATTTTATCGTGCAATAGTTTAAACAAAGTATAATTCTATATCAATAATATAAACATGATTTGATTCTTGACACCGGAGCATCAATATCAGCGATAAAGTATGAATGTGTGAACGTTTACGAATTTCTTTCCATATAGGGAAAACTCGTGTCACAGGTATTGGAGGCGATGTTTATTCCGAGGGTCAGGTTTGTTTAAAATTGTGTCACGACGGGAATATTTTTGAACATAACTTTTACGTCTTTAAAAATCTACCGTGTCGGACAAGTGGGATTTTAGGTCAAATTTTCTTCAAAAATATAAAGCTATTTTAAACTTTGAATTGAATACTTTACAATTATTTACGTATAATAATATAAGTGTCAAATTACACTTTGCTTATAACGCACCGGAATCGAATACGTTGTCTTTTATTAAGATACCAGTGCGCTGTGTATAAATTCACTGCTTGTATACTAACATTAAATATGATTTTATTATAAACTCACAAGAACTTTGTGAAGGTGTTTTCTCAGCCAACATGATAACACGAGCGGAGAATGGGAAATTTCCAATACGTATCTTAAATACAAGAGATTCAGATGTTTTATTAAATCATGTTAGCATAAGTACTAGTATTTTAGATGACTATAGAATTTTTCACTTCGATAAACCGACAATTGACACAGAAAGAGTAAAGAAATTGTTTTCTCAATCAAATTTATCAAGATGATCTAACCGTATTTGGTAGAAATTTGAGCCATCATAACAATAATTTAATAGACGTATTTACGAGATTACGTAATGTAAATTTAAAGTTAATTCCGAGAAAATGCGAATTTTTACAAAAGAAAACTTTATTTTTAGGTCACACTGTGTCTGGGAAAGGCATTTTACCCGATACTGAAAAGATTAAAGTATTACAAAATTATCCGAAACCTCAAAAAACTGATGAGATTAGACGTTTCGTTGCTTTTGCAAATTATTATCGTAAGTACCTAATTTTGCAAATATAGCTTTACCACTGAACAAAATGTGTTGTAAAAATACAAAGTTTTCTTGGACAACTCAGTGTGAAGATTCATTCCAGTTACTTAAAACAGTGTTAATGAATCCGCCTGTACTGCAATATCCTGATTTTTCAGTTAAGAATGATTTTTTGTTGCAAACTGATGCATTAGGTAAAGCAATAGGTGCAGTATTATGTAATTTGGATGGTAGACCGATAGCTTATGCTAGTCGAAGTTTAAATAAAGCAGAGATTAACTATCCGATTATTGAAAAAGAACTTTTAGCGATAGTTTGGAGTGTAAAGTATTTTCGACCTTATCTATAAGGAAGACAATTTAAGGTACAGACAGATCATAAACCATTAATCTATTTATTTAGTATGCGCGATCCTTCTAGTAGGCTTCTTAAATTTAGACTGCAACTGGAAGAGTATAATTTTGGCCAGGTTTAGAAAGAATATGTTGATAAATGCGATAAGTGTAAAAAGCAAAAGTATTCCATACGTACTAAACAACCAATGGTCATAACATTTACAGCAAACTCTGCGTTTACTAAGATATTTCTAGATATTGTAGGTCCGTTACCGAAGGATTGTAATGATTTTGTATACATCTTAACTTTACAATGTGAACTTACAAAATTCATCGGGGCATTTGTTGTTGGCTTTTGTTGATAATTTTATTTTAAGATTCGGTATACCACGTGAAATAGCTGCGGATCGTGGAACCGAGTTCTTGACAAGTACAGAATTAACTTTATTTCACAGGTATATGTGAACTTTTAAAGATAAATCAGCTCACTTCTGCAGCATATTGTCATGAAAGTATTGGAGCTTTGGAGAAATCTCACAAAACAACGGGTACGTACTTAAGAATTTATTGTGAAAATAAGACAGGGTCTTGGATCAACTGGATACCATACTGGTGCTTCGCGTATAATAATACGGTACACACTGAAACATAATACACTCCGTACGAGTTGGTGTTTGGTAAACGATGTTCAATACCAAGTAACTTTAATTCTGGAATAATTAGTCGCTTATACACGCATGATAATTACCCACTGGAATTAAAATATAGACTCCAAGTGTCTCAGAAATATGGTCGTGATAACTTAATTCAAAGTAAAGTACATCGGAAAAATGTATATGACAACAAACTAAAAACTGTGACGTATTATAAAGGAGATTACTTATTAATTAGAAATCCTTCTGAAAATAAAATGGATTCGAATTATTTAGGACCTTACTTAGTTTTAGAAGATTTAGATTGTAATGTCAAAATATTAAAAAAACAATAAAGAAGATATAGTAGGTACATAAGAATAGAACTAAATATTATAATGGAAAAATATAATACATATTTACTAAAATTATATAAACATGTAATCAAAAAAAAACATGCCTACTTAAGAATATTGTATAACAAAATGTATTTAGAATAAGAAAAAAAATTATATGCATAAGTTTTTTTTTTTTTAGGGGGTAGGTGTAATGTATATATTACCCTATCCATGTATACCAATTGTATGCTTATAAATATGTGTACTCTATAATAAAGGAACAGTATTATATCAGCACTCGTGAGTTTCATTCGTCTTCACAATCGCATTTAATGACAGTTATCTTGAGTGTGTTTTTGGAGTAGAGAACTACGCCCCCACTTTTGTTCAAGTGTCTAAATGTATGATAGGCATTATAATTAACAAGTCTCCTGATAATGATATTAGCATGAAGCCAACATTAAATAAAAGCGAGTATATTAAATTCGATTTCGAGGCGATTGAACACCACTAGAATACTGTCGAAGTTCTGTTGTAAACTTCTGATATTTAGTGATAGTATTCTATTTCCGATTCTATATATTCCTTGCATGTCGCAAGATAATTAATGGAGTGACGATTTATACTAAGAGTTTCATCAACTTCATCTTGTAGATCCAAGTTAACCATAACGATGAGAGTTCAAAATAATCAGAAAAAGAAGTAAGGTCATTAGGTAGGTCACTCCTATAGATTGAGTTATTTCATTAGTGACTCTAGGTATGTTTAATTTTGTAGCTTGTAAGTTTAGTATTCGGTATCCTTACTCTACCCTCCCAATAAATTCTTGATAATTTAATGTACGTCCGTAAAAAACTTTGAAAACCTGCATTTTGCAAAGGACCGGCATGATCTAAATACTAGAAACTGTAACAAACTGGTCGTCCCACGTTTCAGACTTAGCAAAACCAGTAATAGTTTCTTAGGTAATAGTGTTAGGCTTTACAATAAAGTCCCAAAACGTCTTATCGATTTGCCGGACTGTAAATTTAAGCACCATGTCAAGCGGGTTTTAGTGTCGAAAGGCTATTATAGTGTGGATCAATACGTCAACGATGGTGACGTCTGGAATTGACCCCTCTCTGTGCATCCACTAAAAACGGTATTGTAAAACTAGCGATTGACTACTTTAAGATTCACTTCAAATATTTACCACTCATCTGTTGAACGTGAATGGTCGGGATAGTCGTTTATTCCAGTTGAATGTCGGAGTCCCGTACGCCGGCGGGTGCGGCCGATGCTCCAACTGGGACCGTTTAGTATTAATTGCAGCTCGTTTCATGTGCATCTCCGGGACCTATCCCTGAACGTTGCGCGCCATTGTTCAACCGAAGAGCTATTGTTCTGAATTAACTTTAAATATCTCTAAAACTAAAGTATAGTTACAATATGATTAAGAAAATGGCACGATATTTTACATCAAGCTGAAGACAATACATATTAATCATATTTTCTATAAATGATTTTTAAAGCCTGTAGTCGAGCTGATACGTGGTGTGTAATAAAATTATCCGGAATGAATAACAAAAAAAATATGAATAGTGAAATATGAATTTATTGTTACTCAAAATATTTTCTCGTACCTTCAATACACTTTTCTATACATGCTTTTTGTCCTTTTTATTCGTCTCTCCTTGTGTTGAAAATTGTTGACCAAGAAAATAATTCTTCATTTTTGAAAGCAGGATGAAATCGTATGGTGATAGCGCTATATATAGAACGCTTGATAACTACTACGATTTTACCTTTCAAAAATTAGTCTATCTCTCTGTTCATGTCAGCGCCGACATAGTCATGGTACAAGATGGTATGGCGTTAGTTATTTTTACGGAGTTCGTCAATAACTGCAGCAAAAAAGGTTGGACACCAATATCTTTTCACTGTACGACGATGCTGTAAAGCAAAATTACCCATGTATCCAGTTTTATTTAAAAAACAAGTAATACTCTGCTTATCAGGAGACCGCATACCCTCCACTTTGGTTAGTTTGGGCTCACCTGGAAAAAAACAAACAATAGATAGCTGCTTTCTTAATTTCTGTTGTGTTCGACACACGATATACGATATACGATAAACTATATTTTAAAGCCAAACAGTATTAATTTTGTAATAGCGTAATTAGTTTTTAAATAGCCACTGCAACATATAGTTAGTTACAAGTATTTATAGCCAACCTAATAGAGTTTGTAGAGAATTGTGGCAAATCATTCACAGCTTTGCTTCTTGTAAGAACTAAGTTAGATTTCAATGTTAGCGCGCGTGTTGCAAACCACCAATAACCATGTTATTAAATTGGAATGCAATTAAATGTTCATTCACTTGATTTGGTATCATAAAGATAAATTAACATTCCAAGGAGTTTGTTATCTCCTATGACGTTTATTATAATGTATGCCGCGCTAAATGTGGCTGGATCGTCTAGCGGGTATATCGATAAAAGCTCATAATTATTTGCATTTCATTGAGTCGATCTGAAACACAACTGCAACAAATTGATTCACTAAGGTAGTGTTTACCTTGTTAATGTTGGTCGTGACACAGCTTGAGCTAAACTAAGAGCAACCATTGATAGACGACCGCAAGAACAGTTTCTACCCTGGTATTTATTTAGAAAATAGGAATAAATATTGATATATCTATGGCTGTAGGAAGCATAGCAAAGAAGTAGAGGAATGACGTTATTATCTAAAAGAATGTTGGAGTAAATTGCGTCCTCACTAATATTCTAAATGCGAATGTGAGTTTGTTTGCCACATTTTCTCTCCTTAACTACTGAACCGATCATTATGAGATTTATATCAGGCCTACAGA
The DNA here is from genome assembly GCA_036509395.1 of Antheraea yamamai. Taxonomy (NCBI): domain Eukaryota; kingdom Metazoa; phylum Arthropoda; class Insecta; order Lepidoptera; family Saturniidae; genus Antheraea; species Antheraea yamamai. The sequence continues at coordinate 322,289 of AP028436.1, forward strand.
AAAAAACTATTCCTCGCGAGAGATAGGTCAAATCTACATTAATGTGAGCTAAAGCGCGAGAAAAAACTAGTTTAAAATAAACGGCCCACTTCAAAATTATATTCTTCATATGATTACTATGAAGTACATAGTAAAGTAAATGAAATTACAAGCAGTTTGTGTTGCGAAAAAGAAATAGAACAGGAATAATATTCCAGTATACATTGTCATTTCATGTGAATACATAAAAGGGAACATAGTAGATACGTCAAGGCGCTGACACAGATAACACGAGGCAATAGTGTTTCCCTGTTAACACGTATGACTACGTATAGAGAGATCTATCATGAAAAACAGGATCTCCCGCGATAATAACTCAAGGGTAACAATGAAGGATGACTTGGTGCTTGATCTAATAGAAAATAACATCATATTCACTTGCGTTGAGGAGCGACTGCTAAAGACATATTTTTAAACGTTCTATTATAAATTCCGTGCAATAAATTTTAAACTAATTTTGAAACAAGATGTAACACGAAATTAGCTCGCTTTTTTGCCTGTCTATTTGTTTGTTCGGTATGAACACTATATTTGTTTTTACAAATGTGTCGCATTCTATAACATTCGTGGTGGTTCAGTGATTTGATGGTGCCCACAACTTTGAATCCTAACATGTACTTACGAATTCTCGGAATTCAAGCATATTCACTAATACAGATTTAGAAAATTAATAGAGAAGAGTAATGACGTAAAGAAATCTAAAACTTGGACACGTTCTTGTATAGGTTCTTCCTTCCTTAGATTTCCTTGTGTGTCTATATCGCGTACGAGGTACAAATAAGCTACATTTAAAAATAAGCTAAATCCAATTTTAGACGTTCCTAATAATTTATGTTATTTTTCAACATCTTCAAATTTTGTACATGTAAAATGTGAAGATCATAAAAAACAATCTAAAGACAAAAAAAAATAAACGATTCAAATTGAATTTAGCTCATTTTGAAACGTAACGAGATAAATATAGTACCAACTTTCCCGAACTTTTACATTTACTGTTTAGCAAAGTACACCATGTGTAAGTATACAGGTTCAGAATGTATTTAAAGTAGAAATAAATTCTATTATATTATTGAATAGTTCTTGTGACTCAAACGTGAGGTAGCGGGAGCGTGGCGCCGCGCGGGAGTCGCGCCGTGTACTCGACATCAGTCTAATGGCCTCACTTCAATGTCTTTAACTTTATTATACCATCATATTATTATATTAACCCTGCAGGAATTTATTGCAGGCACGTTTGATGTATTACAATTTACGCCAGTACATTCGCCCGTAGTTTTGCCATTTATCAATTTTTATTTTTGATGTGAAAACTTCTTTATGCGCGTTGAGCGGTATTTTTTTGGCAGGAGATAAACTTATGGTTTCGCTTCAGCGACATGCTATTATGCATGACCGACCGTATTGCGCTTGCGCGGCTTGCGTTAGCTCATCATCTTTGATTAATTAATAAAATGTATAAAAATATATATAATTATTGCTCCGAGTGCCAATATATGCAAAAACTAAAGTAATGTATTCAATACAGACATTATGAAATGTAAATAAGTCAGACTAAAATTGATTTAAATATTCAAAAGAGAACACAGTAGGTTTGTAGGTGGTAGAGGCACGCTGAAGCTATTACTGGTATCAGCATGGATGGGTCAGCTCGCCCGGAGTACTACCACCCGACCCAATGAAACACCCACGTGAAGGAATAGTGCTTGCATTGTTGTGTTTCGTTCGGTCAGCGAGAAAACCGGAAAACCACCTGTGTAAATAAGCTGTTTTTTTTTATTATCTGCAAAATATAAAAGGCGTTGTTTTGTGCAACCTCACATTTTGTGGCACCGGAAGACCATTATATAGGGAAGCGAACAATACAATATTATTTTTATATTTAATATAAAGTAAGTATTTTCGTCTCGTAGTTTCATTTTTGATTTCATATTCATATGATCATATAACTGACCCTTCATAAAATTACGAAAATAAATTGTATGTACAGACAGAACTATAGGTTTATTAATATAGATAAAACTCGTGACCCTTATTTAGAGGGTTCCCAATAAAAAGAACTTTTCTTCATTAGGAAACGATTGAAAATTTACCCATAAAATTAGTTAAGTGGACAAAGTGGCTTTCATAAGTTTCGGAATTACGACAATTTATGTAAGCTCAAACTCCCATAAATTGGAGTGAACGTGGAGTAGCTTAGTTGTTCTCATATCTAGAGAGAGTGGACGAGATTATTTGAAGTATTTACATATATTGATTATAACTGACTTGGTGAATAAAAACTAAGATTATTTTTATGATACTAGCTTACATCCAGAAGTACGATGTAAATCAGCAAGCAAAAATATAAAAGAAAGTCACTTTTTGTGTCTGTCTGTGTGTTCTCTTAGATTTTCGAAAACGCTACAGATTTTGATAGGGCCTTTTTTAAGTCATAGGAGGCAAACGAATAGGTGGGTTCCAACCTGATGTTAGGTGATCACCACCGTCCATAGACGCTTGGAACAAGTGCGTTGCCAGTTTGTTTTTGGGGGGAAGAGTGGGAAGGGGAAGGGGGAGGGGAGCGGGGAGGGGAGGTGGTCCTCCAGAGCTCTGACTGACCGAACAAAATGCAACAATGCAAGCAGTATTACTTCACGACGGTTTTCTGTGTATCGGGTGGTAGTACCGGGGGCGAGCCGACTTATTCATGCTGAAACCAGTAATAGCTTGGATAGCGTGGCTCTACCACCTATAAGATGTTGATGTACTTTAACAGAGTCGAAAAAAAAATGTTCTTCGAGCGCTGACATTGCTAATACAGGTTCACCTTTATAAGATACATCAAAATAATGTACTATGGATTTAAATCGCCTACACAAAAGTCCCGGGTTTATTGTTATCCTAGATAAATGTTTATCTCCCAAGAATAACCCACAAAAATCATTATTACATCTTCTATCTTCTATACATACAATAAAAATGAAGTGTCTGTATGTAATATCAAAATAACACTTTTTCACTGATTGGGTGTGAAAGTATACACGCAACTGATAACAAAAACGCAATTTTAAAATTTTTTGTCTGTCTGTCTGTATGTTCCGGGTAATCATCGAAACGGTTGGACCGATTTTGACTGGAGTTCCACTGGCAGATAGATAAAAATACAGCGGGTTACTTAGGCTACTTTAAATTAGACTAGCTGTTAACCGCGGCTTCGTTTACAATGCTATCTTCAAAACGGTTGGACCGATTTCCACGGAACTTTCACTGGCAGATAGCTGACCTTATAAAAAGTAATTCCAGCAATTTTAGTTTATGCTAGCTGTTAACCGTGGCTTTGCCCGCAGTGCTATCTCTAAAACGGTCTAAGCGATCTTCACGAGACTTTCACTGGCAGATAGCTGATCTTATAAAAAGTAATTTAGGTAATTTTAACTTATACTAGCTGTTAACCGCGGCTTCGTCTGCAGTGCTATCTCCAAAAGGGTTAAACCGTTTTCCACGCAACTTTCACTGTCAGATAGGTGATTTTATAAAAAGTAATTTAGATAATTTTAATTTATACTAGGTATTAACCGTGGCTTCGACCACATGGATATCTCCAAAACGGTTAGACTGATTTTCACGAAACTTTCACTGGCAGATAGCTGATCTTATAAAAAGTAATTCAAGCAATTGTAGTTTATACTAACTTTTAACCGTTGCTTTGCCCGCAGTGCTATCTCCAAAACGATTAGACCATTTTTCACGGGACTTTCACTGATAGATAGCGAACCTTATAAAAAGTAATTGAGGTTATTTTATTTTAGACTAGCTGTTACCCGCCACTTTGTCTGCATGAAATTTAGCAAGATTTCAACTCATTCTTTATTTTTAATTAGATGAATAATTACCAGCCTATTGTTTACAATTCGACATTATAATTATTAATAACTTTAAGGATATAGAGGTCTTCCTAATAAGATCTTAGGTTATAAAAGCATTACATAAAGAGTTCCATAAAATTATTTCTTGCGGAACAGACAAGCGTTTACTATTTGTATAGTCACAAAATCTTAATTATAATGGCAATGTATATTAAATGTAATGTAAATGTAAATCTTGCTAATATTATTTTTAGTTATTGTTTCATTAGTTCCTTATACAGTGTAAGTGAGCACTGAGGTGGTTATATGGTGGGTTAAGGTTCCAAATATGTTGCTGATGACAAACCTCATTTGGCACGCTGTTAGTATTTATATATCTAATGTACACGTTACATGTTACTGTAAGTGGCGTGCGCGTCGTACTTACAATTGCTTTTAAAGAACATTTCTATAATTGTGCATAGTCTCACAATTTCATAATTCTTTAATACGAACAAAAAAAACGCGTGCGGAGCCGCGGGTACAGCTAGTTCTATATATTATTAAATTACAAAAGGGTATTTTTGACAAAAATGCTATTAAATTCAATTAAATATTTTAATTACCTTGTTCTTATAAATGACAGTGCCCTTTACAGCTTATTAATTTTTTGTATATGTAAAAATAAGTCATAAATTAAAAACTATGAACAACAAAAACAAAATATTTTGTGAAGATACGACGCTTCTGACTTTGATGAACTGTAAACATCATAGTATTAAAATATGATTTTAAATCGTTTAAACAACAATTATGATGCTCTACATTATTTACTAGTAAGGTTATAAAATACTATAATATAGGCTATAATGAAATGATTCTAACATGTACGATTTAATTGTTAGTGTAGACAAATACAGAATACGGACAGAATCCGTAGTGGCGTAGCTAAGCTAGCGAAACTCTCTGTTTGAATGAAGTTGTTCCACCAACACCACCGCTCTACCGCCGCCCCTCCACCCACTCCGCCCCCGCACGAGTTACTGTTACACTAGCTATTCCTAGTCTGAAGTACCACAGCTGAGAGTGTAATCAGTAGCCCAAATATTCTTTAAGAATTATAGTTTTAAACATACTGTTGTCTATTTATACACTACTAGCCGACCCGTGCCCACTTCGTTGGGCGGTAATAGGCATTATCAAGCTACAACTTTTCTCTAGAACTCAATCATATATCTCTCATCGTTAAGGCAGCGTTCGTAAGAAACGTTTTCGTTCGACCAATTTTTCTCCGACTCCCCAGATATTACCCTCTACAATTTCACAAACTTTACCTCTTTATAATATTAATATAGATAATATAATTAGTTAATAGCTTCTGCTCGCGACTTCGTACGCGTGGAATAGTTATTTTGGGCTAAGACGCAGCGGAAGTGATAGATTTATAGGTTTAAAAAGTAAACTCAATCTGATTTAACGAGATATAATTCAAAGAACATTTAGTGAGTACAATCCAATGACGCAGTAAAATACGGAAGAAGAAATACACAAATTGACATTGACAGTAGTGACATTAATGACAGTACATTATTAGAGACCCAGTTCTATAATATTAACAGAGTATGCTACAAACGATCATTATTGGTGACCTACTTTATTTATAGCATTGTGTTTATATATATAGCTCTAACACTACCCCTTAAACCAATGTCATAAATACTTACTAAATACAATACACTGTCTATAAACTTTGATACAATGTGGAATGTATATAAACCAAATCATAAGAGTAATTTACAAATTATATAAACATAATTCTTTTACAAATTTATCATGTTTCTCTTTTGTCAAAGGTTTTGTCAATAAATCTGCAATCATTAAGTCTGTTGACAAATACTTAACATTAACAATGTTTTTGTTTATATTTTCTCTAATGAAATGATGTCTCACGTCAATCTGCTTAGTTCTACTATGATACATACAATTAGTAGTTAATTTTTGAGCAGATTGGTTATCATTATATAACATTACATTACAATTAATATTCAGCAATTCATTAAGAAAACTTCTTACAAAAAGAGCTTCTTTACAACTATCAGAAAGTGCCATGTATTCAGCCTCTGTGCTAGAGAGAGCAACAGTTTTTTGCTTACGACTTTCCCAAGAAATCAGTGAATTACCAAGCTTAAAAACAAAACCAGTGAAGGACTTACGGTCAAGTTCATTTCCACCCCAGTCAGCATCTACATAAGCAGTTACGTTCAAACCACTCTTCTGAAAAACTAAACCATAGTTTATTGTACCTTTAAGATAGCGAAGAACACGTTTCAAAGCTTTCCAATGCTGTTCAGAGTGACACTCATTAAATTGACTGAGCATACTCACAGCATGAGCAATATCTGGTCGGGTACACACTGCTATGTACATAAGACAGCCAAACAAATTCCTGTAATAGGAATTTGTACTTTTATTATCACACTTTTGTAATTTGATTCCTTTTTCTAATGGTGTTTTAGCAGGCTTACAATCTGTCATGTTAAACTTCTCCAATACTCTTTTTATGTATCCTATTTGATCAAGTGTAACTTTATTCTGACTTTTATTTATCCTCATTCCAAGAATGTGATGTGCAGATCCTAAATCCTTCATCTCAAATGTGTTCATAAGTTCACATTTTACCTTTTCTTTTAACGATGAATTATTAGAAAACAATAAAATATCATCCACATATAGTGCAATTATTATTAAGTCACTCTTAGTATTTATATAATAAACACATGGTTCTGAAGTCATCCTTTTGAAGTGCATTTTCTGTAATAACACCTCGTTTATTCTCTCATACCACATTTTTGAAGCTTGCTTTAAACCATAGATAGCTTTATTTAGTTTGTACACAAAATGGTCTTTACCTTTTACTATGAAACCCTCAGGTTGGTCCATATATATATCTTCATTTAAGTTGCCATTCAAAAGGCAGTCTTAACATCAAGATGATCAATGTCCATATTATATTCAGCAGCAATAGCAAGTAGAGTTCTAACAGTTGAGTGTCTTACCACCGGAGAGAATGTTTCTTCATAGTCAACTCCATACTTCTGTGAGTAACCTTTTGCTACAAGTCGTGTTTTGTAGTTCAAAAGTTCACCATTGAGACCCCTCTTCTGTTTAAAAATCCATCTACACTTAATTGGTTTCTTATTCTTTGGTTTCTCCACTAGAGTCCAACATTTGTTGTCATAAAAAGATTTATACTCATCTTCCATCGCTGTTTTCCATTGAGCTGCTTCAATGCCTGACAAAGCTTTCTGCACAGTTTCTGGTTCATCATCTCCGTTGCATAGTTCTTGAACCAACAGGACAGATGTTCCAGCCTCATCGAGATCTTCATATGCCGATGAATCTGATGTCATCTTGGCCAGAGTTGAACAACCTGGAGATTAAGGGGAATCCGCAGAAATATTTGTTTCTAAAGTGGTGTCAACCTCACTGTCTGAATCATAGACTGTAATTGTACTCAACCTAGTTCTTTGATCATCAGAAAACTCTGGTCTTACAGTGGATGGTTCAGACTGGCTCGGCTCAATTTGTTCAACAAGTTTCCCCCCTGTATTATTTTGAGAAAGTTCATTGAACACAGAGTCAAAATTATCATCATGTGACCTATTATCGAAAAATTTATTCTCTAAGAAAATCACATCTCTTGCTTTGACACATTTGTACAAATTTTCAGGATCTATCAAACGATAACCTTTTGTACTTTCACAGTATCCAACAAAAATATGCTGCTTGGATTTTGAATCCAATTTCTTTCTATTTGGGGTTACGGCATATGCAACGCACCCAAAAATACGTAAATGACTAACATTTATCTTTTGATTTCTCCATTTTTCCTCAGGCACTTGTCCAATTAGCGCCTTACTCGGTGTCCTGTTTTTGAGATACACAGCAGTATTAACAGCTTCTGCCCAGAACTTATTGTCCAAGCCGGCATCTCTTAGCATGCACCTGGCTTTCTCAACAATAGTCCTGTTTGCTCTCTCTGCCACACCATTTTGTTGAGGAGAATACGGGACCGTTGTGTGATGTTTGATTCCGTTATCTTTCAGGTAAGCCTGTAATTTCGTATTAACAAATTCACCACCATTGTCACTACGTAGAATTTTAATCTTGTGGTTTGTTTCATTTTCCACTAAGGCTTTGAAGTTTCTAAAATGTTCAAAGACTTCATTTTTGTTACTCAAAAAATAAACAAATGTTTTTCTACTGAAATCATCAATGAATGTCAGAAAATATCTACTACCACCAATAGATTTATTTGGCATTGGTCCACACAAGTCAGTGTGCATCAATCCTAATAACTCTGTTGCTCTTGTATATGACTTTTTAGGAAAGGGAGCACGAGTCTGCTTACCTTCAATGCAGGCTACACAAGGATTAAACATATTGGAATTATATTTAATACCTGTGACCATTCCTTTATTCATCAGTGCCATACTCCTGGAGTTCAAGTGACCAAGTCGACGATGCCACATTTCCTGTGACTCCTCTTTTACTATACCTTTTGATGAGCTCGACGAAGAAGTCATTAAAGTCTTATCACTAGACAGCTTTTCTTTGGTAACTGTACTGTAAGAAGCAAAATTAGTATCGCCTCCCCCCACACACAAAGGCTGATTAATGGCATTAAGTTTATATATACCATCCCTAAGAGTGGCAGTTGCCAAGACTTCATTCTCATAAGATATAATACATTTCTGTTTATTAAAAGTTACTTTATAACCTTTCTTCACTAAACAACATACGGAAAGCAAATTCGGTGAAAGACTAGGTACATAATAAACATCTTTGATTGTTTTCACACTGTCTTTTAGTTTGACACACATATTACCTTGTCCTGCTGTTTGTAATTTTTCACCATTTGCAACACTCACTTGTGACGGGTTTGCTTCATGAAAATCACAAAATAATTCTCGGTTATTACACATATGGTTTGATGCACCACTATCGACATACCATACACCGTTCTGGAAGCTGACGGAGAGTGCCGTTAGGAGAGAGTTAGGTGAATCCTTGGGTGGTCTAACTCTATAAGACTGTTTGTCTTTTTCTGGCTTCTTATTATTATTCTTCGGGCAGTCTTTAATAAAATGTCCAGTCTTCTTGCACTTAAAGCATTTAGGTGTTTTTCTCGTTGTTGTGAATGCCATGGTATCTTTAGTTTTATTCCTGCGGTCATATTCATGTAATAATTTACTTTTGACTATGTCACTAGACAACTTTAGATTTGAATTTTCAAGCGCCATAATGAGTGGATCATAATTACTTGGTAACCCACTAAGCATGATGACAGCCAAAAACTCATCATCAAGGGATGAATTTATATCAATCAGTTGCTGTGACAACTCCTGCAGCTTGGTAAGGTAGCTCTCCATGCTGTCATGCTCTGTCAATTTTGTGCTGAACAATTGTCTCAATAAGCTTAGTCTTCGGCATAGCCCTTTGTCCTCATAGGCTTTGCTCAGATTGTTCCACGCCTCACGTGCATCTTTTGCGTTCCTGACATGAGGAAATGCACTTGGTTGTACTGACAAACATATTCTCGCAAGCGCTTTCTGCGTTTTTTTAATGTCTGAATCGCTTAATGTTCCTTTTTGCTCACCATCAATAATATCCCACAGGTCTTCATGGATTAAAATCATTTTCATGCAAAATTTCCATGTTGAATAATTATCCATACCTTTAAGTTTTTCAATGGTTTGCAGTGTTGAAGCATCTCCTGCCATTTTGTATCCACACGTACACCTTATAGTTTATTTTCTAAAAATTTTACGGTTATAATAAAATAAATAAATAAATTATTAGAGACCCAGTTCTATAATATTAACAGAGTATGCTACAAACGATAATTATTGGTGACCTACTTTATTTATAGCATTGTGTTTATATATATAGCTCTAACAGGAAGCTCTCAAAAGAAAAAATACCCTGATTTTAAAACATTTTTCACTACTGCTCCGCTCCTATTAGTCTTAGCGTGATGATATATAGCCTACGACACTCACAAACAACGTGGCATTCTATTGGTAAAATAATTTTCAAAATCGGTTTAGTAGTTCCTGAGATTACCCCCTACAACCTCACAACGTCACAAACTCATAAACTTTACCTCTTTACAATATTAGTATAGACTAGCCGCCCCCGACAACGATAAATTATAATGTAAAAATAGTTATAAGAACATGAATAGGGTAGAGCATTTCTCCATAAAAAAACCACTACGGTTTTTAGAGATGTATGATGTCGGTGAAGTGGTGTTGTTATTTATCGGTCTCGGATATCCGGATCTCGGATATACTAATACTCATTTTTTATTATATATGTCGTCGCGGGAATTTTAATTTAAGTATATCTATTGATTAATGGAGGACATTTAGACAAATTTGTTGTGAGCATACACAAAAAGCAGACGAAGTTGATATCATATGATGTGGAGGTGATGTGGTCATTGTAACGTTATAGATGAAATATCAAATTAGAAGTTGTGTTACCGCGAATGATATTGAACTGTGGTCATGAAACGAAAGCTCGGTAACGTGTTAGTTGGACAAGTTGAATCCAGAACTGAGAGTTGTGGTGTTACGCCGCCAGAGTGCGGCTTCGATTCCGGTCCAGTTTGTAACTGATACGTGATTGTACGGCTTTTAAGTCGAATAGGTATGTCCGAAAATAATTCTTACAATACATTACACTAGTGTGATATTTAGCATACCGTTAGTTAAAAACAACGGCCTGTTCCCATAATAGTGATCTAGTAGCATTCTGTAATTGTGATTTGATCTCATAAATTATCTTTGCGAAAAGACATTTGTCTTAGAATGTTTAAATTTATATGAAACATAATTAGCAAAAAATTGAATTAAAGCCAAAGTACGCAGGAGGTGAAATATTGCAAAATATAATAAAAGTGTTTCTAGTTTCTCCTTGTAATGTTGGTGTGACTATATTACTTAGTAAAGATGTTCCGAGGTCCCAGTAATGTGACCTCACCAACTAATGGCCTAATTACTAAGTTTAAATGAATACTAACTTTTGGATAGGTACTTACTCTGCAAATGGGTAATAGAGTCGTGAACTTTGTCTTTGAGATGAAATTGGTACTAACAAACTCAATCTAGTTGTCAAGACTTCCGCTAAAGTAATGGAACCACAGACTGAATATGAATATAAAAAATGATGTGTACAAAAAGTGCGAATAGTGAGGTGACATCTGAGATGAGAGAGTGGAAAAGGAAAACGTGTTGTGCCGACCCTACTTAGGGGGATAAGAGTAAGAAGAAGAATAAGAGGCAGTGGTAAGTTGAATTATAAGGCAAGTTGTTTAGGAGAAGATATGTATACGTATAGTCCTCGCACTGAAATAATAAAGTAAATTTCTGTTACTTTATCCACATTCAATTAGATCTTAATCAATGTTAAATAAATAACCATACCATCTAAGTGTATGATTCAAAGCAAATAATGTTGTCTAAATCAGACGAATTAAATGGAATACTCACAACAATACATTTGTCTCATTAGTGTCTTGGTGTATTATATATTCAAATCCCACACAGGACCATTATTTGTGTGAGCTACAAATGACTGTTCTCAGTCTAGGTGTACTTTGTGTCTGTTAATTTACATATTTGTATAGGCACACCCGGCACGAGGCTCGATTCTTGAATTTACTATATCATTATCATTTCAGTCCCCACATATCTTTTTGTAGATAATCGTTAAGTGATTGATAAAAAATTAACTGTAGGGCACAATTGGATGAAATGTTGGATGTTGAAAAAGAAATCTAATAAAGATTAATGGGAACTGTATACGTTAAGGAAGTAAAAAAGGTTGATTGGTTAATCATCAAAGTAAATGTTATTCGCGAGGTGCTCGAGCGTGAAGCGACACGGTATTTGAATAATTGACAGAACGAGTTCAAAGGATCCACTCAGCTGGAACAGTTCTTTGTTTTCATGGACACTGGGATCTCGGGTATCGAATTCATGATATTTAAGGACTAGTTTCCATTTTGACGACAGGAAAATAATTCAAAACCTAAAAATGAGATGTTTAAAAAACATGTCTTTAGGTATAATGATATAAAATACCTATAATAAAATAACAATCATTTTCAAGTACGGGTAGTAAAATATATGTAATACAACATGGGGCCGAGAAAATGACCTCTGCGAGACAAGGAGACGGTGTCTGTTAATTAATTGTTAGTACTCATAAAGGCGTTGATGATATATGATCGGCTAACTGAAATCCGAGTTGATGATCTCATCTCGGTGCTATTGAAGCGTGAACCGGTACATTTGAATAATTGAGTAGTTCGTCAACAAAGGTCCCGCTGCTGTTATAGTTCGAACATTTATATATATTATGTTTAATAAAAGGCTACGTTCAGTTAAACTATAGTTCAATAGGATAATGCCTAAACTATTTTTTATCAACAATACTCGCGTATTGGTACTCTAAGGTTAGCATCTAACCGTATTAGATCATATCGTCTGAGCGACGCGTAATAGTGCGATTGAGAGTCCATTTTTACGTCCATTTATTTATACAAATTAATAAAATAAATATGTTAATTCTATTACGAAACATTGCATCACTTTTCTAGCGATAATTATAATTACATGAACGTTAGTGACTGCTGTAGTTAATAATTATGTTGTAGGCATTAACGCCCACCGCCGGAGAACACTAAACTATATTCAATTTGATAAAAGTACACAATAACAAGACCTAGAGTCGTTATACAAAATAATGGAAATTAGTATAAAAACCAAATGACTAAATGCTGCTGAGCAAGCGTGAGTTATATAATGGATATGTTATGTGATATGTATTAAGTGTAGTTTGATAATACTATATGTTTTAAAGAAATAATTCCAAGTAAAGTAACTGCGTAAAAGCTAAGTAGCTCTTCGGGTTCTTGACGTGTTAGGTTCAAAAGCCGATTTAAAATATTTTTTTGCATTTGATTTTGATAAATGGATAAATATTAATAGTTTTCTTGTTATTATTATATAATATAGAGCTTAAATAATGATAATAGCGACCAGCTAGTTCTGTTCTTCTGGGCTCACTACGACATACTCGATCATATTTAGGCTTTGTGCAAATGTAATTATGATCATAGATCATCTGAGCATACTTCCTAAGGTTAAAATGAAGAATAAACAGTTTACGCACAGATAGTAAGTGCTTTCCAATTTGTATAAAGTGTTAAGACACTAAATGAGATTGTGCCAAAATGTTTTTCTGAAATTCAGCCTTTAATATTATTATTATATTATGAGTCTAAATTTAGATGAAGTTCAAGATAACACTGATAATACGCTGAATAGAGTTTAATATTTACTAATTAATTGTTTACGTTCAGGAAGATATTTTCCGTACTTTTGTATAAAGAAAACAATTATCTTTAAATGGTTTTTATATATGAGTTTATACAGAAAATCTCAAGTCAATTTACAAATAAAATATGTATTAAAATATCATTTTGGTGATATTAATTTATTTATCAGATCTTCATAACACTCATTATTTATTTTTCATAAAGAAATATTTTTTTACGACTTTCACTTTTAGCTACCGCTGGTAATAATTTGTAAGCTCCAGCAATAATTACTTCATTATTATATATATGCAAACCAATTTATGTATACATTTAGATATAACTCTGTATAATATTATTGATCTTTATAAATAAATTACTCTTAAATGAGATGTTATTTAGGAAGATTTATATGTTAGAATAAACACATAAAAGGAAAGAAAAAAAAGAACGATTTGATTCAATCCTAGTTACAAGAGAAAAATGCAAATATATTACTCCTAACGTAGTTTCGAATCCTTGTGAATGAGCTTTGAATTTTCGGTGAAGGAAAATGTGATAAAACCGTAGCATGGTGGTAGAGCTTTTTCAAAGTCCGGCTGTTTAGCTAAAACCTTCAAGTTGAAATTCGCTAATGAAATTCGCCAAGTTCCTATGGGTGTATTCCAGCAGCTGCACTCGAGAGCCAGTCCCTCCAGGTCTAGCGTGTTTACAATCTTGGATCATTTCATTTTACGTGAGATAAAAGTGACGCTAAAACCTATAAAGTATAAAAAAATAAGAAACAAACGTAAGTGTTGTCTGCTCGAATCTTCCATCCTTATCGTAGGAGTGACCTGCAAACATACAAGAAAGATAAATCGAATGAAGCTCAGTGTAATAATCCTCTTTTACCATATTAATATTATCTCTTTATTATGTCTAACTAGTTATGCCCGTGGCTCCGTTCGTGTAAACAACTAAATTATATTTATAAGACGTTTTTCTATTTTAATAACGCTTTTTGAAAATGGCATGGTTTATCTTTATCTGAATTTTTATTACGAGTATTTTTTGTACACAATAATGATTATAAATAATATGATATTAGTATCGTAACGTTTGCCGTAATACAATGGAGGAATTTAATTCGATTACTACTAATTTCTTTCATTTCATGATTCATATTTTGTTCAGTTTAGTTCAGTTCAGTTAATAAATAACAATTATTACATCTTATTAAAAGCTGATAGAACAGCGTAAATCGATTATTCAATCAGCAATAAATACATTGAATTTCTGTAATAAAATTTGATTGAATAATTTCTTTGATATCCAAAACGGTCGGTGAGTCGGAAACGGGGTCAAAAGTAGAATGGTCGCGATGTACTGCGTCGACGAAAACATAATGAAATAAAAATGGAGCTCAAAGAGATATTGCTACATGTTTCTCGTATTTACACATTTTATTGACTAAGTCTAATGTACTTATTGAAATTGCATGAACTTCTCTTAGGTCATGAGGTATAGTGTTATACATAATGGATATATAGGGATACTAGAGTAGAGTCGATAAGTCGTGGTGGTCTAGTGCTTTGAACGAATACACTAATAGAATAATTTGAAAAGGACATGATTTTTTGAAGCTTCTTCGCTTTTTTTATGAGTTCACTTTATTTGGTTGTTAGTAGAATCGAATCAGTTGCTACCACTAAATTGATCAGCGAGCAACCTGGTAAAAAGCTCTAAGCTCGATTTCGGGACTCAACACATCTCACAAACCAGCCCAGTTACAATGACGTATTTCTTACTTTGATCACGATACCTATTAGCTTAAGAAGTTCAATAACCTCGTCCAAAACAGATTACATTATACTGATCCCTGCCTGAAGGCAAAATTTAATAGGATTTACTCAGAAAAATGTTATCATATTTTTATATAAGAAAATTAATATTAATTTTTATCGAGATGAAATAGTAATATTTTGATATTACTAGGATTGTTTATTATTACAAACATATTCGTACTCTATCGTTATATATAAATTTCTTGTGTAGGTGTGTATGTCACTGAACTCCTCCTAAACAGCTGGACCGAGTTTGATGAAATTTTGTGTGCGTGTTCCAGTGAACCCGTGAATGTTTTAGATTGATTGGACCCGGTAGGTGGCGCTGCGGTTGAATTTGAGATATTTTTTTTTATTATCAAGGCAGGGCAACGTCCGCCGAGCCCGCTAGTATAGTCTATTATATGAGATAGAAATGAATTCATTATCTATTGTATATACAACCTTTGATTTACTATTAACGATTGTATTTTTTTCATTTATACCTAAAGTACTGGCCATTTTTTTGTAATTTGATATATCTTATTGTATTTTTTAGGCGTAAGAATATTTTTATCTAGATAAATCTAAGAATAACTCTGTGAACTCGCGACGTTTGGATTATAATGACCTTCACCTCGACCCGAATAAACAAATGACTCGGCAGAATCACCGACGCTACTGTTCGGAGAGTGGTATCGATCGAAACAATTTGAAAAATATTCGTTATAATATTTTAAAGTCTACCTTAGCTTTGTAACTCTTGAACAATAAGTTTACGATAGAATGTATTAAACGATTAAGGCTGAGTAGTAGCTTGCTCGCGTACTGCGCCCGTCGACGTAACTTCTTCGAATTCTACAATGAATAGTTTTCAACGAAGTGAAACATCGTCATGAAGCTATAGCATGGTGGTTTAAGTTGTTCTATAGTTAGACTTGCTAAACTACACGCTCGAGTTGAAAATTCTAAATCAAATCAAACAAGTCAAATGTATTTTATTCAATTTAGGTTCTGAAAAAGCGCTTATCAACCGCAGAACTATACCACAGTTTCGTCACAATCGTTTTTAGAAAATGGAGATACACAAATACAAAGAGGGTTAACATTTTGAAACATCATCGTCGTTTACGTATTGATCCATCCTCTAATAACCTTTTAACATCAAAACCTGTTTAACATGATGTTTAAACTTATTATCCATAATTGGGTAATGTGCTTTGGGACTTTATTGTCTAGTTTTAGTTTTAGTATTACTAAATGTGAAACGTGGTATCGCCAATTTATCATTATTTTTCGTATTAAGCTCATGCCTGTCTTTTATTAAATCCAAATTGTCTAAGTTATTGCGGACGCAGATTAAATTATCAAGAATGTATTTTGAGGACAGAGTTAAAATACTGAAATCTAGTCTTTAATTTGTCGCCAAGTATTTGTGGGTGTGCTCCGGCAACCGGACTGAAGAGCTATTCCTTATTATTATTGTATAACGGACTAGGTTACAAGGTCATTACGATGCAGGAGAGTCGGCTGCGGGCGACGGAGAGGTGCGAACGCACTTCATCAATTGCCTTCATGAGTAGCCTTCAGGTAACGGACGCGGAGGACTCCGTTGCCACATAATGACTATGAAGTACGGTCTCGGCCGCCGCTTCAATAGGAAGCAGGAGGAAGGAATGTCCTCTCTCGAGAAGTGGGTCCCCCGTTCGAACATCTAAAGGGACCCATGCGCGTGACCAGGGATGGAGGAGCACGTGCCCACTGCCAACCCTCAGCCTTGGATCACATACGTGCAAAGGCGGCACAGAGGTTTTTAGTGAGTAGGAGTTTCACATAACCCTCGCACTGTCCCCTGGCAGTGCGAGGAGTATCCACGTAGGATTTTCCCCTGTATAAAAAAAAAGGGAACAAGGTCAAGATAGTAGGTAGGAACGATGGTGTGACTGTTTCTAGCTTATAATATTATTATATGATATTAGCTTGCTGGACACAGACATTTTGGTAGAATAACTAATCTTTTAATTATAATTCTTTAATTTACTTTCCTTTACCGTCGTATATAATCTGTTTTTTAATTGTCGACAGTGATTTTAAATCGTTAATATTAAAACATAAATAATAAAACAATAAATATATACTAAAATTAAATTAATGTAGTCCGTCCATACAGTTAATAAAACTGTAGATTTCTGTTTACCACGAAAATATTAATTTAAAACGTAATAATATGTTCAACATTTTGATAACACGTCTTTGAAGTTCATTCATTATATAGACGTGTACAAACAAAATCAAATGAACCATTATATTCACATCACCAGATATTTGGTAATATTGTATAAGGTATTGCAATTAAACTTGTACCTTAACGCTTGCGTTTAAGCTTCAATTTCAGTTACAAGTGTTACTTATGAAAACTGAATCAACATGTTTCCAGAACAGAATAACGTTGTTAAGGAGATTTCATAGAAAACGAATTTTCAATTGACAGTAAGTTGATGTTTGCGGAGCGCGTAACAAAGATGAATTGTAAATTGGGCTTATTATTCGAACGTGTTTATGGATAACTTACAGCGTGTTCTATATTCTGGTAATATTAATCAATACATGGAGAAACATTTGGTTGTCAGGTTTTGACAGATTGCTTGCTAATTAAGTTTCACTTAAATAAAATGTTTATACACATATATGTATGTATTTAGTAAAAGATCGGCATGACTTAAATCATAGAAACTGGTCATGTCATGTCTCAGACTCAGAAACTGTTTTTTAGGTGATAGAGTTAGGTTTTACGACAAAGTTCCAAAACATATTGCTGATTTGCCGGACTGTAATTTTAAGCAAATTTTGTTGTCAAAAGGCTATTATAAGATGGACGAATATATGAATGACTATGATGTCTAAAATTGATACCTCTCTCCGTTAATCCACTAAAAATGATTGTAACGTTAATCTATTTTAAATATATGTATGTTAAAAAGATCAACCCGGTTGAGTTTGTTGCCGGTTCTTCTCGATGAGTGGGTTGTCTGTCAGAACCGGTGATAGTTTTGACTTTCATAAGCGACTTTTTAGGACCTAAATTGTATAAATTATTTTTGAATTTCTTTTGATATGTATGACAGCTTTAACCATCTGCCAATGTCGGGATCAACCGCCAATGGATTTAACCATCCGCCAACGTCGGGATCAACCGCCAATGGATTTAACCACCCGCCAACGTCGGGATCAACCGCCAATGGATTTAACCACCCGCCAACGTCGGGATCAACCGCCAATGGATTTAACCACCCGCCAACGTAGGGATCAACCGCTAATGGATTTAACCATCCGCCAACGTCGGGATCAACCGCCAATGGATTTAACTACCCGCCAACGTCGGGATCAACCGCCAATGGATTTAACCACCCGCCAACGTCGGGATCAACCGCCAATGGATTTAATCACTCGCCAACGTCAGGATCAACCGCCAATGGATTTAACCACCCGCCAACGTCGGGATCAACCGCCAATGGATTTTAATTATTTTTGATATGTTTTTAAACATTCTCTGTTGCAGTAAGATGTACCACCGGTCAGTCAATTCGAGGTGGAAGTGCAAATAAACGTCTACTCTAATATTTAATACTGAACATATTTACATAACTAGCTGTGCCCGCGACTTCGCCTGCGTGGAAGCTTATGTAAAAAGCAGTGATTAATATAGTCATCTGAATGTATTAAGTCCACTTACTTGTCTACTTTTCTGTCGTAGTTACGCCGCGTCGTCTCTAAAACTACAATAACTTTTGATAGAGTGGACCGATTTTAATGAAACAAACACTAAGCTCCTCCTGAGGATATGCTTTACGATTTTCTTGCTGATGGTTTATTATGAACCCAGTGTTTTAGCAGTGATGCGTGTTCATACAAACAGACAGACATTTCTAAAAAATATTGAAATGTATTCTATTACTTATTCCTAGACACCTGCAATGCAATTTACATTCTTATTATATGTATAGAAGACTAGCACGCTTGACAAGTTATACACCCAAAACCTTCCTCATGAATCACTTTATCTGTTGGTGAACACCGCATGAAAATACATTCAGTTGTTTTTGAGTTTATCGCGAACAGACAGACCGATAGACGTGGCAAATAAGTTTGTTTTATAAAGTGTAGTGATGTGAAAATATCTATATTTTAATATTTGTCCATCACTTACGTTCGAATAATATTGTTAATGACTACGTCTGGTACTGCTACGACACACCTGAGAGGCGAGAGGCGAGACTGCAACGCCAGCGGAACATTACTAACGTCACCATATTAGAGATGCATCAATTCTATACATAAATAAGAACGATTATTTAGAATTGACGTATCATTTAAATAGCAATAATTTGATCCTTATTATTAGATTTCTGTTACTAAATTATTTTGGCGAAATGTGAGTAAATAGTAATTGCTTTGACTTCCACAGTTCGGCATATAAAAGGCAAGATGACGTTGATCTACACCCATTTATATGTTAAAAGTTATTGTAAAGCGAAGCTCTGCCCGGATAAATAGTCACAGTGTATACGGAGTGTTCATTGGCATCCTTGACCAACCGACTATATACGTATCGTGTTACAATATGTAATATTTTTTCCTTATAACAAAAAAAAAAGCTCATTGCAAAAAATGGTTACAGCTACTAAAGTTTTAATACTATATAGAATAATTACGCTTTGAATTAAGATAAAATATTACAAAATATCAACAAGATATAAAAGTCACATCAATGCTACTAGACACAGAATATTTAAAAAATACTTTATGCAGAAAGTAAATTTCGTGTTCGCGTCGGCTTTAGCAAGTTTCATGCACGTACAGACACGGGCGAGATCTGTTCCGATAACGTGAGCATTGAACAGTCCAGGAGTCCTAGACTACTGTAACAGCAGAACAACTTCTATTTTCAGTGTTTCAGTTTTCGTTATAGAAAACACTTCAAAATAAATATCTCTCATTTTAAGAAACTGGTTTATGTACGTACGATATTACTTATCTAAATCATAACACATTCTGAAATATTTTACGGTACTAAACTGGAACTTCAAATGTTTAGCGTTATAATTTTAGTTAAATAATGGAAACTATTCTAAACTTCTTCGCTTAATATAAAGCGGATTAAATATCCCCATTAAAAGAAAAACTACACATATTTATCTATGTATTTTGATCACAACACAATAAAATATTAGCTACTTGTATCATAACTTGTTGTTGTTTTACAAAAACCCGGAACTAACGTAGATTTAAAACATAAGCAACCTTCGAGTTGAATTTTCAAGATATTGGAACGTTTCTTGGGTTACTGTAGTGTATGCGGTAAAGCATACATACGCTGTCTCGTGTGTTCCCGTGTTGGTAAGCAAATAGCAAATGTCATTGTCGTGAGAGCCGCGGGCGCGTGTGGACGATTGTGCTATAGTTGCTAATACGTGAGCATTGTCGAGCCAGTGTCGAGCACAAAGGATACCGTACATTTGGCGACGAGTAAAAGGTAAACATATTTAATTACAATGATACAGTAACGTAAACATCAAACCTTGATAAAGCTTGAAGACCAGTGACGACTTTAGAAATATTCTTAGAATAATGTGTTATTATTCTAAGGAAAGATTATATTAATGTCTCATTGAGCGGTATCACATATCTAAAATGCATGTTATGCTTTATTAAATTAATGAGAATTCTGAATGAACGTAAAAAAAAAAACTAATTATAAACAGCAAAGAATATGTAAGTTAATGAAATAAAATAGTATATCTATAATACACTTAGCTGTAGTACTTTTATAAATATATAGCTAAAATACATGACATATTTTATTACATTAATGAGAATTCCCGATGAACACAACATAATAAATGTTGAAAAAAAAAAAAAAAAAAAAAAGTTTAAAAATGGAACAGTAAATATAGAAAGCAATGTGTAGGGTAATAAAGAAATAAAATAGCATATCGGTAAAGTCTGTAAACAAACTTAGTCGTGGTAATTTTTACTATTTGAATTTGGTCTATCTTGAGTTATTTTAACACGACACCCACTTGAGGTTGTCGCTTGCCGGATAGAGTGGATTTTTTTTTAGTTTGTTTATAACATGTTCTTTATAAGTTAGAAATCCGACATTTTAAATATTGCTCTGAATGGTATCATTACGGATGTTACATAGCAAGGTAGGAACGCCAAAAAAAAAAAGAAACAGATATTACAAAATTCCATTTTTATATCACATAATTAGGGCAATATAATCATAATGAAATCAGCAATTACTACATATTTCAGATAGTTACATAACTAACTTTTTTATCATTTTAATATTGAGGCCAAATGGTGATTATTCAGTAGCGTTTGTCGATATGGATATACTTAAAAAAGGGTTAAAAACCGCCAATAAATTGGAAAGGGTTGACAAGACCGCCATTAAATTGGAAATTGTCTGGTGGGTCAAATGACCGCCTCCATTAAATTGGAAAGGGTTGACAAGACCGCCATTAAATTGGAAATTGTCTGGTGGGTCAAATGACCGCCTCCATTAAATTGGAAAGGGTTGACAAGACCGCCATTAAATTGGAAATTGTCTGGTGGGTCTAATGACCGCCTCCATTAAATTGGAAAGGGTTGACAAGACCGCCATTAAATTGGAAATTGTCTGGTGGGTCTAATGACCGCCTCCATTAAATTGGAAAGGGTTGACAAGACCGCCATTAAATTGGAAATTGTCTGGTGGGTCAAATGACCGCCTCCATTAAATTGGAAAGGGTTGACAAGACCGCCATTAAATTGGAAATTGTCTGGTGGGTCAAATGACCGCCTCCATTAAATTGGAAAGGGTTGACAAGACCGCCATTAAATTGGAAATTGTCTGGTGGGTCTAATGACCGCCTCCATTAAATTGGAAAGGGTTGACAAGACCGCCATTAAATTGGAAATTGTCTGGTGGGTCTAATGACCGCCTCCATTAAATTGGAAAGGGTTGACAAGACCGCCATTAAATTGGAAATTGTCTGGTGGGTCAAATGACCGCCTCCATTAAATTGGAAAGGGTTGACAAGACCGCCATTAAATTGGAAATTGTCTGGTGGGTCAAATGACCGCCTCCATTAAATTGGAAAGGGTTGACAATACCGCCATTAAATTGGAAATTGTCTGGTGGGTCAAATGACCACCTCCATTAAATTGGAAAGGGTTGACAATACCACCATTAAATTGGAAATTGTCTGGTGGGTCAAATGACCGCCTCCATTAAATTGGAAAGGGTTGACAAGACCGTCATTAAATTGGAAATTGTCGGGTGGGTCAAATGACCGCCTCCATTAAATTGTAAAGGGTTGACAAAACCGCGATTAAATTGGAAATTGTCTGGTGGGTAAAATGACCGCCTCCATTAAATTGGAAATTGTTCGATAAAGATATATTTTACAATTTACCGAGGGCATACTTTCTGAAGGAAGGAAGCTGAAGGATTTGACGTTTTGACATTGCCATCAAAAACTTGATGAATATTTTCTTCCTCAACAAAACCATATTCTTTTAACATCACATGTTTACACTTATCAAGCAAGATGCTGGTGATAAGTTTGAAAATTTCCTAGTACGACTATGAAAGTAAAGTAAAAAATGCAACTTTGATAAAAAAGGAGTACCACTTGATCGACCAAATCACCGAAAAATGTATTTTGGCAGAACTAAGCAAGAAGATCAGGACAGTAGGTGACAGCTAAATGGTTGATTTTTTTTGCTGAAGACTGGCTTTGGAAGTAGTCAATGACTAACTACAAATATGGGAATAGAGGAAATAAGGCACGCAAGATGAGAGACGAGAAAAACGGGAAGTTAATGCTATTTACAACAGAAAGAATAAAGATGGAATCTATAAAGCTAAACAAGCATTCAACAAAAATATAAATCCCTGTGGAACACGTGAATGTAGAAGTCATAAATCATAAAAAAATGCCTTGCTTTATGAATCAGTTCTTAAGAGTAATAACGTAAGGCTTAACGAATAAAAGTGCTTATACAGAGTAGAGACGATAAACTTTTTTGGACACGAACTGTCATCAGCTGGGGTAAATCCATTGTAAAATTTACATAAAGATCATTGCAAATTTCAAAGTTTTTACCAACATAGACGAGTTACAATATTTCTTAGGACTGATGAACTAGGTAAATAAGTGGTTACCAAATCTGGCAAACAAAAATTGAAACCATAATGATTGAGAAAGAAATTGGGAAAAGACTAATATGACACATTTATGTGCAACCAATCAACATGAATCGTTTGAAAAACTAAAAGTAGTACTCACCCGGATGCAATCTTAGGCTACTACGATACAAAATACAAAACGCATGTAATAGCGGACGCCAGCTCTGCAGGCATCGGTGTCCTATTAATGGATTCAGATGGACTGCGATTATTTGCATATGGGAATAAGACAAGACGGATTGCGAAAGGGGTTACACTCAGACGGAGAAAGAGGCTCTGATTTGATCGGTAGAACACTTTCAATGTTTTCTTCTTGGCAAAGAATGTGATCTAATCACGGATTATAAACCTCTAGAAATATTATTTCAAAAGATCATTATCTGAAAGTCTACGGAAAAAGTGGAACGAGTCTGTTAGAAGTTATAAAAATTTCAAAGAGCTGTCTCTAGTGGGTTTATCAAATACTTCAAGCTGCTCAAAGAGAGTGAAGACAAAAGAAGAGGCGCTACTGAAAGGGAAATGAAGAAAGGAATATGAATAAGGCTCATAAATTAAGCCCAAATTATAAACCATCATCCCACATCGTATAAGTACCAATAGAGGAGAAATTACAGTAAAGATCGACCGAACGGAACAAATGCTAAAAAGGCATGTTGTTCACCTGGAGAAAATGTAGGGTTAGTGAAATGATTTAAGGAAACGACCAAGTTTCAAATTCAAAAGTGGAAGACAAAGAAGCTACCAAATGAATGAATAAAGTATGATAATAATAATCTGTAGTAATAAAGTAACGATTTGATTTAAATATTTGTTACAGAATACGTTAGAGTCGATGCGGTCAGGGATGGCAATAAACACTTCGTAGATACTGTCACTATTTATTTGGGTAGAGCTTCGTCTTACAATACTTTGTACATAATAATGCGTGTTGCCTTTTAAAGGCCGATCTATGTAAGTCAAAGCAATTACTATTTACACATAATTCCGCAAAATAATTTAAGTAATACAAAAATAATAATAACTGTCACAAACTAATGTTATGCAAGTAATAATTCAATTCTGTACAATAATATCAATTCTTATTTATGTCTTATTGAAATCTATATAATTGTATCTTTAATAAGGTGGCGCTAGTGTCTATGTGTCTCTCTAATATGGTGGCGCTAGTATCAATGTGTATCTCAAATATCATGGGGGTGCTAATGTCAATGTTCCGGTCGTGTTATAGTCTCGTATCTTGAATGTGACCTAGCGACTCCGGAGGTGGGTGGTAACATTTATTATTATTTTCAAATTTATCCTCAAGGAGGGATGTAGTGTATGCGGTAAAGCATACATACGCTGTCTCGTGTGTTCCCGTGTTGGTAAGCAAATAGCAAATGTCATTGTCGTGAGAGCCGCGGGCGCGTGTGGACGATTGTGCTATAGTTGCTAATACGTGAGCATTGTCGAGCCAGTGTCGAGCACAAAGGATACCGTACAGTTACTATGCAAACCTAACAGTGTTGAAGCATTGAGTTAATTTAAGTTGTTGAGTCGACATTAGTGACGCTATATTAGCTTATATTTTCTTTAATGATCTGTTTTATTTAAGTTATTCAAACTGTAAATAAAGTTAAAGTTATTATGGGGCTGATATAGTCACAAAAGCCCGTAAAGAAATAAAAACAATAATGCTGCAAATATTACAAATCTATATTAAAATATAATTTGTCTTCATTGACTATTGTTATATGCAATAGTAGTTATTATTAAGTTCATTTTTTATAAATAGTTAATGAGATTATTAAGTTAGGAATTTATTTGGCTTTTAATAAGCGTACCATTAGCCCGAAGCGGACGTGGACATTAAATGGCGCGAGGCACTGTGGAGTGCGGATACTGATGGATTTCAGTTGAAAACATTGTTTAAACTAATCATAATTTATAAGCAATTTAGCATAAAATTTAAATGAAATATTTCAATAAAATATGAATCAAATAAATGACCACTAAGGGTTATTTTAAAATTAACATAAATAATATAAACTTGTCAAATTCGCTAGCCACGGATTGTTTTGCGGGCGCTGATACTCCCGCCCTAAATTTGATAAATTGTAATTCCCTCGGGATTAAATATAAATTTATTGCCTACAAAACTGGTTCCAGAGTTTGCTCATCTGTCACAGTACGTTTTATTTATGAATATTCCTCTTCGAAGTTAAACGTTATATACAATCGATAAATACGGCTTGATGTTTAGTCTCTTATATTCCGTTATTACTGTTGGGAAAACGGTTTCTTCTACGAAAAAAATGCAAACATGCAAGGTTGTGGGACACTATTTCTGGTTAACACAGGGTATTTATTCTACAAGCAACAAGCGGGTTTTAATATTTAAAGCCTATTGGTGGATCAATATGTGAACGATGGTGACGTCTGGAAATGACATCCCTCTCTGTGGATCCACCAAAAAATGTAACAATGAAATATTTATGTTTGTAAAAATATGTATCCAAAAAAAAAATCAGCTCGAATTTCTTGTCGGTTTCTTTTCAACGACTGGGCTGTTTTCCGAACAGATGGTAGCTTTGACGTATATAAGCGCCTTTTCAGAGCCTCAAATTATATCGTAGAATATTTTAAATTTTGATATCGACAGAGCCTCTGGGTATATATATACTACTAGCCGACCCGTGCCATTTCGTTGGGCGGTAACAGGCATTATCAAGCCACAACTTTTCGCTAGAACTCAATCATATACTCGTATATCTCATAATTAAGGCAGCGTTCGTAAGAAACGTTGTCATTCGACCATTTTTCTCCAACACTCCAGATATTACCCTCTACAACCTCACAAACTTTACATCTTTATAATATTAGTATATAAATTATAGCCTCTGCCCGCGACTTCGTCCGAGTAGTAATAGTTACTACTCTGGGCTAACGCTGACACACAGCAGAAGCTCTCAAAAAGAAAAAAAAAACATCTCGATTTTGAAACATTTTTCATCTGTGCTCCGCTCTTATTGGCCTTAGCGTGATGATATATAGTCTATAACCATTCTCGATGAATGAGCTATATAACACTGAAATAATTATTCAAATTGGACCAGTAGTTCCTGAGATTACCCCTTACAACTCCACAACGTCACAAACTTTACCTCTTTATAATATTAGTATAGATTTGACTTTATAATGCGACAACCCGATGGATAATTTATCTACATTATTGTGGTTATCGATACAGTTGTGATAGAGTAACATAACAATCCTGTATGGTTACTGGATATATACCGGCTGATACTGGAACATCTAAACGTGCCACGAGCTTAGATGCTACACCTAGTACATGTTAGTCGCGTTATATTTGAACATAACTGTTAGGTATTATTACTGCAATACTATTTAATATCAAGTGGTTGATGTCAGTGAAGTTGGTACGGACAAAAAAAAAAAAATAACACAGTAATGATAGCTTTCAATTTAGAAGCCGAATATCATAGCTAAGCAAAACTATACTTTATGCTGTAAAATGCATAAAACAGCTTTTAAAATCTGACACACTACCAGTGACTGACGCGTTCAAATGAACAAATTCTTGAGCTCTACAATATTAAATATATGAATAAAAGTAATTGAAAATACCATTAAATATATAAACAAAATACAGTATATATTTGTATTTAAATGGAGATTTGATCTGTGAGCCATCAATCATAGCGCCGCTGTTCCGGGATATATCACCTTACAATATAGATTGATGTCGGCTAAATGAACACGGTATTAAAATAGAAGTAAATCTAAATATTTACACAAAGAAATACGAATAAATTGAAAACACCAGATAAAAGCTTCAGCTTTCTTTATTCGACATCTCGATCGCTTTTAAGTGAAATACTTAAGGGAGTGTATATTTTATAC
Organism: Antheraea yamamai; assembly: GCA_036509395.1. Classification (NCBI taxonomy): domain Eukaryota; kingdom Metazoa; phylum Arthropoda; class Insecta; order Lepidoptera; family Saturniidae; genus Antheraea; species Antheraea yamamai. The sequence goes on from AP028436.1 coordinate 349,487, forward strand.
GCAGTGATCGCAATTCAGAAGTTAGAAAGGTAGCAGAGCAGAGTTTTGTTAGATAACTGAGACGAAGAAGGACAAGGGTAATTTATTATAACACTTTTCATTCAAACTCACTATTACAGAAAAAATGTCTACAATAGTCGATGACGTAGTATTTACAGCGTACGGTTAGTATAAAGTGGAAATGAGGCCCCTCTCTGTGCATCCACTAATAACGAATGTAACTATTTATGTTTTGTAAAATTATATAAAATGAAGAGATAAGCCAGATCGAGTTTCTTCTCGGGTTTTCTGGATGACTGGATTGCTTTCCGAACCGGTGGTAGCTTTGATAAAGAATCATATTAAATTTATCGGATTACTTTAGTCTGTATGAGGGAGTTTGCAATAACGGTTTCACCTGAATCATATTTTTGACTGCATATATTTTTACTTAACAATCTATATGTCATAATGGGAGCATCCAGCAGTCGGAGCATTCCGAAGATTCGAATTATCACAGGTGTTTGTTAACAGTGCCATCTATTATTTTCTATGTCAATCAATACTGGCAAGGTATTGTTAATGCTCTTCTATTTAATTATTGTTAATATGATTTCTTCTAAATTATTGAGTAATTTAGATTAGATTAAACTGTTCATAACTTCTAAGAATTACACATGTTTATTCACATAAGCACTGATAGAAGTCGCTAAATAAACCGGTGTCACGCCATACTCGGCGCGTGACACCATCTTAAAAAAATGTGAGTCGTACGATAATATTTCTAACTTGATTTGATTCTTGATTTAAAGCAGACCTAAATTAGTGTCACGATAATTAAAATCGGACTTGTGAAATTGTAATAGAAATATTCTAGATTTAAGTAACATTTGGAACCTTTTGTTATTTATTAAAACCGGAAATACAGTCTATGTTCAGTCGAGGTAGAATGGTAAAGTTGCTATTTAAAATGAATAACAATGTAATTAAAACATATTGGGTTTGTACTATGTTATTAGGATTACTTTGTAATTACTAGAATAATTGTCGATCTAAAATGAGTTTTATAAGGATTTGTAAAGTACTTCTGTGGTTACAACGGTGAATTATTTTAAGATAATTAATGGTAACGTAATTAATCAATGTATGATGTTAAAATCGTTTTTTATTTATAATTAGAATTATTAGCGAACATAAAGTGTAACTATGTACAAAATCGTAGATTAAGTACTTCGTTAAACTAAGACTTCCTTCACTTGGGTTGTCGGTAGGTGAAGGAAGGCGATTCCTTTATAAGTGCTTGTATGAGGTTGTGCAAGGTTCTTTATTCATTATTGTTTGTGAGATCGTGAGATCTAGCGTTATTGTCGCTAAGTGATAATTATTGTCTCTGAGGGCGTTGTCTCTGAGATTATTGTAAAAACATTATTAAAAAAAGAATCGAAGAAGTCGTCGTTTCATTTCATAGTGTCGGTCATGTTGTGAAAATACATATAAATGGAGGACGATGCCATCCGTGTGCTCTCGGCTCTACAGGCTCTACATATATACTCTGACATATACATATAATAAAAATGAAGTGTCTATATGTAATATCAAAATAATATTTTTTTACTGATTGGGTGTGAAAGTATACACGCAACTGATAACAAAGATGCAATGTTTAAAATTTTTGTCGGTCTGTCTGTTTGTTCCGGGTAATCTCCGAAATGTCTGGACCGATTTTGAGGGGACTTTCACCGGCAGATAGCAAAGGTCATAACAAATAATTTAGTTTATTTTAATTTGGACTAGCTGTTAACCGTGGCTTCGCCCGCATTGCTATCTCCAATACGGTTCGACCAATGTTTACTGGAGTTTCACCGGTATATAGTGGGAAATACAAAAAGTAATTTAGTTTATTTTAATTCAAACTGGCTGTTAACCGTGGCTTCGCTCGCTGTTCTATCACCGAAACAGTAAAACCAATTTTCACGGGACTTTCACTGGTATATAGCTGACCTTATAAAAAGTAATTTAAGCAATTTTAATTTATACTAGCTGTTAACCGTGGCTTCGCCTGCAGTGTTATCTCCAAAAAGGTTGGACTGATCTTCACGAAACTTTCACTGTCAGATAGCTGACCTTATAACAAGTAATTTAGGTAATTTCAATTTATACTAGCTGTGAACCGTGGCTTCGCCCGTAGTGCTATCTCCAAAAAGGTTGGAGTGATCTTCACGAAACTTTCAGTGGCAGATAGCTGATCTTATAAAAAGTATTCAACCAATTTTAGTTCATACTAGCTGTTAACCGTGGCTTTGCCCGCAGTGCTAACTCCAAAGCGGTTTGACCGATCTTCACAAAACTTTCACTGTCAGATAGCTCACCTTATAAAAGTAATTTAGGCAATTTTAATTTATACTAACTGTTAACCGTGGCTTGGCCCGCAGTGCTATTTCCAAAACGGTTCGACTGATTTTTACGGGACTTTCACCGGCAGATAGCGGACCGTATAAGAAGTAATTTAATTATAATTATAATTGTTATAATTAATAATAGTGATTTTGGAGATAGAAGGGTTCTTTCTAATAAGATATTAGACCATAAACGTATTACTTACTGACAATATGGGGATATTATATCATTATAATAACATCTTTAAGTCATTGTTTCATTAGTTCAAGGATGCAGTGTAAGTGAGCACTAAGGTATTCATATGGTGGCTAATAAAAAATAAATAATTTATATATTAAGGGAATTTTAAATTAAATTATTTAAAAAAAAAGGGGATAAATTAAAAAAAAAAAAAAAAATTTTTTAAAAAAAAAATATTTTTAAGGTTCCAAATGTGTTGCTGATGACAAATCTCATTTGGCACGCTGTTAGTATTTATATATCTAATGTATACATTATATGTTACTGTAAGTGGCGTGCGCGTCGTACTTACAATTGTCTTTAAATAGCATTTCTATAATTGTACATAGTCTCACAATTTTATAATTCTTTAATACGATAAAAAAAAAACGCGTGCGGAGTTGCGGGTACAGCTAATTTATTATATTTTTTTTTATCGTAGCTCGGCAAAATGATTGTATTGTGCCTGATGGTAAGCACAGTATAATCCAAAAACAATGGCGACTACAGCAAGCATTGTTACTAAAGTTTAAAGACATATCTATATCAATGTAGAAGTCTCTGCAGATACCGCGAATAAAATCATAATAATCGCCTTACAAAGTGACGGTCATCATAATTGATGCGCGGAACACACACATAGAAATCTTATCTCTTTGACTGTTATAGATTATAAACTAGTTCTAAAATTAGCTTAACTCGATACTTCACCTTCTTGAAACGTTAACAATTTCATAAATCAGAACTTAAGAACACTCTCAATATTTCTACTAGTAATTTTTGTATATTAGCGATGAGGGAATTCATTTTTATTCTGAACTTCGAAGCAAATACAATGAGCGACAAAAGGAAGTAATTAATATGAAGTTTTTTTTGACAAAATATCCTTTATTCTATTTAGGCCTTGGGAAGGCGCTTATGAACGTCAAAAAAAAATGTTATTTTGTATTACATACAGACACTTCATTTTTATTATTTGTATAGATTGTTAAGTAAAAATATATGCAGTCAAAAATATGATTCAGGTGAAACCGTTATTGCAAACTCCCTCATACAGACTAAAGTAATCCGAGAAATTTAATATGATTCTTTATCAATATATCGAGAGTGTTGTTAGTTTTGTGTTTTCTAAAATGCGCCGGATTGTAGTCATATACCCGTTAAATAAAGTCGACATTCGCCTGACTACAATTGAGTTACGAATGCAATTGTCACATCACACAAACGTATAACCATCGAGACATAGCCCCGGAGGGACGCACAGGAAAATGGAACTTTCAGTGCTGTTCATAGAGATATCAGTTACCGTTAGTTGAGAGTACCCGGATTGATATTATAGTCTGATAAAATAATGGCGCTTTATATAACGCAGATAGATTTCTAGTTTCTAAGGATAATGTTTTAGTGTCAGCCAGACAAATGAATCTTGGGAAAATATTACTTTGATAGTAGATACTAAAGTAAGTGGTTCTGGGTTGGGTTCTGATTATTTTTTAAAAAATTTTTTAGACGTGTTGAGAGGTATTTTTTTGGCAGGAGATAAATTTATGGTTTCTCCTCAGTGACATGGTAGTATATATGGGCGCGCGACCATACAGCCATCTGGTGTCAATGTAAGCAAGTAACAAATTAAATCGAAGCTTTATTATCTGTAGTGCCATCTATCGGAACTTAGATAACAGGAAATATTATTGGCAACTCCTTGTTATAAAGTAAATAAAATATAGAATAGTACGAACAGATTACTATGATAAGTAACGAATTAAATTAATTAGATTGAATAAAAGTTTTGGTTATGTTTAATTGTAATCTAGTATTGTTTTAAAATAGAAATATGATTTATTTTTTGCCATAAATGTGTTAAATGCGACATTTCCGGTGTATTTTTTATTATAATTATTCCTGAATAAGCTAATTAAGATATATTTCAGCTTTTAATGAAGATTTAAAATAATTGCAATATTATTATTTATTTTATATTGTTTTGTAAACCGTTGATATTAATTATGTTTGTAATAAAGAAAATATGTTATTATTGAAAAATAAGATATGGCGGAGTTGGTGCGAGTTACAAACGGGCAATAAGAAATTAAGTTAAGAAAAACATTCTTTGTACGATCATTGTAGAGTGGTGCTGTAAAAGAAAATATAATTAATTTGGTTTTCATTAATGGTATCATTTTTATGATGGATCCTGGGGAGAATTCTGGTATGGCGCCGACATATACGTGACCAGTTGTATTGCGCTTGCGCAGCTTGCGTCAGACTAGCGATGCGTAGTGTACGTCTAATACTGATATTTTGATTATTGAGATAGTGCAGACCATCACATGTTTTCACTGATTAATAAACCTTATAAGAATGTACATAATTACTGCTCCGTGTGCCAGTAGATGTAAAAACCAGAGTAATATCAATAATTTAAATATACAATTTATGAAATATAATTTTATTCACACTATAATTTATTTAAAAATTCAAAAGAGAATAACCGTGTTATTCCATCGTTTTGAGTTATTAGTTTTGTCGGCAGTCCTTATGACTGTCACAATTTTTGTTTTGGTAACTCATTATGTATTCCTTAGTGGGAGGTTTTAACAGTATCCATGGAGAAAAGTATCAGTACCAGGACCTATTTAAGAAAGTACATACATAAGTTTGTAATTGTAAAAACGGGAAAACAAACCGAATTAATTGGCTGGTGGATGCGAACGTAAGCGTCAACAAAAACCGTTTAGTGGGTTTAAAACGAATCTATTACGTCAGACGGTAACCTCCTAAAGAAACTCATTTCGCAGATAAACAGATAAACTTTTGTTTTCTTAAGAGATATTTAAAAAAAAAAGATGATTAATTCACGAACGAAACGAGATCGAGTTCGGTTACATCGTGAACTTTTGTTTTCTTTACCCCTGTTATTATGAAATGATTTTATTCTGAACTTAGTAGTTGAAAACAGAAAAGTTAAATACGGAGTAATAGCTTTTATTTTAGTACCTACCGTTTATTTTATAAGAAAATATGTTATTGAAAAGTTTTTTTCGTAAGTTCGCTCTGTTATGAACTTATATTATCACTGATAAATGCATAGCAAGCAGTAAATAAAACAATATGAAAGCGATTGTAAATGTAATTGAAAAGATAGTTATAATGAAGTAGTCGTCTCAAGCTGTCATTTGTAAATCTCATGCCGAGACAGTACACCTTTTTGTGTCCAGTAAATTTAAAGAGTGCGTGAGTATACTTTTACCTTTTTTTTAAGAATCAATAGATACCCATTTTAACAGCTCCCATGATATGACTATGTAAAGGAAATTTTTTTTTTTTTTTTGTTATAATATAATGAATAATCAAATATATCATCATCTTTTTCCCTCATCCTACCTAAGTAGGGTCGACACAACATATTTTCTTTTTCTACTCTCTCCTGTCAGATGCCATCTTAGCATTCACACCTTTTACTCACATATCATTTTTCACACAGTCCATCCCGTTTCGATCTCCCTCTACTTGTATATCCATCGACCATCATACTCAAAACTTTTCTAGTTACATGGTTTCCATCTAATCTATCTATATATATAATAAAAATGAAGCGTCTGTATGTAATATCAAAATAACACTTTTTTACTGATTGGGTGTGAAAGTGTACACGCAACTGATAACAAAAATGCAATTTTTAAAATTTTTGTCGGTCTTTCTGTCTTCTTGTTCTGTCGTCTGTCTTGTTCCGGGTAATCTCCGAAACGGCTGAACCGATTTTGATGGGAATTTCACTTGCAGATAGTTGAAATTACAGCGGGTTACGTAGGCTACTCTAAATTAGATTAGCTATTAATCGCGGCTTTATCTGCAATGCTGTATCCAAAACGGTTGGACAAATTTTCACGGGATTTTCACCGGCAGGTAGCTGACCTTACAAAAAGTAATTTAGGTCATTTTAGTTTTTACTAGCTGTTAACCGTGGCTTCACCCATAATGCTTTCTCCAAAACGGTTAGCCCGATTTTCACGGGACTTTTACTGGCAGATAGCGGACCTTATAAAAAGTAATTTAATTTATTTTTATTTAGACTAGCTGTTAACCGTGGCTTCGCCCGCTGTGCTATCACCGAAACAGTAAAACCAATTTTCACGGGACGTTCACTGGTAGATAGCGAACCTTATAAAAAGTTATTGAGGTTATTCTATTTTAGACTAGCTGTTAACCGTGGCTTCGCCCGCTGTGCTATCACCGAAACAGTAAAACCAATTTTCACGGGACGTTCACTGGTAGATAGCGAACCTTATAAAAAGTAATTGAGGTTATTCTATTTTAGACTAGCTGTTAACCGTGGCTTCGCCCGCTGTGCTATCACCAAAACAGTTAGACCTATTTTCACGGGGCCTTCACTGATAGATAGCGAGCCTTATAAAAAGTAATTGAGGTTATTCTATTTTAGTCTACCTGTTACCCGCGACTTTGTCTGCATGAAATTTAGCAAGATTTGAACTCGTTCTTTATTTTTAATAAGAGAAATAATTATCAGCTTATTATTTACAATTCGAAATTATAATTATTAATAACTTTAATGATATAGAGGTCTTCCTAATATGATCTTAGATTATAAATGTATTACGTAAAGAGTTCCATAATTCAATTTCTTGCGGAACAGACAAGCGTTTATTTTTTGTATAGTCACAACATCTTAATTATAATGGCAATGTATATTAAATGTAATGTAAATCTTTATAATAATATTTTAAGTTACTGTTTCATTAGTTTCTTATACAGTGTATGTGAGTAATGAGGTAGTTATATTGTGGGTTAAGGGTCCAAATATGTTGCTGATGACAAACGTCATTTGGCACGCTGTTAGTATTTATATATCTAATGTACACGTTACATGTTACTGTAAGTGGCGTGCTTGTCGTACTTACAATTGTTTTTAAAAAGCATTTCTATGATTGTACATGGTCTCACCATTATATAATTCTTCAATACGATTTAAAAAAAAAGCGTGCGTAGCTGCGGGTACAGCTAGTTAATAATAGTATAGATACAACTAAAATGGCTATCGATTTATAAGTATAAAAAATAGCTTTTGTTGGTTCGGGATAATCACCAGAACGATTAATCTAATTATGACGATACCTTTATAGACATATAGATGCATTTTTATAGTATTATCTAAGTTACATATAATTGCGTTGTTCCATAAGGGCTAAGTAATAATGATAAAAGTAAACGGAGGTGTTTTAAAATCAGTAAATCCTTTGTAGGTATAGTAATGTTAAAATTACAATTAACTAAATAAAATGCAGACTACAATTAATCCTGATAAAACATATAATTTCCAGGCAATAAAATCAGTTATTACTTAAAATAATGTTGAATTAGCAGTCATTATTTATCGTATCAAAAAACGAGTATTCACTTGAGTGGTCTAATTTGTTTTTACTCTTCGACTACTTCATTTATTTTTGTATAGAATACAAAATTAAAATATATCATTGTATTATGTGTCGAATTGTAATATTTTTATAAAATTCAATGAGTTTGTTAATAATCTATCGAAATTTAAAATTTAGCAAAAAAAAATTTTGCTATATATTTTAGAGTCCTATATGTTTATCTTCATTACTTTTGAAATGCGCAAAGCCACAAAATAAAATCGGTTAATTTACGAAATAAACTCCAAATTGTAATAGATGTTTATAATTTTATGTGGGTGCCGTATGTTAAATATCATACAGAGTGTAAAGTAACCCCGAACATCTGTCGTAAGATTTCCAACATGTCGAAGTATGTTGTATATTACATGCCCTTCAATACAATTATTTTGGTTTTCAATTGTCTAAACATGTTTGTGGAAGGCCTTTTTTTTCTTTATTTTTATCGAGGGGAAAATCGTACTTAGGATACAAATCACGCCGCCGGGGGCCAGCGTGAGGGTTATGTCGGACTCCTACCGACTAAAAATCCCTCGGATGATGAGCGCGAATGTAGACCAGGGAGAGGGCTAACGACTAGCAGATTCCACTGCTCTGGCCACGCGCTTGGGTCAACCATGGATTATAAAACGGGGGTACCCACCTCTTAGGAAGTATTCTTCATCTGCTCCTCACATGGAGCAGCGGCTAAAGCCGTGCTCTCTCCGCACTGTCCTTATTCGCGGCAACGGACGCCTTCGCGTCCACCACCTGAAAGTTCATCAGGGAGGCATCGGGTGAAACATGCCTGCACCTCTTCGTCGACGCCCTCGGGGGAGTCTTCCGTGCCGCATCATTGAAGCATCTGGTTCCCTTTCTCTTATCCTCTCCGCTTCCTCTTTTTGGCTGAGGACGCTCTCTGAGAAGGCCACTACAGCGTTCCATGACCTCTCACTACCGACCATGGAAGTGATGAGGGCCGGTAGTGAGAGGTCATTGCCTACTACGGCAACGAGCTCGCTATGCTCCAACACCCACGCCCGACATTCCTCCGTCATGTGCTGGACAGTACTGTCACATCCATCACACTGGTGACATTTTGGAGTCACCTCCCTGCGGGCTGTTTGGTGCAGGTACTTCCCAAAACAGCCTTGGCCCGTAAGCATCTGCACCAACCGGAATGTGAGCGCTCCGTGCCTCCTATTAGACTATTCCGCTAGAACTGGACGGATGGCCTCCATGGTCCTGAGATCCGCGGCGGGTGCAGAGAGCCTTTCGCTCCACAACTTCAGCATCGCTATACGCAGGGGCGCGATAGTCTCACCTCGACTCAGCCTTTCGACTCGCCATGTATACACCGCGGCATGCATGTGTGCCAATAAAACCTATGGTTGGGAGCCCGCCAGTAGACACGGCGCCTCATACGACATGGTAGGATATCCGCGGATGACCCTGACGGCCATCACTCTGTGTAACTTCCGCAGTACCGCAGAACTGGTGGCTGTCAGGGCCTCGTGCCATACCGGGGTCCCGTATATGACGATGGATCTAATGACACCAAGGTAGAGAGAACAGCAACCGGTCCCCGCACCACTCACATTAAGCAAAAGACCTGCCAGTGCCGATGCACACCGCGAGACCTTGGAGGGCAATAATCGGGAATGCTCGTCAAAGGTCCAGCCACTGTCCAAAACTAGACCAATATACTTGAGAGTGGATCTAATCCCTATTCGGACGCCGCCCACAATCAAATGTGTGCCTGCGGGAGGTAATCTGCGCGAGCTGTGGAACGCAATTGCCTGAGTTTTGTCGAGGGCCGCCTCTAAGCCCAACGAACGGATTCTACACACCACTTGTGCAACACTCGCCGTCGCTAGGCGAAGGGGTTCGTGAAAAGCCTCCTATTCTCAGTTAATGAGATGACCTACCAATTGACACTTAATTGTACTACTTTGTAAATCTATTCTAATACATTAGTCTTTAATTTTTATATATATAATTCACAGGTTTTAACTTCTAATCACAATGTATTACGGCTGTAAAACTGGAATATACAATATTTTATACATTTTTTATTATATAGTTGTCCTTTATTGTAATAAAAATCATGATGGTATTCATATTGTGGATCAATATAATTTTAAATAATGGTGTTGTCTGATGCGGTAACCCGGTAAGTATAGTAGAGAACTGGCTTTTGATAGCTGCCAGAACACACCTATAGGCGCTTGGCTATAGATCAATTTAAGAGTGACTTTGATGTGTCACAATTTACTCATAGGCTTAAAAATGGATCGTGTCAATACCGGATTCAATGAAGTAACATTAAATTTTGTGTGGTATATGGTTACAGATGACGAAATATGAATGTAGAGCCACGATCTCAAAACCAAATAATAATCGACAGTTTGGGTCTTTTCATATGAGTTGTAACCAACTAATGTGGCAAGTGTGTACTCTGTTGCTATGCGAATAATTGTTACTGCTTTAAATAAAACTGGACACATGACTATTGTCCCTTTGGAGGATCGTCTTATAGTGAATAACGATTGGTACATTACCATTTGCTTACCTGAAGTTAATGATGACCAACTCCGAAAAAATTAGCAAAAACGCCATATCATCTTGCACCATTACAATGCTAGGTTCTCACACGGCCAGATATGCAAATAATTTTTTAAAGGGAAATTTATAGATATTGTTGGTCATCTTGCATAAGTCCCAACCTGGTACTATTTCTTCCCGTTTTCAAATCTAGACTTATTTACGCGGTCAGAAGATGCTGTTCAATTGTATAAAAAGCTTGTGTTCAGAGTCACCATGCAGGAGTGTTTTAAAATTATTTTATATAGTCATTCCGTAATTTTAGTGCAGCCTATGTATAAACAAATACTATAATTTAAGTTTCAAGTTTGCTTATTTGATAACAGCTTTCGTATATTTAAAAAACTTGATTAGAAAAAGAAAACACATAAATAATAATTTTCAAAGGTAACATTGTAGTAGTACTACGTTGTCTATGGCGTAGTTGAGATTCGCTACAAGTTTGCTACGAAACCCACAAAACCGCTCGCCGCAATGGCAACCCCGCCCGTAGCTAATCCACTGCAAATGTATAAGGGCCATTATGTAAATTTCAAGAGATACGGTTTAGTTCTTATCTCTAGAAAGTATATATTCAATGTGCGAGGAACATGATAATAATAATATAGGTTTTGTTAAAGTATCAGTAACAATATTTCATTGTTGTTCAGCTTAATACTTGTAACAATTCATTTTATATTTCCAGTTTTTTTGCATACATTTATGGTGGATTTTAGAGGTCATTAGCATATTCCACAATTATTTTAATTTCGACATTTAGATTAGAATTGAACCCAACCCTTGATTGCCGGCCATAGATATCTGAGAATATCAATCAATATATGAATTAAAGTAATCGCTAATTAAAATAATTAATTAATGGTGTTGCAAATTTCCCGCGTTATTTTTGCTAGTCAGTATATGCGTCGACACGGGAGTTACTTTTGACATTGAGCTAATATGCGTTTTTTTTAACGCTTCGCATACCGCCGCATGCGCAATGTCTACGTGCTGTGATTATTGGTATTTGTGGTATTAATTAGGAAATTATCTCCGTTCAGGAGCGCTGAATATATATAACTTCTCGCAAACCCGATAAACTTCAGTGAGCTAACATTTACTGGAGGCCATCAAGAAAGCGAGTTACGCATGAGACTCTAGAGGATTGGCAGTCGCAGCCAGGAGCGATTTACTGAACGAATGCGCATTAAGCGCTGACCTAGGTGCTAAATCCACTCTTTTTCGTTCACATATACTGTCACATTATAGACGAAGTTCGGTGGACGCGCTTCCCTGTGTTAAGTCGTAAAGAGGTCTCATCCCGCTAACTGAGCATGGCTGCTTGCCTGCCTTAACACTCTTAATAAATTGTAACCGAGCTTTAAAATTATTTTTGAAATGTTTCTTAGGTGTTTGATTAATTATAAATGGTATAAATGTATGATATTAGTTATTAATTTTATGTAAGGTGTACCTTACTTTAATAATTTTTTTATGTTTATTTTGTGTATTTTAATTTATTGATACCTTTATTTTTGTATATTTTCGTACTGAAACTATTTGCCATAGAGCGAACGCTGTAGCAGCTTTTAAAGCTATGCATACGTAGTTTAATTATAAATTCATGTATGGTGTATTGTTTACTGATTGTTCATATATAAATAATAAGAATTCACAGAATATCTAATACATTACAAAGACTTAGTCAAAATTATTTTTTTCATAAACATTGTAGGTATATGTTGTGTGTATAGGTATTATATGTTGTGTTATAGGTTGCGGTAATTTTGAAAATAATGATTTATTATTGTTTTAAAAATTGTGATTTTAATGAATAAGCATTATGTAACATTACAACAATATATTTATTATTTAATTATTATATTATGTTGTTTTTATGATATTTTTGCTATCATTTGACCTTTTCTGTGTAACCAAAGTTTTAGTCCATCCGCCATTCTTCTAGCGATACAACTACGAACCAAACCTTTGACCGTATTTCAAAGCTATTAAATATTAAAATGAGTGATTATTAATCCTTTAATATTTAGTAACGACGTGGCCCTACATAACACCTATAACAATAGATAGAGAACTAATTTTTATATTTTTACAAATCGAATAACATTTACGTAAAATTACCATGATTCAAAGTAGAAAAACGCTACAGTTATATCGAATTTTAAAGAGTTTGAAAGACATATCCAATTGAAATCGGCTTGCATGATGAACTAGAATTTAACGAAATTTTATGTTGTAAATTTCAACGTTAAATTCATGAAAATTAACTTTAGTCGAAAGCGCTGGTGCACTCGCAAAGCGCATTAACGAGTTACAAGCTGCAGGAAACCGCGACGCTACGCCGCAAGACTGCACGACCGAAAGCCGCAATCCCGCTGACACTAAAACCTCTAAACTTTTTACTTAATTATCCACAGATACTTAACTATAATGCTACTAAATAGAATTTAATCGTAATTAGTTCTACTTACAATATATATATATATATATTAGCATATATTTATAAGCAGATTGTTGGACATCAGTTCAGTATATTTTAATTATTATTATAATTTGACCTTTTTATTTCTCGTGTATTTGTCGTGTATAAACTGAATACCGATTGGGATCACTTCTCGTAAGACTGCGATGTTCTAAAATGTATAAAAAATGCAGGCTTTAAATATATTCAAACCCGTAAAGCGAGTAACAATGTTGGGAAAATATACTCGTCAATACATTTACTTTATCTTTCGCGCTTCGCTAAACAAAACAACGACAATTAACACTTCCTTATTATGTTTCATTTCCTCTCATTAATATCTTATTATCAGGATCTATTACATGTTTTGTGGATATTGTAAATATGGCAATTTGTTTTAATTTCCCCTTAAAAAATTTGAAAGATTTTACACAACTTGATCCTAGGTAACGTAACGTGAAGAACATTTATGCAAGCCGGCATGACACCGGTGACCGGTGAGGGATGAGGGATAGTGAGTCTCTCGGTAGTCGCCGTTGTTTTTGGATTATCACTTTGCTGAGCTACGATAAAAAAAAAGGTTGTCTTCTATATTACAAAGAGAAATAATAGACTTTCACTTCTAATACGTTAGATTATTTATCAGAATTTGTTTCACAAATTTTACACAAGGAACATCCAACTATAAAGTAGATTCATTAATTTGTGTAAATTGAGCGTCTTATCCGATTGGTTTTTAATTAGCTATTTATAAGCTTTAGGTATACTAAAGGTATATTATTTTTAAAATCTATAAAAGATATGAAGACTAAGCTGAATATTTCATTTTAATTTATGAGTACCTGATTAGAATTACTTTTTTAACGAAAGTATTCCTTTTTACTAATGGTTGTGGCTTGTTGCGATTGTAGAGCGAGATGAAGTGATGAGAAGCCAGGAACGAGGCGAGATGATAAAAAGAGATGAGACTATGAAAGAAAAGTAGAGGAGAGTAGGTCTTAACTAACTACAGTCTAGGCGTGGTCGTTAGACGAGATGTATACATTATGATGTATATATATATATATATTGATTTATACCTTGTTCCATTTAATTTTCTATTATTACATCCTTGAAAAATATATGTGATGCTGCAAAATAATGATAGAGGTTATTTAAAATAATTATTAGTGTTAAAATACTTAAAACTAAGTGATATTAAAAAAAATGGATAAGAAATTTGACGCAACCTAAGCCTATAAGATGTTATTTATATTTTGCTGTCTGTAAGGGTAAGCAAATTAATTACTGAGACAACTGTACCTACATGAAATCACAGATGTTTCTCATCAATCATGTAAAAGGAATAATCACTATCTTCATTGAATATTCAGGGGGAGGTCGGCAGTAGAGGCGACGTCTCTGCAACCGACTGGTATATAGTCTGTACGTTCGAGAGTCGGCAATCTGTTGCCGTTGAAATGCACTGTACAGTTCTGAGTGGTACTGTGTCACTTGCAAGCGAGTTACATCCAATATTAATTGATTATTAATCAATAGTATAGCAGTTCTAATATATACGAATCTGAAAATCGTAAGATAATCTAATAATAAATTCATAGCACTTAGAACTATGGAAGGACTTATAGTCCTTTCGGTAGTTACTAAGGAATTAGGGTCTTAGGGACTTCAAATAATGGAAACTGCTGTTAGACCTTAACCAGCTAGTATTTATAAGCGAAAGGAGGCAAGTATTTTGTCCGCGAATTATCGCGGATGTCCCCGCGCCGCGCGTAGAAAGCGCCCCCGCTACCCTAGACAGGTCTCGACGTCTAGGGCGCCCACCGCCTCCACCCGCCTTCGACCTCCGCCTCTCATGTCCAGAGATGCCTTTCCAGAGAGCCTGCCGAGGACATCTCGTGCATCGGTAGCGTCCGTACCCACGCCTAGCTCATCCCCCTGCTCCGCACAGGCCCCTCAGGCTCCGTGGGTTCCTAAGTATGCGTCCCAGCCCAGTCCTCGATCCCAGGCGGCTAAGCCTTCATAGGCTGACCCCGCTTGTTCCTTTACCCTGTCCGATATCGACTGGATAGGTCAGCTACTCATATTCCATGAGATTTCCGAGATCTCTGCGTTCGATGAAATGGCTAATAGTTCCAATTTAGGCCCCCTAAAAGCGATTTCTAGGTTTCTTGCCATCGCGACTACTAGGCCCTACAATGCCTCGCGCGCTCCTCAGTTACGAATAAATAAACCTTTTTAGTATAAGATAGAATAAAACCACGCATTTATATATGCCTTCCCCTAAAATGACCGTTAATCAATGTTGTTATTTCTATTTTTAGATTCCGGCACCGGCGCCGTCTAATTAACACTCAGATTCGATCCCTATTAACATGCGTGGTTGCGCCCACGCTCGCGTAACCCTCCCTCGAGCCGCCGTGAAGAAAAGTCCCCTCTATCGATCCCGTACATACGTCACGTTTCTTCCGGTAACATCTCGAGCCTAGGTCGTCCCCGGATGGAGCCCTCGATCTGTTACTATAGCGATACAGTGACTTACCCACATCACTTGTACGCACATGAGATCACCTCACATACGTGCACACATTACACACACGATGGAAGGGATTTAATTTTTTACCTTATTGGAACTGAATCGAGTTTAGTGTAGTTCGTTTACTTTCCGATTAATTGTAATCCTTTTATGAAACGTACAACTGAGATTGTGTATATGTATATGTATAGCTAAGAATAGTTTAGCTAGGTCAGATCCGGGATTTCGGTAACAGCCCAAGCCGAGGTGTGTGTGCACCCTTGAGCTAGTTACCTGAATAATCGGCTGAGTGCTTAAAGCGCTTGTCTTAGTAGTCCAGTGAAGCTATAGCATAGTCAATAGTAGCAGGTCAATAGCATAATTAATTCGACAAAAAAAGCATTTTGTTAAGAATCAGTACTTTATGATATTTAGATTTCACTAATATTATATGCGGCAGGTGAGTTTCGATATCGAATTATTTTGTTGACTAGATATATAACTTTTCAGAGTACTATTTACGCTATATGTCATTGCCTCTTTTATAAAGGCTAAGAATTAATAGTAACATATTTCAGAGGCAAATAAAATTACTTACTTTAAAGAAATAAATGGATAGAAAAACTAGTTTACATCTAGTAGAATTAAAACTCTTTGGTTGGCACTTATAAGTGAATTTAATAGCTGTGCTCCAGATAATGATATATATTTTTTTTATTGTAGCACGGCAAAGTGACTGCACTGTGCCTGATGGTAAGCACAGTACAATCCAAAAACAACGGCAACCACCGAGAGATACCTCCGGCGGTTGTCGTTGTCATGCCGGCCTGCGTAAATGTCTCTTCACGTTACGCTTGAAGAACCCCATGTTACAAGAAGGAGGGAACACACTAGCCCGGAGGTTGTTCCACAGCTTCACGGTACGGCAAATATAAGATGTAGCGAACTTTTTACTTTTTATGTAAAAACATATCAAAAAGCCTGCATTGATCAAATACGCAGTATACTTTACAAAGAAACTATATGGATGCCATTGTGACAAACAAGATAAACATTTTAAAATTTGATGCATTAAATTATATTACGTTTCTAACCGCAAGATGAAAAATTCGCTATCATAATCATATCATCTACATAGGTACAAAGTTTAAGTCCACTCTCGCGTCTCTGTAATACATTTCTACCTTGAACAAATTTGAAATTTCGGTTGGCACCGACTTCCAATACATCTCTAGGTAGCACACATATTCATATGTTTTATTTAATTTGGTTAATTTGATAAACTATTTATTTTCCGCTTTTTAGTGCCTTATGGGTTTTTGATTGATATTGAAGTCGGTTAATACTTTTTTTTGAAAATGTACTTTTGTATAACTTCTTATTTTCATAGCATCCACCTAGTAGGCATTAACACGGTCCCGTCAGCCTCTTCAATCATAGTTCCCATAAAATAACAAAACTATTTTCATTAGAACTAATTCTCGGGAACCAACTACTTTGCTAGTTTTAATATCGATGTTACAAACAATACGTATAATTTAGATTATAGTGTTTTTTTATGATTTCGACACAAAAGCTTTTTGTTAAGCACATACTATTGCATGATACCAGAACTCAAACATGCACTTTTAAAAATTTTCGTCTGCTTATATGTTCATACTAATATCCGAATCTATTCGACATATTTCACTGGCAAACAGAGAACTTATTACAAATTAATCTAAGCTACTTTTAAGTACTACGTCACTGACGTAGATGAACAAACTTATTTTTATTTATATGCCGCATTAACGAAGGCTTATGTTAGTATTGTACAATCATCAGCTTATGAGTTCGTAAGAAAAAACTAGTCATAAATTCGTAAACTCTGTTTCCTTTTAGACATACCATCTTAATTCCAACAATTTAATGCCCGTACTACAATATTAATGTATAGTTGATCGCCGGCTATCGGTCACGTGAGCTCCATAAAGCTTCGAGTACAGCTGTGTAACTTTGTGTTATTGCTGCTGGCTGTCAGCCAACGGATGAGTCTCATATTGGAAATGCTATAAGGAGCTCTCGCTTCGTATTAATACTGAATTACATTTTTCTACTATCTTGAAAGAATAATCACATTTTACCTGATAGTATAGGCTTATTTATTTATTTATTTATTTACACATTATGCGTTAAATACGCAATGGCGGACTTAATGCCTAAGGCATTCTCTGCCAGTCAACCATTAGGTGATGCAGAGATAAATGTTGGTAGGTGTAAAAGGTGAGGTTTTTATGAAATTATGTTTAACCTATTTAATATCACAGTATATAAATAAAATATCAACACCAATATACTACATATATAATACATATATACTACACATATACAATACGTACACACAACAACATCATACATAAATATCAATACAGTAAATAAAAGTATAGTTAGTCAACATCAAGTACTAAATACAGCATTAACCAGATAATTCCTGGCTTACTGTTTCCTGTTTACCCGACTGTATCACCACTATGTAGATGGTGATATCCTAGTGAAAGTGATTTTATTTTGGTTTGTTACGTTCTGAAATTAGCCTTTGCATACGCTGCTGCTGTGTAGGTAGGAGAGCACTATGAGACTTGCGAATTGTAATGGATTGTAGACCTCTCTGAGGTCGCTGTGGTTCTTGAACTGAATTAGATACAGTGCATTTATTTTTGTCGTGTTAAGATAGAATATAACAATTATGCCACTAACAGTCTCTGGGAAGCTGAATAATATCAGGTATTTTTATTTTACGAAGGAGCAAGAACTTATCAGGTTTGATGTGGTTACTAAAATCTATAACTGCGTGTTGTCAATCTCAATAGAACCACGATCTTGAGACTGATCACAATTGATTACTACTTTTGCACCCAGAGTTAGAATGGCTTGAGTGCCAGTATTTGTTACATACACATTAATGAGAATAACAGTGCTTTAATGGTTCTTGTATTCTTGATAATAAACTTGAAAAAGAGTGTGTTACTGTTAAAAAACTTTATTACTATATTTTGTGGCAAAAGTATGGGAAAGAAACGATAAAAATCCTGAAGATCAAAAATCCTATAAATCAGTTTGTGGTTGGTTTGTTTTGATAAGGGCTCAAAATTATGATTTTGTGATGGTTTGCTAAAAAGGAGTCATGTTGAATATCGGCGAAGTATCAGAACTGTCAGATTTTGACAATATAGCATGAACACACCCTGCTCCCAAATAATAAGTTCAAGGTGTTTTATGAAACTGTTACTCTTTATTTTGTTCTGAAAGAAAAAATATTTTGATGCTGGAAAGAGAAATTTTCTGAGACCATAAACGTGCTAGACTATGAATATACCAGGAGACTTTATTTATGATTTTAAAACGTTCATGATTTACATGTCTGCAGCAATTTTACAAGAGCTTGAGAATCTTTTCGAATACAATACGTGGCGAATGTATAAATGTAATATAGGCTTGTGTTCTGGGAGCGCTGATATATAAAATTTATATTCATTTACTTTTTGTTTAAGTATTTCGACCTAGTTTGGCTCTTGAAAATTTTACCAATTCAAGTAGTTTTTCAAAATTGCGGTTAAATTCGGCCATTTATAGAAAGAAGTTTATGAATTATTTTAACATAAGCTTTTTATGAGGTTTGTAAATGCTATTTATGGTGTTTGACGTAGAGGGATAATTAATTATGATCGTTATGTAAACAGAAATGAAATATTTTTTTAAGTCCCATGTTAACACCAATGACTTTTGACTGTAACCCTTTTTAAGAGCTCATGTCATGAAGGCAAACTTCCCTGGAGAAGTTATTCCATAGCCGTAGCATATATGACAGGGAGTTTCTAGGGCAGAAGTCTTGGTGGCTTTGGGAACTGTTTGACCGCTGTCTTGCTGTCGGGCAGTTTCCGAAGCCCTAGAAGACTGGCGGCTGTGCCTAATAGCGAAGAAAGGCCGCCCCCCAGACTGCGCGTCCACGTACCGCCCACCCGTGTTGTTAGACGACGTGGGCCGAAACTTGTCGGACGCGCAGTTCGGCTTCCGGTCGGTGCGTTCCACGGTGGACGCCCTGACCCTCCTAAAGACGATGTCCACGGAGGCGGCCTCTCAAGGTGAGAGAATATTGGCGGTGTCCTTGGACATCGCCAACGCCTACAACAGTATGCCGCATGATGTCATACAGGAGTAACTCCGCTTCTTCGGAGTGGGAGTGCCCCCGTACATGCGGCTGCTGTTGGAGGCGTATCTGTACGGGAAAGAGGTCGCATTCGTGGATGCAGGAAGACGAGTGATCCGCCGCCACACGGTCTGCAGGGTTCCAGAGGGATTGGCCTTAAGCCCACTTCTGTGGAACATGGGCTACAACTGGGTGCTCCACACGGCACACTCCCTTCTGGAGCGCGCCTCATTTACTACGCGGATGATACCCTAGTCGTAGCTCGGTGGGGGGATACACACAAAGGAATTTATGCTCCAAGCCACGGAGGCCGTTGGCCTCGTGGTAGGGTGAATCAGAAGGTGAGGCCTGCAGGTGGCTCTCGATAGGACTGAGGCTTTAATAATAGGGCCATCTCCGGGGGCCCACATTTATTTGGAAGGCATCCGGGTTATGGTCGAACTCCAGATGAAGTATCTGAGCCTCCTCCTGGACGGACCCTGGTAGTTCGAGTCCCATTTAAAATTTAAAAGGCTCGGGCCGCGCACAGTCAGGGCTGCAGCGGCACTCGGACGACTGCTCCCCAACACAGGGGGCCGAGTGCTACCTGCTGCTGCCTCTATATGGGGTCGTACGCTACATGGCCATCTACGGGGTGCCGTTGTGGGTGGACACCCTCAGCGCTACTAATGTTCGAGCGCTGTGAAATGCGCAGCGCTTCGTGGCACTAAGGGTGATACGAGTATACCAGACGGTGTCCTCAGCGGCGACCATGTTGGTCGCTGGCTCTTTTCACTGGGAGCTAGAGGCGGAGGTGCTTGCCGCCGTATATTGATATACGGTGGCCAAGAAACTGATAGGGGAGCCTCTAGCTCTCAGGGAAATAGAGGAGAGAAGAGTAGGTGCTCGAGAGGAGGTGCTCTCGAGGTGGAGGCAGGATCTGGCGGATCCTGTCCTGTCGGAATGGATGGGGAGGAGTTGCGGCTCCCTGTCGTATAGCCTGGTGCAGGTGCTGACTAGGCACGGGTACTTTAGTTGATACATGCACCGGATAGTACGCAGGGAGCCAACGGCCGTATGCCACGAGTGTCCCACACACTATCTGAGTGTGCTGCGAGGGAGGAGCAATACCGCATTCTGGTTGCGGCGGTGGGGCGAGATCTCTCGTTGCCGAGCGTGGTGAAAGCCATGTTCGACGAAAGAAGTCGTCTCACAGAAGGATGCAGTGGAGAGGACCCGTGAGGACGACCCTCTAAACGGCCCTCTTCGCCGACGGAGGACCGGCAGGAGGAGGTGGCAGTTAGCCCGCCTCCACCCGCCACCTTAGCCGGACTAAGTGAAGATGGGTCGAGGGACCCATACAGGTCTGGCGAATGGAGGAGACAGCCGGTGTGTACACGGCTGTCTCTTGATAAGATGGGGCCTGGCGCCGGCGTTTTCTACCGCTGGGCCACCCGCTGGGGCAACACGATGAAGTCTGTAAAGATCTCGTGTCGCCCCAATAATAGCGGCAGATGTACACCGTGAGGTTTTAGTCCGTGCGAGTTAGACATAACCCACTTCCTCCCCCAGGAGGGTGGTGTATCCATAAGAGATTTTCCCACGTAAAAAAAGGGATTGTGTGGTTTTATGAAACCACGGTAAAAGTGAAACTTTTTTCATACTATAGACATTTAACTAATAATAGTCTATACACTACACGGTCAGCTGCTGCGAACTATAGGCGCCGCCCTATTGGCCCTGGCTGCTCTGACGAGCGCCTTTCACTTTATCCCTACTCCACGGCCGACCATCACGCGACATGCAACACACAGACGAAAAAGTTTGAGACGATGTAATAAAAGTTGCACTTTAAAAGGTAGGTGTTGATTTTATTAGTATGATGAGTTACTCAGAACCCTCCCTATAGTAGATGTCTTAGAGGCTTGAGAACTGTAATATACTAAATAAAATTATTTTAAGCTTACTTGTATAAACACGACGGTCATTCAACCAAATATGTATAAGTTTAGTCAAATTTACATTTTTATTACATCGAATGATATTTTTCATGTCAATTCTATTTGGAAAGTTAAAAGGAAACGATCATTAAATAGAAACAATATTTACATTTCGTTAAATCGAAATACATTTATTTACAACGCGATACATTTAATGGTGTATTTACGAATACAAACAGTTCTACGAATAAATGTAAATTACTAGCACACCCTGCCTTTGAGTAAATATTTATTAATATAAAATCACAAAAAGTTTAAAATAAATATTTTGAATGTATTCAAATAATAATACTGTAGTAAACATCGAAGAGTAGTATAACATGTGCAGGATTTAACCGCGGGAGCACCACAGTCACGCCTATATCCATCACAAAACAGTATTTATTACCTGCGCCACTGTGCTCCGGTTTCAAAATCAAAAATGACTATTTTATTGCTTGTTTCTAGTATTTAAATAATTTTACTAAATTTAGATTTGATTGCATGAGATATATGTTAAAGTTTGCAAGATCAGACAGACATAAAAACAAGAAAGTCTAATTTGAGATCTGGTTTCATAACCCACGCGTGACTTAGTGAAATCCGAGCTCGTTCACCCGCGAGAATAACACAAAGGCAGCATAAAATAAACACACATTTCCTCTTTTCCATCATCATCCGCAATGTTCCCTCGTATTCGGGCAGCGCGGCAGCATTCGCGAAACCTGTAATTGTAAAGCCTCTACAAAGCCTGGCCGGAGTCGGCGTTGTTCTGCCCGTTTAGGAGCGATAAAAGGTTATATTACAATATCTATTCCAATATTTATTACGTATCTTTTAATTTCTTTAAACCTACAAATTATGATATATGTAGTATGTTTTTTTCTTAGTACATTTATTGAATTCCAACTGTAATGCTCGCGCCATCTTATAAAGAAGAAAGAAGAAGAAATATTTATTGTCATAAAGTGTACAAAATGGGATGTGGTCTTCAGGCGCTCTCACTGACCGAACGAAACGCAACAATGCAAGCACTGTTACTTTACGTCGTTTTGTATGAGATGGTGGTAGTACTTCGGGTGAGCCGACCCATTCATGCTGAAACCAGTAATAGCTTCAGCGTGGCTCTACCACCTTCTAAACACCGTGTTATGATATATGTCTACGCTGAACTCCGAAACTACTCAACTGATCTTATTTATTCTATTTTTTTTTCTTATTTTTTATCTTAAGTAATCTTCATGAAAATTTGCATTTATGTATAATTTGGCCCAACGTGAGAGATGGGTTGATTTATATTTCGATTAATGGCCTCAATATTTTTAATTACCTATTAAATTATTGTTATTAATTGTAAGTTTCATCAGTCTCGAACAAATGACGCTTTAAACTAGTTTGTTGACAGAAGACTGTAGGATCGACTGTTACAGACATCTCCTAGATGGCGCTATGTTTTAATTTTGAATTTCTTTTTCATCTCTACTTTATTTCGCACCTGCATGTGTTTTATTCATTTCAACATGTAATAACTGAGGCACGGCAATGCGTGGCCGGGTCAGCTAGTATAGTATACATAACGCAATCGTAAACGTGTTCGTCTCCGCGTCGAGGACTCATTTTGTTTTTCTGCGAGGAGCCGATAACAATACCGCAGGAGCTTTGTGTTGTGTTATTTTTTGCGTTCATCTCTATGTAAACAACATTTTTTCATGGGCGTTGGCTTTTCATAATTATTGCATTCCTTAATTTTATACCTTTGTGGAATTTGTTGAAAATAACAATAACGTATTTATTAATGTGTTAAAATGGATAATGTTCAAGATACGAGTACAATTTTTATTTCGTATTAGCTGTGCCCATGGATCCGCGCGTGTTTTTATGCAACAATTATTTTTGACTCGTTATTTTATATTTACTCTGATTTTTTTATTTGTAAAACTATAAATTATTGCTTATTAAATTGACATACATTTCCTGTGTCCAAAATTTCATTAAAACCGGTTGATATCTATACGGACCAATCCTACATATTTTAGTTGCGTTTCCGCGTCGATTCGGCCATCTATATAATACCTTTAAACGAGCAATTATTGTATATTTCTACATAATCAGAATCTTGGAAAGTTTCCGTGAAACTTAGTATGTAGGTAGTTTCGGGGACGATAAATCGATCTTTCATTCATAGAAAACTATTTTTATCAGAGTTTTCAGTCAATATTAATTAAATAAATAAAAAATATAAAGGTAAATTAAGCCGCCGCTATCAAAATCAAAATAGCTCAGTTGGAACTCGTGCGCTTCGAAAATCCGTCTAACACCAGTTCGATACTTGGCTGTCCCTTCTTTAATTTCTTTCTTTTTTTTGAGGATAAATGCTTCTTTTGTGAGCCAATCCTAACAGCTTTTTTTAATTTTATTATAATTATAAGTTCTTGGTTCTTTGGTTTCACAATTGGAAACGGTGCGAGTCGCTATAAAATGGTTCTAGGTTTTATTTAGATTATTCCAGTTTGGAAAACAATTGGAACCGGCAGGTAACCGATTTCACGCAAACGAAGTTGCGCGGATCAGCTAGTGAAGT
Organism: Antheraea yamamai; assembly: GCA_036509395.1. NCBI lineage: Eukaryota > Metazoa > Arthropoda > Insecta > Lepidoptera > Saturniidae > Antheraea > Antheraea yamamai. The sequence continues at coordinate 373,798 of AP028436.1, forward strand.
ATAAAAAAGTGCGCATAATCGTTATGTGCAGGTATATATATAATGATGCAGGAAGTAGAGGACGAAATGAAACGGCTAACTTCTGTCCAAGGGTTACCCGCACAATATATAAAGTTTTATTGAGACTTCCAGATCAAGCTGATCGTAGAAGGCTTAATATCTCTGCCTGTAATGAGCTTTATGCAATTTTACACTAGATGCTGATAAAATCTTTCCTTTTTTAAAATTTTTATTTATAAAGAATCAAGCTAGGCTCGGTCATCCACGTACTGTAGTATAATTGTTTAGATCTGAGACAGTGTAACGAGAGCATTTAGACCGAGCGCCGGGTGAACTCACACATTTCTCTATCATTGTTGGGGCCGCCGCTTGTCAATGTAGCGATACCTCTCGTACGTCACTGGCCCGCGCTTAGGCGGGGCGAGGTGGGATAAGGTGAGGTGAGGCGAGGCGACGTTCCCTGGGAGGGCGGGCGTAGTACTCTCGAAAGTGGTCACGAGAGCGCCGGTAGCCCGCCTCAGTGACAACAGCCAGATACTGGTGATGTCTTGAAGGAGCACCGATGATGTGCAATGGTGCATTAGCCAGCCGACGAAGGTGGTGGATTTTGAAGCGGAGGTCAGGGTGGTCGCAAGAAAACACCGTGGTTCTCATATAATGACCGCATCCCCAAGCTAACAAAGCAGTATTGCTATCGAACAATGAAGACTACTCAATGTTATCACAATGGACTCTGCAATCGAACTACCATTCAGTACCGCGCCGACCGCGCTTATAACAAATACCGTTCGGCGGGCCCTTTGTTGGATACAAATTTTATTGTTTGTACCATTACCGTCTAAGAGAAAGCCGGGCTCTATAATTATTGTCGGCCTTGTCTGTAGATATTTGCATTTTTAAAACAATAGAAAAGTAAGCCGCTATATTGCTGGCGGCCTTGCCGGTTCCGACATGTCGACAATGAGGTACCGTTGTGAAATTTTATGTACGTTTATAACTATTACATTTGTAACTGTGTATATTAAATTATATGATCTTCCATATTTACCGCTTTGTATAATCGTATAATTCTCCTTACGTAGCCTATAATTCAATAGCATATAACGTGTGTAATTATATCACATTCTCTTTACGAATGTTTCCTGCTCACACGCTATATATTCCAAACAATATAATTTTACACGATAACTTATATAATTCCCTACTCGACGATAACGATAACGTAACGTCACCCTATAGCAACACATAATTCTATATTATCTATAATTCAATAATTCTATGCATACATAAGTCACTACTTCTCTATTAATATACATGATTCTATCTATAATTCACATATTCTATAAATAAAGTCGATAATTCAATACACACATGATTCTATATTTCTATAATACAATAATTCTACATATACAAAGTTCGATCCATATAACTATAAATAGCACATCTATAATTCCATCCTAACATATCATCAATTATCTCATCTATAATTCCATATTTTGTAATACACGTACGTATTCATATAATTTTATACAACTATTTGTATAATTACATGTCATCATTCTATTCACGTACCACATACATTTCTATATTCTTGTAATTCATGCTACGAAGTATCATGAATTAGCATCTCCGTTTTGATATGTATCTATAACGGACATCGATTTATACCTACAGTTCTATATTCAATTTATATCTATATTCTATTTTATTCGTATGAAATAATAGGTCTTTACCTATGAAATTGCCGTTCTGCGGTACTGGCCATTTCAAATCAAAATAATTTTTGTTTGGCTAAGAATTCTAATTTCAAATTAATTTTATTTTAAAAACATGGAATTCTTTTTCCGAAAGTAGTCATTTGTTTATTGATTAGTGTTACATTTTCATCGCATTTCAATCTTTTTTGTCATCATGGATACGTTAAAAATTCGAGTAATTATGGAAAAAGCAACGCGGCACAAGCGGCATGCAACATCAACGACGTTTACGGAGCTAACACTACAAGCCAACGCACCACCTGTTATTGGTTTGCTGGCTTCCGTTCTGGGAATTTCGACCTGAAAAATGAACCTCGCGGTCGTCCGAAGACTTTGGTCGACAATGACGAATTAAAGGCGATTGTGGAAGCTGATAATACACAATCTACGGCTGAATTAGCAGCAGCTTTCGAGGTTAGAGTCAAAACAATATTGGTCCATTTGCGTCAAATTGGCAAGGTAAAAAAGCTTGACAAATGGGTGCCCCATGAACTCAATGATCGCCAGCGCAAAGTACGCGTCGAGACGTGCCTTGCACTGCTCAACAGACACACAAATGAAGGAATTTTGAACCGCATTGTTACCTGCGATGAAAAATGGATTCTGTTTGATAACCGCAAGCGCTCAGCAAGTTGGTTGGATCCTGGTTCAGCACCTAAACAATGCCCTAAACGAAAACTTACCCCTAGAATGGTCACTGTTTGGTGGTCTAGCGCCAGGGTGATTCATCACAGCTTCTTACCAAACGGGGTGAGCATTACTGCAGATGTGTACTGTGAAGAACTGAACACAATGATGGAGAAGCTGGCACATTTCCAACCAGCATTGGTCAATCGCTCGTCTCCGCTGCTCCTGCACGACAACGCGCGACCTCATACTGCACAGCAGTCGGTCTCCAAGTTGCAAGAACTGAGGTTGGAAGTTCTCCGTCATCCACCCTACTCACCAGACCTTGTGCCTACAGACTATTACTTTTTTCAGAATTTGGATAACTCCTTGGCGGGAAAAAAATTCAATACCCGAGAGGCAGTACAAAATGCCTTTGAAGAATTTGTTGTCTCCCGTCCAGCTGATTTCTTTAAGAAGGGCATCAATAAACTGCCACTGCGTTGTCAAAGATGCATTGATTGCATGGATGATTACTTCGATTAACACAAATAAAAAATACATGAAAAAAATTCGTTTAAATTATTTCATACAAAACGGCAATTTCATAGGTAAAGACCTAATATATTATCTATCTTGAATGTGAGAGTGGGCCACACTTTCAAGAGACATAAGAATGTAAAATTTTGTCGAAGTTAGGAGTATTATCATCTATATTATTTGTCTATATTATTTGAGTGTACTTTTAATAAATTATAGAAGAAAATCGGTCTTTCAATATCATACATATATACCTTATCAATGGCGGAATGAAATGTAATTCCGATTATAAGACTTCATTAAAATTGATTGAAATTGAATAATAATACTATTCATTGACGTTATATTTCTGTTTCGTCCGTTATGAGATACTGTTGGGAGTTCATTTTTAACTTGCAATGGATATTATCGCGCCGATGTAACACATTATGAAATTAGTTGGTAAACACTTTTATTTTGAAATGACATATTAAAAATACTTTTAAATCATATTCAATATTATTTATGTATCTTATTTATTTACACTTTTATTTATAACTAGCTGTGCCCGCGACTCCGTCCGCGTAGAACTTAATGTAAAAAAACAATGACAAAAATAAAATCATCTGAATGTATTAAGTCCATTTACTTATATACTTTTTTCTCTTGTACTTAAGTCGCGTTGTCATTAAAACTACAATAACTTTAATAGAGTGAATCGATTTTAATGAAACCTGGACTAAATGTGACCCGAGAATATGCTATATGATTTTTTTGATGAGGTTTTATTGTAAAAAGACAGACAGACAGAAATTCCTAAAAATGATTGACCTGCGACAATTTTTTTCACGAAAATTGAAAAGTACAGACACGTTTCATTTACATTCTTATTATATGTATAGATATAGAAGATGTTTAATTTCTTCTCTAAGACATTTCACTCGGTTCGGACTCTTTTTTTCATATTCGTGCCAAAGAAGTAATAAATTATTAGGTAATAGGAAAAATCTGATAATTCAAAGTTGCCAAAAAAGTAATTAGTAACAAAAAAGTACTTTTTTAATTCGTTTTTCAATATAAACAATTGTCTTTTTCTTAAGCTTTTATATCCTAATTAAAAATTAAAATCTTGGATCCAGCAAACCGATTTAAAGAGTATAACGTAGAATTGTACAAAAAAGTGCCCGAATGGAAATATTTTCTTAATAATAATAAAAGCGAAAATATGACTACATAAAATGAAATCACTCGATTTTTCACCTCTCAGAGAGGCAATGAGCTCGTTAGAAATTCAGGCGTGTTTTGAAGCGCTTTTATATTATACACCTACGTCTGTGCTTACCTTCGTCAAGTCAAATGCTTTCCTGGCGGGTTTTTAGACTATTCTTAAAGGTTTGGGTCGCGTCTGAAACGGGTCTAGTTTTGACTTTGACATCAACCGTTCGAATTCAGAATTGACGGAGCAATACGCAGACTTTTTTATATATCCTTTTATTTATCACAATCACTGTATTTCATGTTGATAAAGTGAGTCGATAGCTACATATTTTCTTTAGCGTTTGATTCCTCTCTTGTATTACAAATATTGTAGTAACGGTAACTCATAGAACGAATTTCATACCTATTTTAAAATAATTTATATAGTAATAACACTGTATTTGATTTTAAATACAGTATAAATCAAATACCCATTGAGCGTTTGGCAACTCATACCGAAACGGTACAAAAAAATAAATGATTTCCATGAGTTTATCAGCAAATACATGATGGTGATACACAAATGTAAAGACCTCCACCACCCCATTTGGTTAATAGATACATACATACATCGATGTCGTGTTTTGCTTTAGTGGTTTGACCGGTAGTATATCAATCCAATGTCCGTAGGTTCAGATTCCAGCATGTACCAACGAATTGGTAACAGTATCGGCTGACGGTGATGGAAAACATCGTGAGGGAACCTAAACCCGAGATATGTTTTGTAGTACTATTGTATATGGAAAAACATAGAACTGGATTTCTCAGAGTTTGAAATAGCCAATACGCCGTGGGCTAGCGTGGTGATTATATCCATACCTTGCTTGTGGGAAGAGGCCTATAATCCTGCAGTGGGTTTCCTACAGGCTGATGATGATGATACATCGGCTGATCCCGGGACGCGTCATTCCTGGCCGTGGCTACCACATAGCTCTAACATTTTAAGTAATTCGTCTAAATCTCTCAAACTGTTGTCCGTAGTAAGGTAAATAGACAAGTTGACTGACAGAAATTATTATATAGGTTCCTTATAAATCCAACACAAAATAAAAAACATTTCAAATTCTCAATAAAATGTATTTCTTTTTTTCCCGTCATCTCGAAATTACTTCCATTAGTATTGAGTTAAACAAAGCCTATATTCTACAGACATTATCAAATTATTTATTAAAGGACTCACGGTATCGTCTTCAATTTCAATTTGTCATTCTATCTCTGTCAGTGAAGTAGTTTTACAAGATGGATCTTTTCTTCAAAGGACGAAATATTAGAAAATATATTTTTATGTTATTTATTATCTAAGTTATATTATCTAAGTTATATTATCTAAGTTATTTATTAGTATAGCAAAACTGTAAAAGGAATAATTGTATCTCATAAATTATTGAATTATTCTTAAGGTATAGACAAATATTTGAATTAAAAAAATTGTCTACCGCAATGCCGATATTATTAGGATGCCTCTAATTGTAGCATTTTATTGACGAATGTTAACTAATTTACAAATAAATGTATGTTCTTATGGACTAGTTAACAACTATACCTGGGATATTAATTGCAACTATGATAAACTTTGATATAAAAAAATTGGAGGCAACTATTAAGTTGATGAAAAATGTATTTTGTATAAAAGATGTTTCATTACATTCAGAATACTGACTGTAGTTTGTTACTTAAGAATGAGTAAGAAATTTAAATTGGAGTAATTTTGTCATACAATATAAACATTTAATTTTTTTAAAGAAAACATTGTGAGTTTTACTCTTTTATATAATAAAGTAAACGGTGGAAAAAGTAATTTATAGACTTCGCAATGAGTTAGGACAGACGTATTGCAAACTTCTCAATCGGGCTGGTAGAGGTCGTGGCGTGCACCGTCACACGACACCGCGGGGACCCTCGTCACGGGGTCCAACGTGCTGGAGTTTTTAAAGCTGTCTGTCGACGTCACCTAATGAGTTTTATAACCACATTTATCAACTCCTCGGGGAATATTAACCCCTGAGACTTATTTTTACCTACGGCTGCGTGTATGTTTTAGGAGGACTTCGTAGTTTATCAAACTTTTCTTTTTTTGTTTGATTAAAAAATAAAAATCAAAAATATTTTATTCAGTTTAGACCTTGAGAAGGCGCCTATGAACGCCAAAACTACCACAGGTTAAAAAAACAATGAATGAACGAAAGAACCTGCAAGGAATTTGATCTGGTTTATCTTTTCATGATATATATTTTCACAAACATAGGTACATTCGTTTTTGGTGGATCTGTAGAGAGGGGCGTCATTTCCAGACATAACAATCGTTCACATATTGATCCACTCTATAATGGGCTTTACACATTTGTCTATTTGTAACAAACGTTAATACAACGTTATTACAAACAAGGTAGATTGTAATGTGATACAATGATGAACTAACTATGTTATGGGGAATAATAGTAATGGAATTGAGTTTGAAAAGGTACCGGATAAAATAGAGACATTAAATTATACATCTTCAGCAATGTCTTAGACTACAACAATGTAGAATTAAACCCATATCATAAAGTTTCCTGTCCAATCGTTTAGTGTTCATCTGTTCGTTTCTTCCGAATAACTTATAGTTAGAATATAAAGTAGGAACAGTATATATAATTAATGATACAGAAATATATTCGTAATAAAGTAATACATACATATTTATGTTTGTTCTTCATTTACAAGCAAATTAATATTCTCATCCAACAAATGAGGAAACACGTATAAAGGTACAAGTACCAGTCCGAAGACCTTGAGCGCTGATTGCTATTTTACCAACGTCGTGACCCAAATCCATACAATTGAATATTAATAATGGGACATAAAAAGAAACGTAAAGGTTAATAGCTGTAAAATTTCGTTTACTCCTTTGGTCCGATGTTTGAAGAACCAGTTAAAGCTTTCTAGATCAGTCGTATTGGTATTAAACGGAGCGTCAATTAAAAAATTGATTTGTAGTATCGTAATAAAAGTATACTTCGAGCATTATTAACAAGTACTCAGTAACTTCAAGTTGAGAAGCTATCGTTCAGAAAGTATTACTGTATAGCCGGAATCTCATACGTGAGCCAGTTTGTTTTCCATGCTTAGTATGTTAACATTTTTATCCAAAACAGTACTTGATGTAACTTGCGATTGTATTCGCTAGCCTACACAAAAGGAATACGCTGGGATTCTTTAGTTATTTTTCATTATGCCATCTTTAGTTAACATAGAAATTCACACTTCGGTTCTCAGTAATACTTGGTTCTGGTGTAGTTTTTGACCAACATTTTGTATGGTAATTGCTAAACTTGTAACAGTCGTAGCGTGGTTTTAGTTAGCCGATGGTATGACCTTTCTCTGTAAATAGGCTGTTTCTCAACAAATAAGCGTTTTCCATTCATACTGGTAGTATCAGAGATTTGTGCGTTCAAACAGATGAAAAAAAAGACAATATCTTGAGCTTCATAATAATAGTGTAGATAATGAGTCTTGCATATTTAAAGTAATTGATAAATACTGATCCAATTGAGTAGAAAGTAAACTTTTTGATACAATCATATGATTAGTATATAATTCGTCGATGATTTTATTTATGAAACATCAACGACGAAATTAGTACTATTAAAATGTATGTAGCAAGTGAGCGCCCTTTTAATATTCCGAATACAAATACAATTACGTCGAATGTAGAACAAACACGTAGTGACCAGACTCAGCACTCGGCGGCTACGTTATTATCAAGCTATACAGACGTTGGTCAAATACGGGCCGATCGCAAACATTGTATCGTGTTTGATCTCGCTTCCTGATTAATTTGCACTTTGTCCCACTCTCTATTAGTCCATTCCGTCAGATTACACGTTTGGTTACCGGATGGTATAATTAAGTATTTATTATTTAATACGCCCTTTACACCAATCAATCGATTGACGATGTAGTGACATATTTAAGAAGGACAATATTATTTTTAGTATGCCTTTAAATTTGTTATTTAATTTAGAATGAACTGTCGGGTTCAAATATTTATTTATATCTTAACTGTATAGGAATTATGTGACAATTTCCAAATTTTTTATATAATATGTGAAATAAATATGATAAAAGAAGAAGATATCATGTCAGACTTACAACCGACGAAAAGTACTTGTGTATATAATTGTTGCTTAAAATTAGAATACTCACCCTATTCAGTTCACAATCCAGTCAAAGTTGTTAACAAATCATCAGTGCACAATTGTATAGTATATATACAATATACACATATATACATTTGAAATCAAAATTGAATTTGATACAAAAGTATCTAAATGTAATGTATGTGACTATTTGATGTTTAATTTTCGAAGTACCCACGTTAACTCTGGTCCATAATTCAAAAACTGACAATCCTGATAGTGACAGTTTTCAAAAGTGTTGCCATATTTATAGTACAAAAGTTACATCTACGTGTTCCGAGTTCATAAATATAGCTTCCACGATATTTACATGTGCAGGTTGTTTAAACAGTATTGAAGATAAAGAGCATGTCTAAATCTGTTCTATTATATATAATAAATAAGTATAATCTACAATATAATATATAATATAATACACTTTACTAAGATGTCTAAATATAGTAAAAATGTTTGCAAATGCCATGAATGTCTTAATAAGATTCCTAAGGGCGATAATACAAAAATACCTATCCGACCGAAAAAGATATCGGATGATAACTCTGAATCGGAAAACAGTGAAAATTGTAATGTAACAACTAGAAAAAACCGAAACCGATTTAAAACCAAGACTACAAACTCTCAGCTACAGATAGAAACTCGAACGTGTTCTTGTATTACGGCGGAGAATATTCGGGATATATTCAGCTTTGAATTCCAGGAAGTACTCTGTAGTTTTAAAGCTGTAAACAACGCCCAATTTCAGGAAATTAGAAATTTAACAAAATCGTATCAAAATTCATATGTTTACACTGTTATTATCAAAACGTAAGGGGTTTGCGAACAAATACCATAGCTTTCTTTAATAACATTGTCTGCTGTAGTTACGATATCATATTTTTAACTGAGACTAATTTAAATAACAGTGTCTTTGATTCTGAGCTCTTTGACGATCGTTACTGGGTCTATAGGCGTGATCGCGAAACTAGTGCACTGTTTGGACATCAAGATGAAGGGGGTTCTCTTATTGCCGTTTCTAAACGATTCCAGTCTAAACGTGTGTATGAGTTAGAATGTAACTGTGAAGAGGTTTGGGTTAATATACAGATACCAAAACAAAATGGTTATGCTATTGATGTTAATTTGTGTTGCATTTATCTTCAACCGCCTGTGAAGAGGACGGTGTTACATTATTTTATTGTCAACACAAATAAAGCATTCGAAACTCTATTGCATTCCAGTGTAATTATGGTCGGAGATTTCAATCAAAGTAAGATTCATTGGAACATGTTAGTCGATAATGATAATGACTAAAATTCAAATTCCAACATCACAATGCTATTATTTGTTATCGTTGAATTCACTAGAACAGTATAATGACGTTTGGTATCATCAAAGAAAATTTTTGGATTTAATCTGTAGTCATATTCCAATTATGAACTTACAAAAGTGCGATCCAATGTCTATAATCGATAATTACCATCTACCACTAACCTTTTCTGTGCCTTTTTCTGATTTTATAGAGGTTCTAGAATGTAATGAAGAAGCTAGATACTGCTTTTTTAAAAGAGATTATGACCAAATTATTAAAGTGTTAGAGGATATTTGCTGGATCGATGAATTCTCATCCTGTGCAAGTGTCGACGATTTAGTATCAGTATTTTATAGTGTTATACACAATATTATTACCAAATATGTGCCAAAATCAAAGCCTGTTAGAAGCAAGTATGCTCGGTGGTTTACTCAAAATCTCATTAAACTTTTAAGGGAAAAGTATAGCTATAGGATGAAAATTCTTAAATTTAACAAAAATCCGCGCGTCATTCTTTCTTTCGAATTATTGAAGTCTAGATGTAATTCTCTTCAAGAAACTTGTTATAAAACGTACATTAATCGTTTAAAATCAACTCTTAAATTGAATCTAAAATTACTGTGGTCATTCATTGAAAGTAAGCGGATGAAGCACAGTTCTTACCCCGCCGAAATGTCGCATAACCACATCACCACTTCGAAAGGTCTTGAGGTTTATAATTTATTCATTACATACTTCTCAACAGCATATAAATGTATAAATCTTCCGAAAAATGTTAGTTTTAATAAAATGTCTTCTACTAGTAATTATTTGAACTCAGTGTCGATTAATGTTGATGAAGTTCAAAAACTGTTAAAAAGACTAGATGTTTTCAAAGGTGCCGGCGCTGATGGTATACACCAGCAATTTTTGCTTTCAAGTGTGCCGATTCATTAGCTTTTCCTTCAACATTAATTTACAATAAATCCTTTAAAGAAGAGGTTTTTCCCACGGCTTGGAAAGAAGCCCTAGTTATACTTTTACATAAAAGCGGTAAAGACAATCTTATTTCGAACTATAGATTTATTTCTATTATATCTACATTTGCTAAGGTTATAGAAAAATTGATCTTTCCTTTGCTATTTACACACCTTAAACAAATTCTCAAAGTTCAACAACACGGATTTTGATCTCGATCTACGTGCACAAATCTAGTAAACTTATTGGAACACCTGTGTCATATCATTGATTCACAGCAAAGTGTAGATGTAATATACACTGATTTCAGTAAGGCGTTTGATAGTGTAACTCATAATATTTTAATAAATAAGTTACGAGATTGTGTTATTGGAGAAAAACTGCTGGACTGGTTTTTAATTCTTATATGACGGGTTGGCGATCTCGTGTTGTTATAAATGGTTATTCCTCTGACTATTTGAACATCAAATCAGGCGTCCCGCAGGGCTCTCATTTGGGTCCCCTAATGCTTATTATATTTATTAATGATATTGACCAGTGTTTTCAACATTCCAAATTTTTTCTATTTGCTGATGACTTAAAAATCTTAAAAATTATACAGTCTCCTAATGATCTCTGTTTATTACAAGAAGATCTAAACAGTTTGACAAATTGGTGCTTGAATAATGAAATGGACCTTAACATTGATAAATGCTGTTACGTCAGTTTCTCACGTAAAAAAATAAAAAGTGTAAGATCATATGCAATAAACGGCACTACACTGAAAACTTCAGATACAAATCGGGACCTAAGGATTAAAATTTCACAAGCATATCGATGTAATCGTAAGAAGCGCCTTCAGAATATTAGGGTTTACCCTGACGAACAGCAAAGAGTTCAGACATCTTAAAATTCTGTTATACAACGCTTTTATTAGATCTGGCCTGGAATACTGTAGTACAGTTTGAAATCCGCATTACGATATCTATAAAGGTCGCTTAGAAAGCGTGCAGAAATAATTCCTATGGCACTTAACATATGGTTGTAATCTAACTAATAAACTTAAAAGCTATTTCGACTGATTAAAATATTTTAAGATGTTAACCCTAAAGGACCGAATAGAACTTTTGGACAGGATATTTTTATTTAAATGAGTAAGTAGCATCTCGGACGTGCCACTACTTCTATCGCAAGTTAGTAACACATTACCTTCTTGGATACCGCGATCAGGGAAATACAAACTATTTTGTGAAAAACGATGTCGCACGAATCTGGGTCATTTCTCCCCATTAAATAGATTAATGAGACTATAACCTTGCATCCAAGAATACTACAAGTAATGCTGATATTTTCTTCGAAACCATTACCGCTATCAAGAAATCATATGCTCTTAGTGATTAAAAGGTGAAACTGTTTACGATTTTCAATCTACACTTTTTCACTTTCTTTTCCTTTTTAACAATTTTTTATTATATAATTTCTGAATGCTTTATGGGTGGGTTCATTTGTAACTATATTATTTCATACTTTTATTGTTAACTTCTTAATTATTTAAATTATTATTATACACTAATAATATTTCATATGCATGCCGTTGTTGCTTGTAAGTAGGGTCATATCTAGCTATAACGTTGAACTGTATAATTTATTTTAATAACGATGTATTGATATTGACTCTGTTGGTAATCTAAATAAATAAATAAGTATAGTTGATGAAGAAATTGTAGTGTATAATATATATTTATACATTACAACATAACAAACGTGTTGTGCCGACACTACTTAGGTGGGATGAGGGTAAGAAGATGATGATGACGTATATACTATATTAAGTGACCCAATTTATCGTTGTTTTTGTAGTGAAAACTGAATAATTCAAACAGTGTACGATTACATTAATCTCAGTTTCAATTACCCACACATCTACAGCTTTTAATTCTGTGTTGAAAGTAGCAATGATGGCTTAGTCGATAGCGTGTGGACACCGTGCCGATAGACGTAGGTTCGAATCCTTGCAACTGAGTCGGTGCTTACTGTGAAGGAAAACATCGTGATCCCACCACAGTATGGCGGTAGGGCTTCTTTTAAATGCGGTGGTCTAGCTACCACTCTCAAGTTGAAAAGCTGTCCCTAAGTACATGCTGGCGTGTTCCGGCAGCTGCATTTTAGAACCAGTCTCTTCTAGGTTTAGCGTGTTCTTAGACCAGCTCATTGTTTAACATCACATAAAACTGTAGTCAAATAGTATAGTCTATAAAGTATAAAAAAAGTAGAGGCAGTAATAGGGACTGCCGACAGAAGTGAAAACTCAAAGCTATGGAATAACTGAGTTCTTTTTTGGATTTTTAAATTAATTATAGTCTAATTATTTAAATGTCATAATTTTTATACCTATTGAAATGAATAACATTACTCTGGGTTTCACATGTATCGGCACTCCGAATAATAATTATATACTTATTTACACAGTTTATCAATTCATGAAATATATGATAGGATAAATAATCTCAATATAAAATATAAGTATTAGATGTACACAGGCTGCTACAATACGCGTTGCTAGTCTGACGCAAGTCGCGGAAGCGCTATACGGTCGGTCACGCTTACTTTCTAGTATGTCATGACGCGAAATTATAAGTTTATATCCTGCCAAAACAATGCCGGTCAACGCGCATGACGATGTTTTCACTTAAAAAATATTATATCCGGCGTTCATGAACATATATGTTAATAATCCCAATGTACTTTAAATTTTAGTAAACGACTAAATGAAATTACTAAATTAGATTTACATAAATGTTAATAAATGGAAAATAGTAATAATTTTAATTAATTTATTATTATTGTATCCTTGCTGTTCCTACATACATCTCGCGTAATCTTTCAGATATCTTTTTATTTAATTTATTATTCTAACTAAAATCTTTCTACCTGTTAATTAGACATTAAAATATAAGTATCAAAATAGGTCACGTTTCAAACTATAAGTCATCCGAGGTGAATTGTGTGACCTAAAGTAAAATAAAGAATAATTAAATCGAGGTTATGATGTGTAATAGCTTGTCAATGATGGAAACTAAATTGGCATCGTATGAGTTGTTTGATTTCAAGTTAAATTATCCAGGCTGTGATGACGTTTACTATTCTTATGTCTCAAAGGTCAGTACTGTCCTCAAATACTTACCTCACATGTATATTTTAGGTATAATTTATTTCAATAATGAAAATTAAGCGAAGTATTTTCCACTCATTATTTTGATTATTGATTTTGTAAAGAAGAATTATTAACTTCCATTAGTAAAGTTATCCAATGATTGGTGACCAGAAAAATGGTCGCCATCGGCGTGAAATACCGCGGCAATCTTGAAATATAATCTGTGGGCGCAATAAACGTCGACCAGCCATTCATCACGGCACGGTATCAGCCGCGGGCGGCGATGCTGGAGCCGATCTTTACTCGAAATGTATATACCAAAAGATCTCAGTTCAGGATTGCTAGTTGTTCGTGCCTACTGTACACGTACTGATTTACTAGTTGTTGTTATATAGACTTAAACTCATTATTAGGAGTTGTAACTAAACATTCAAGCTACCCGGTATTAATGGTTTTGGTGGGAAGTATATTAACCTAAGTTCTTGTCAACTTTCGTTATCTATACTAATAATAGGACTTTACCTATGAAATTGCCGTTCTGCAGTACTGGCCATTTCAAATCAAAATAATTTTTGTTTGGCTAAGAATTCTAATTTCAAATTAATTTTATTTTAAAAACATGGAATTCTTTTTCCAAAAGTAATCATTTGTTTATTGATTAGTGTTACATTTTCATCGCATTTCAATCTTTTTTGTCATCATGGATACGTTAAAAATTCGAGTAATTATGGAATATGAGTACCGTCGTGGCAGCAACGCGGCACAAGCGGCACGCAACATCAACGACGTTTACGGAGCTAACACTACAAACCAACGCACCACCTGTTATTGGTTTGCTCGCTTCCGTTCTGGGAATTTTGACCTGAAAAATGAACCTCGCGGTCGTCCGAAGACTTTGGTCGACAATGACGAATTAAAGGCGATTTTGCAAGCTGATGATACACAATCTACGGCTGAATTAGCAGCTGCTTTCGACGTTAGCGTCAAAACAATATTGGTCCATTTGCGTCAAATTGGCAAGGTAAACAAGCTTGACAAATGGGTGCTCCACGAACTCGATGATCGCCAGCGCAAAGTACGCGTCGAGACGTGCCTTGCACTGCTCAACAGACACATAAATGAAGCAATTTTGAACCGCATTGTTACCTGCGATGAAAAATGGATTCTGTTTGATAACCGCAAGCGTTCATCAAGTTGGTTGGATCCTGGTTCAGCACCTAAACAATGCCCTAAACGAAAACTTACCCCTAGAAAAGTGATGGTAACTGTTTGGTGGTCTAGCGCCGGTGTTATTCATCACAGCTTCTTACCAAACGGGGTGAGCATTACTGCAGATGTGTACTGTGAAGAACTGAACACAATGATGGAGAAGCTGGCACATCTCCAACCAGCATTTGTCAATCGCTAGTCTCCGCTGCTCCTGCACAACAACGCGCGACCTCATACTGCACAGCAGACGGTCTCCAAGTTGCAAGAACTGGGATTGGAAGTTATCCGTCATCCGCCCTACTCACCAGACCTTGCGCCTACAGACTACTACTTTTTTCAGAATTTGGATAACTCCTTGGCGGGAAAAAAATTCAATACCCGAGAGGCAGTACAAATGCCTTTGAAGAATTTGTTGCCTCTCGTCCAGCTGATTTCTTTAAGAAGGGCATCAATAAACTCCCACTGCGTTGGCAAATATGCATTGATTGCAAGGGTGTTTACTTCGATTAATACAAATAAAAAATATATGAAAAAAATTCGTTTAAATTTTTTCATACAAAACGGCAATGTCATAGGTAAAGACCTATTATTATTATATTTTGTTTGTTTGTTTCGGGTTATGTCCGAAACGGCTGGATCTATGTTAACAGGAATTTTACTGGCAGATATCCGAAATTATAGCAGTTGACATATTCAATTTTATTTGTTGATCTGTTAAACGTGCATTCGTTCATGTGAAATTTATTAAAAATATGTTGTTTATTGTAAACAAGCGAGTGAGACGTGTGCTTTACTGGACTTCAAGTACATGATTAACAATTACACAATTAAAAGTCATATGTTCGTATGTAATTAAAATTATATTATCTTTTTGGTTTTTTTGATTTATTTACCGCGCTTGCGTCTACATAACTCAGTGATTATAGCAACGTATAAGACTAAGTTAAATAGATCGACAATACGGGTATATTAGATCTATATAATAAAAGATTTAACATGTATTGTTTGATAATTTATAGCTTAAAACTTTAATTACTTTCTTATATAGTCTAAGTGAGCACTGAGGGTGATATATTGTAGGTTAAAGTTCCAGGCATGTTGCTGATGATAAATCTTATTCCATTCGATACACTGTTATTATTCACGTTTCTAATGTACACGTTACATGTTACTTAATAATATATCATACTTAATAATAATTAAAAAAGCGCGTGCGGGGGCCGCCTGTAACAGCTAGTTAATTATAAAAAACATGCATTATTTAATCATTTACCCTATTATTGGCATTTTACATGATAGGGTGTTTAACTACTGCATTAGAAATTATAGTGTAATGATTATCTTTTTACAATAATATAAATCAAATACACTGACAAAGGTAAATAAATATCAGTTCGAATTGTATTCTTATGCAGACCACACTTGTTGTACAATTACATAAAGAAGTGAACCATATATATTCAAAAGAAATAAATATTGCTGCCTACATTTTTATAAATATAATTAATATATCTTGGTATAAAGGGACTGTATCGACTTGGTGAGTTATAAAAAAAACAATGTACTACTTACCCTGAATGATGTGTAGCATTTTAATTATATTGTTTCGCTGTAGGGCTAAATTTAATGTAATCATGAGACGAGAAACTCAAAAAGAAGTAGGTGTAGTTTTTGGTCGATATCCCTAAATCCCTGTGACATATCCTTAATAATAAAAAAAATACCCGAAAAATAATCAGATTGACTTACGTAACGAAAGGTCCCTCCCAAAAGAATGTAATGTTGAGATGTGTATAAGGGCCGGCGACAGGGTCCGCGCTGCGGCGGCCATATTGCGTGGTAAACGAGCTGCAAAGATCTAAAGAGCCCAGCTCGGCAAATATTTGTATGGACAGTATCGCCGGCGGCGCGGCGCTGCGGCCCTCTCACTTCGCAATATACAAGCTGCAGCGATTTCTAAATTATGTCACCTTGTTCTGATAACGCCATTCATTTTGTGAAAGTTCTCTAGAAAGAAAGAAAATACACTAAATCGTGTGGTAACGTAGTTCCTTAAAAAAATCCATAACGTAACATACGCCTTATTTATATAGTACAATTTACTAATCAAGAAAATGTTACTTTTGTGTTTTTTTTAATTGTATTTAATTGATTTTTTTTTGAACTGACTACGCTATTGACCTAGCAAGGTTTTAACAGCTTCACCGGACTACTAAGGCGAGAGCTTAAGGCACTCAGCCGATTTTATTTGACAACTAGCTCAAGGGTGCACGGCACACCTCAGCTTGGGCTGTTGCCTGATACATGCAATTCGCGACCTATCTGAACTAACCTAAGTTAAGCTAACTATTCATATATATATGAGTCGTTGAAACATATATGTGTACCAAGCATACATACCTCAACAACTCTTATATATATTTCGTATCGGATAATTTTCTAAACTCATTCAGTTTGCTAAGGGAAAAAATAAAAACCCTTCCACTTTCATGTGTAAGAGTGTGTGGGTGAACGTGTGTGGAGGTGACATGTGTAATGTTGTCGCAGTGATGTAAGATTTTGTGTCACTGTATCGCGCGAGCAGCGTACTCAAGGGCTCCACGCCGAGGGAACGGACCTAGGCTTGAGCCGCTGCCGAGGGGGGCCTAGTCTGGTGTACGGGAGCGAAATTGACCCCCAGACCACGGCGGCGTGATCTGTAGTTACGCGGGCGTGGGCGCGAACACGCTCTGTTTGGAGAGACAGGCTGGTACTGATCGTTCACTGCCGTTATTTCGTTGAGAGGGTCGGTAAAAATATGTCGCCGACGTCTTTTATAATGCGCAGCGTTCGGTATGGGTTCGTATTTTGCGGCGGATACCACTAACGGATCGGGATGATTCACGGCTTTTTCAAAATAACTAATCGTAAGTGATTTTACGTACGCCCAGATAGAAGGCAGCTCTAGGTCCCTATGGAGGCTAGGTCCCTGGAGAATTATTTAATTGATATGTTGAGAAATAAGTTTCGTTTATTTAATCACATATTTTTAATACTTAATAATTAGTAGGAATGAATAATTATTCACAACATAACACTATTCATGTAATGTGAGTTTTATACCACGATATTCTGTTCGACGTGGCTTATTATATAATCAGATAGCGTTCTATTAATGATATAATTCCGCTAACGACTGTAACTTGTAAATGAAATATATATCAAAAGCTGGTCCGATGTTACCTCGTGTCTTCTCCAAGGCAGTCATCTACGGCTTTTTGTGGTTCCAGCGCTTCATGTCCGTTACGACATCACACACGATCAATGGACTATGGTATGTGAGGTAAATTCCTTTGAAAACATTTCCATAGTTTTTATTTTCTTTTCTTTTCCTCCACACCAATGTATAGCTATGAAAGCTGAGTGGGGTAACAGTAAATCTGCTTTTTTTTATTTCGAGTAATACGGTTTGTATTCAAACAAGCCAGGGAGTGAATTTAATTGATACTTCGCTATCAGTCAGTTAATAATGAAAACGAATATAGGGATGGGAATTGTTATTGAGCACAACTAAAACTCTTGAGAAACCTCGTCTGGGCGTATAAGTGTCGAGGATATGCTGATATTGAGATAATAGAATTCTGTTTCGTCTCTGGACGAATTATGAAACCATTCGAAGGAACTAATTTTTTGGGGTCGCGGCGTAGAAGCAGTTACTGTATTATTACTTAACTAGAACTCTCAGTGTAGTACCGTGTCCAATTGAATATGAATAATACTTGTCACGGTACTGTTGCATCTAAGATTGTTAATAGATTTTAGTCACTCGGTGACCTCCATTATCTGTAAGATTATATGTTAGTGGACGATGGTGATGTCTGGAATTGACTCCTCTCCGTGCACTCACTAAAAGCGATTGTAACGTGTAATGTATTGTAAATATACATACATATATATGTTAAAAATATAAGCCCGGTCGAGTTTCTTGCCAGTTCCTTTCGATGACTGGGATGTTTTCCGAACCAGTGGCTGTTTTGACGTTCATAAGCGCTTTATTAGGGTCTAAACCGAATAAAGTATCCATTTTATCATAAAACGAATAGGTCGATTGCATAATAACTCTTCAATAATATTTCCTTGTTGATCTTTCCACAGAGCTAGTAGCGAGCGGATAGGCACGCAGTTAAACAACGCGATACGTTGCAAAGATGCGTAAGGTTACATCTTGATCTAATAATCTGAAAAGGGAATAAGAATGATCCCTAAGGTATAAAGCAAGTGCTGTAATCTTGTTCTTTTATTACGTTTGAAGTTAAGTTCGGATAATATCTTTTTGTAATATTATACTCGTAGGAAAGTTACCAAATCTTATACAAATCATTTTCTTTGTGAATTTCGCGATTGCTAAAATGTTTCTAGAAAGCATTAATATTACATCCTACACTTTGGCAGCTTCATATTACAATATACATATACTTTCTACTTTTTTACATTTACTTTTGCCAGTAATTTGTAGTTCTCGTACTACTTGTAGTCTTGTCTATCAACATACGATTAGAGCTTCTTTCATATTAAATATTTGTGTTTTGGCATACTTTTTATTGATAATATTGAATAATAATTATATAACGTGACTAGCAGCTGATTTTCCTCCTACATAAGTGGTTCTTTGCACTATTTAACTCTTCCTAAAATCAAGATAAAACGTGTTGTTTACAGAAACTGGTGGTAATCACTTAAACTTCCACTGAACAAACGAAACAAGGGGCAGTGTTTTTGCGGACGGTTTCGCGGGGAACGGAAACGTAGCAAGTTTACGTTGTTACTCTGCGGGTAATGCGCCAAACAGAGCTTCCTTGAGGTGAGTTATTGCAGGGTAGTTCTACAACTTTTCGGTAGAACGCTTGCTAATATAAAACCGTTAGGATCCGAGCGTTTACTGTAATCACTAAAATTACTGAAATATTACCCTTTTGTATGAGAACCTCGAAAACTTTTTACTTCGTGGTTTTTAGGCAAAAATAAAATACCTCAGCGGGTTATAAATTTGCTGTAATTAATTTAGAATTTAAAAATAATTTGTAAGTGTTTATGATTAAATTTTGTTCTAAAATCTCACGACAATAATTAATTTGTCTAAATCTTTTTATTAAAGTACAATTCTTTAACAATTAAAGTACGAGCTAAGAAAGTCAAAGGATTGACAAATAAGTAAAGAGATTTTCTTTGGATATTAAAAAGATTTTTTTAAACTTTGATAACATCATTTTTCATTACCGAATCTCTAAAGGTAAAGTAGCATGTCTAACAAAACTTCCAGTTCATGTGGTGTTCAACGAGCCGTGATATTTATATATACAAGAACTAGCCAAAACAAACCGGCAGCTAGTAGTATTCCAAATAGCTGTGTATTTTGTTATAATATTTCCTATAACCAATGCAGCGTGTCTTTATTTAAATAATCTTGTAGCTAAAAATCAGAAGAATTGTATTTATAATATGAGAAATTTTATTACAATGTTATTTTAATTTAAAAAAAAATACGGTAGTCTTTTCAGGTATAACCATTGATTTAGCACCAAGAGTTCAATTATTTATGACAAGTAGCGACGCTAAATAAGAACATGAAACGTAATAACTATAATATACATATGAGCGCCATCTAGTGAGTCATTTAAATGTGATAAAAGTCTTCTTATACCTAATACTACTTATAACTAAAAGAATAACTTGCTTTTGCTCCCAGTCTCGCTTCAGTTAATGTAATTGTTCAGTTAATGTAACAGTTAATGCAGTGCATTTTTTCTGGATAAAAGATACCATATGTCATTTTCTGTATCCCTAACAACGTTTATACCAAGTTTTGTGATAATCGATTGTGTAGTTAAGAAAACAAATTAATATTCGTATTTTTTAAATTAATAAGGATTTATATATTCCCGTTTAAACTTATATCAGTAATTAAAACATAATACTTTAATAATCAACTAGTGGGCCCGGCAGACTTTGTCCCGCCCTGATAGTAAAAAACCTTGACGAATTATGTATCTAAGCCTTCCTCATGAATCACTTTATGTACTAGTGAAACCCGCATGAATTTCCATTCAGTAGTTTATGGCAAACAGACAGATAGACGTGGCAGAGGACTTTGTTTTATATAATAATAATCAATAGGACGTTATTTAGTAGCTACAAATAAAATCAAAGTGAAAAAAAATACAAAATCGTAAGTTATGCAAGACGGGAACTGCGGCGGTGACATGCGGACAAACGAGCCGTATTATTTGTAGGGATGAGGAGTTTTTGTATTACATTGTGTCCTTCTCGCATTTTTTATTCGAAAACACAGCATCAAACACTACCACTTTTATTAATTTAAGGTATGAACAAGTCGTTAAAAATCATGGACCTAAACAAAATCTTTATGACTAGACATGACACAGTGTTAGACTAGATCGCTATCACCATAGAAAATGTGCCACTTATGCAATTGTGAATTGTTAGGCGTTCCGAGAACTGATAGTGTATATCCAGTTTCTAAGAGACTTGCAGGTCGACATGGCCCTAACTCTGCTGGTGGATTGTAGATTTCTTCATGGCCATCGTTGTATTTGAACAATACTTAACCTTAGGTATAGTGCGCTTACTTCATAGTTTTGCAGTAAAGTAATAAAAACGGGCGATATAATATATTAAGAGACTGTTTTAGGTTAACCCTTTCGCGGACAGACCGTAATTGTACTAGTTTCTGCATGAATGGGTCGGCTCGCCCGGGGTAGTACCACCCTCTCACAGAAAACCGACGTGAAGTAACAGTGCTTGCATTGTTGCGTTTCGTTCGGTCAGTGAGAGCGCCGGAGGACCACCTGTCCTACCCTTCCCTTCCTCCCCCTCCCCCCAAACACAGGAATGCAACGCACTAACTAGCGACTCCCCTGGCGTTGCAAATGTATGTGGACGGTGGTGATCGCTTAATATCAGGCCCCACCTATTCGTTTGCATCCTATGACTTAAAAAAAAGTCCCCCCTCGCTTCATGCGTCGCTACACTCAGTGCGGCTGTATCACGGTAGCGAGGTGCCTCCAAAAATCGTCAAAAACCGTTCTAAAGTACGTTCAAAATCTGTTGAGATCTCGGCTCAGTAACCAAACACTGATATTAGTTCTGACAATGTGACAATGATAGCGATGTACAACTAACTAAAATGATTGTAACCAAAATTCTATGAATACACCATCACCTCCAACTTCTACCCAATTACGTACTCAAGGGAGGATTATGGCTCGAGTTCCTCAGAAGATGTTTTTCCACTAGCTAGACGATTAAAACTATCAAAAGCTCCAGCTATAACTGAGGTCAGTACGTTGTGATTCTATTACTATTCGTCTATATCATATTGACGTGATAGCAGGTTTCTGTCATATTGTTTTTTAAACATCTAATATCATATAATGCAACGTATTTAAACGCCATATATATTGAATGGCAATTTATTGTTTTAATTTATAACACACTTAAACTGAGACGGTCCGCGAACGTGTTAATCTACTGTCAATTCAATCATTCACCGCTGAATTTAACGTTTTCCATAATGCACCAAGGTATAATAAAATAAATTTGAAGAATACCTATCAACTCAAGTGACACTCCTATTTTCTTTGGAAATAAAAATCTGAACACAATAAATCAACGTCTCCTAATAAACGTCAAGGCAAATGTATATTTGTCGCGCGTCAATCGACGAAAATCGCGTGGAAACGGAAAATCCATAGCCTTAACACTTAGTACCAGATAAATTAAGTTTTATCCCTTTACAATAAAGTCTCATTTTGAATTGTCGATATTGAAAATAATGTTGATGGTAGAAAACATTTCTGATACTTGATTGATATATTTTTGGGTTGAGAGCGTATTGCTATTATTCATTTTTTTCCCCGTCTATATTATCATTTTAGGGGGTTATTAGGGATTTATCGGTGATATGATGTACGATTGTCTAAAACTTTTCTGTAATATATTTTTCAATAGGTATGAAAATATATACAGTTTGTGTTTTAGTAGCGGTACCTAACGGCTTCATTCGCGTTAAATTTTTCCGTTTCTAGCTCCCGAAATATCTCGCGGCGACACACGCATCACTCGCATACTTTATTCGTTTTAGCTTATATCTTGTATGCTAATTATTTCGCTTTTGAAAATCATAGGGCGAACATCGCCTATAATATTCTTAAATAAATAGGCTGTAAAAGGGAAAAAAACGAAACGTTTATTGCTAGTTCCAGAAACTAGCGCGTTGAAACATACATTTCTTTGAGGTTAATAATATTAGTAAAATTAATTGAAAGAACGACTGGGATGTATCTAGGTATCTACTTATAATAACGTACAACATGTCTCGAACAAAAAGTCATCAGAAAAGAAATGGAACGGCGGAGCCATGACGCTTCCAGTAAACGAGATATCAAATCTGTCTTTAAAATTTAATTGTATGTCAGAAACACTAAGATTCGTGAAACGTTACATTAAATAGTTTATTATATATTTACTAGCTATACCTATAATATGTCAGTATTTTTTAATAACCCTCTACTGTTTATTGTCGTGCTTACTTTTATATGGAGATTATTTAACTCAAATTTTTCAATTTTCCGTACAATGTTTCAAACATTTTCTTTCATATAAACCTTGTCTTGAAAATTACATGCAGAACAACATAAGAATTAGTCAAATACGTTTTTTTTTTATATATCATAGGAGGCAAACGAACAGGCGGGTCACCTGATGTTAAGTGACCACCACCGTCCATAGACCATTGCAACACCAGAGGAGTCGCAAGTGCATTGCCAGCCTGTGTTTGGGGGAAAGGGGAGTAGGGAAGAGAGGAGAGGGAGGGGAGTTGGGTATCCGGCGCTCTCACTGACCGAACGAAACGCAACAATGCGTGCACTGTTACTTCACGTCGGTTTTCTGTGAGAGGGTGGTACTATCCCGGGCGAGCTGATCCATTCATGCTGAAACCAGTAATAGCTTCAGCGTGGCTCTACCACCTACAAAATACGTGCGGCTTTTCCAAAGTGATGCTCTTACATACATTCAGCAATTAATTTTCATTTATATAGATAGATTCTGACTGTTCAAATGTTACGTATATCGATTTTTATGATGATCGGTTGAATATTACTAAAGTGCGCTACAGAGTCACTTGGTGGCGAGTTATATGAAATGAATAACATAACAACCCACATGAAAATAGCGTTAGGTGTGCGAACATTCATCGTGACCAGTCAACGGGTGTTACTGTATATCAATCTCAAATATATATACCAACATCTATCGCTTCTAAAACCAAAGTTGGTCGTTAAAACCAAAAGGCAAAATTGTATTACGAGATCTTGATATTTCTGTATTTGCTTTAACAGTTTAGCTGCCGTATTACAAGTTAATATGTCCGTATGTAATATTGAAATATTTTTGTACACTGTTTGATTCTGATGTTCCCATACCGTCGTAATTTTACTCATTATCTATAGCATTTTCCTTATGTAACTAGACGTAAAACCTCTTGTCACAGTACCCCTGAATTTGGTATTTGCCCATACGTAAATAGGTTTAGTTTTACCGCACACTTAGTACATGACCTTTTGTCAAAGTTAGAAGAATTTGCAAAGCGCTATAAATGAAATTAAAGTTTACTGGAGTTAGTTGACAAAAGTAGATTTTTTACTTAATTGAGATCTTGTGTTGATATACTATAAAACCGGCATTCTAGCAATAAGAAGAGCATTGTTTGAGGATAATTTAAGTATTTTTAATACAAATATTTTTAAAGGAGCGCATCGCTTTGGAACTCGCTGCCGCCTGGTAATCCGGCACATAGCCACGACCGTCCAAGTGCCATAAAATTAAAGATTTGTCGTTATAATAATACTCGAGTTCTATTATATTACTTTATAAAAAGTTATTTCTCAGTGCAAGTTCACAAAAGTATTCTCATTAAAGTTGCAAGTTTTTGACCCAAAACTTACCAGATTAGGCCCTCCTCGGCAACGGCTCAAGCCTAGGTCCGTTCCCTCGGTGTGGAGCCCTTGAGTGCGCTGCCCGCGCGATACAGTGACACAAAATCTTACATCACTGCGACAACATTACACATATCACCTCCACACACGTGCACGCATACACGCTTACACATGCAAGTGGAAGGGTTTTATTTTTACCCTTATCAAACTGAAACAGTTTAGAAAATTATCCGATACGAAATATATATAAGAGTTGTTGAGGTATGTATGCTTGGTACACATATATGTTTCAACAACTCATATGTGTATGAATAGTTAGTTTAGCTTAGGTTAGCTCAGATAGGTCGCGAATTGCATGTATCAGGCAACAGCCCAAGCCGAGGTGTGCCGTGCACCCATGATCTAGTTGTCAAATAAAATCGGCTGAGTGCCTTAAGCGTTCGCCTTAGTAGCCCGGTGAAGCTGTTAAGACCTTGCTAGGTCAATAGCGTAGTCAGTTAGAAAAAAAATGAGAGAAATAAAAATGATTTTTAGTTGCTATTTCGCTTAAAATTTCAAATGAAAACAACTACCAACAAATACAATTACTTAAAATTCAAAGTATGCAAAAATTTTGCTACTATCGCACCAAAAACAAACGGTACTTATATTAAGCATATGTGTGAGTATGGCTGAGTATGTGTATATATGTGAGAATCAATATACGTATAATGCTTTAGGAATTTGTGTTTGAAGCATTGTTAATAATAATACTTTTTGTGACCATCCCTTTAAGGAACCTACTACACTCATGAAAAATATGTAACTTTAGTTCACATCTGTTATCATGAAAGGTTCACAACTTATGAATCATATTATGAGTTTGTTTATATCAATCATATGAAACTTTATTGTACTGAGGTATTTATCTAATTTCCACTGCAACATAAATAAGAAGTAATAAGCGGTTGTGAAACCGTGCCTCACAGATAGCGAGCATCGTTCAGAAGCAACAAAGGCCTGAAACCCATTGGTCTGTCACTGGCAGTCGACAAAAAGGCCGAGCATGTCATCGCAGGGTTGTCGACAATTGTAATATTAAATGTACAAAGCTCGTTACACTGGTTTTAAGAAAATATGAGAAAATCGGTGTTTGTTAACAATATTGAACTAATACTTGGTGGAAAGGTTCCGCGTATATTGGAGTTTACTGCACACAAAAGAAACGTCACAAGAATTAGCTTTGTCCGGTAGTTAGATACAGTAAAAGGAAACTGCCAAAATAAATATGTTCTAGTAGATATTAAATCGCATATAAATTATCCGGTAGTAACAGCCCTACACACCCAGCAGGGTTCGCGGTTATTATTTACGCGGAACGATTTATCGAGTGACGTCTTATAAACACGAAAACAGTCTGTCTCCACTTTTTATAATGTGTCACAAGCAGAAAAAAATTGTTTCTAATTTATTTTCCATCGATATTACAGTGAATTATTGTGTTCTTTTCTTTTCGGATTTATCTTCTAGAATTTTTCAGATTTTACCCAACATTAAACAGCAAAGAAAATTAATAAATATACGTTGCAATTTCATTTCAAATGCATATTCCTGTGGACTAAGTGATGTTAATGTATAGTCGGAATCATTTAAATTTGCTTTCTGTTACATAAAAATGGCATATGACCATGTGGTCTAAAATGGTAAACACGCTAAACTTAGACGGTGACTGGCTCTCGAGTGCAGCTGCTAGAACACACCAACAGGTGCTTGGTGACAGATTTTCAATATAAGGGTGGTAGCTAGCAAGGTGGGTTTAGACAAAGCCCTCCATACAAAGTAAATTGCATGTGATAAAAATGAATTTCTCGAGTGTAGCCTGTTAAGATGTATAAATTGTAGTTGTCGCAAAACTCCGTCAAGACTCTAAATGTAACAGAGCGTGAACTATTTGAAACATTGCAGCCGCCGTCCTTATTCATAACAATGAATAACGTCAGTCTAACTTTGCACCACCTCGGGCTATCTCTACAAAGGTGGCAATACCTACACCCAGACTACACTGTTCTAACTGCCATAAATCCTTTTCTGTTTTCGATCTTATTACAACACATATAAAGTATATTTTTGTGTAGGCTAAAGGCTTATATGTGATTTTAAAGACTATATAGAGGATTTTCAAAGGCCAGTGTAGTGGATGCAATGTTTACACGTCAACTTCCGCGGCTGATGTAAGAATAACCTCAATAACAGCTGATTTATTTATTTTTTCTTGTTATTAAAATCATGTTTATTATTAAGTCGTGGTAGTCAAGTGGTTTGACCGGTGGAATATCAATCCGATGCCCGCAGGCTTAAAACTAGATATGTATCAACGAATTTTTCACAATTCGCGTACATTGACTATTTTAAGGCGGCCACATACATACGGAATTCCGTTTCGGAATTTTGATTCGAAATATCGAATCGGGATTTCGAACGCATTAAATCCATACAAACCTGTGGACCTATCACAAACATACAGTGTTTTCCGTTCGTAGTTTTGTCTGATTCGGAATTCCGTGTGGTAGCCTGTGCGTTCGGAAACTCGCACGGAAAAAAACTGCTTCGAATGCATCTCTTTCATAGATTTTGTACGAGTCGCATCACACATTCGTTAACTCCGTACGGAACGCCAGTCAGTCAGTTTTTGGTATTGCCTCGTAATTTGGCCCTTTATATATAATATTGACTGTCTTGCAATCTTAGAGTGTTGAATGGATGTACCCAGTAACGGAGACGTATTTTCTTCTTAACAAGATACAGCAATAATACAATTGCAAGTAGGAAATCGTCGTCCATCGCTGTTAAAGCCTTGTTATTACGAACGGAAATAAACGTATGTCTGTGAAATATGTACGGAATCCCGAATCGATATTTCGAATCGAAATCCCGAAACGGAATTCCCTATGTATGTGGCCGCCTTTAAATTGGTAACATTATCGGCTGGCGGTGTAGAAAAATGAGGAAACTTGAATTTGAGAAATTTTCTTGTAGTAATACTGTATGTGGTAAAATATAGAAATGTTGATTCCTCAGAGTTTGTAATCGCTAATACGTTATGGGCTGATGCGGTGATTATGCCCATACCTTCCTCCGGGAAGAAGCCTATGTAAGTGACCCACTTACAGGCTGATGACGATGATGGTTACCAATATTATTAACTATATAAATAACACTTGAAACATTAGCGTCGATAAAACGGATTTATGTCGGATTTCATTTAGTTTTATCTTTATCAGTAAACGAACTTGAGGTAAAATCATTCGGATGTTATGGGTGACTCGTGACACCAACATCAACGAGTCATTTATCACATTCCGTTGAACTGCTTGATGAAAGATCGCCTGCACCGCATCCGAATCATAGCACATATTCACCTCACGGTTGGCTCGCAGCCAAATCGCCATATTTATAGCCCACTCACCGTTATCTAGTAGATATTCATGCTATTATACTCAAGCGTTATTTATACGGTCATGTTATTCTGACAGCTGTACATTGTTTTACGAACGAATGAAAAATTATTTACACTAGTGTTCGCCCATTGGTCGAAATTCGAACATAATTGTTATGGATAATTGTCCCAAAATAAATTAATAGATTGAATAATTAATTAAATGATTATTCTGAATTTGTAATTTCGTTACAATTAAATTTAATTTGCATGTAAATTGTGTTGTCTGTTAGGAATTTCGCAACAAACAATCTTATCTTTAATTCTCATCGTTATTTTCGAACTACGAAATTTAAATGTGTGCGTGTTCGGAGATTGAGAAAATACTATTTTCATTTTTTTATTATTGACTAGCTGTACCCGCAGCTCCGCACGCGTTTTTTTAAATCGTATTAAAGAAATATAGAATTGTGAGATTATGTACAATTACAGAAACGCTCTTTAAAGACAATTGTAAGTACGACGCGCACGCCACTAAAAGTAACATGTACGTGTACATTAGATATATAAATACAAAGAGCATGCCAAATGAGGTTTGTCATCAGCATCACATTTGGAACCTTAACCCACCATATAACTACCTCACTGCTCACTTACACTGTATAAGGAACTATTGAAACAATAACTTAAAATATTATTATAAAGATTTACATTTACATTACGTTTAATATACATTGCCATTATTATAATTAAGATTTTGTGACTATACAAAAAAGAAACGTTTGTCTGTTCCGCAAGAAATTGTGTTATGGGACTCTTTAAGTAATACGTTTATAATCTAAGATCTTATTAGGAAGACCTCTATATCACGCCAGAAGCCACGGTTAACAGCTAGTATAAACTAAAATTGCCTAAATAACTTTTTGTAAAGTCAGCTATCTGCCAGTGAAAGTCTCGTGAAAACTGGTTTAACTGCTTTGGAGATAGCATTGTGGAAAAAAAAAAAAGAAAAAAAAAAAAAAAAAAAAAAAAAAAAAGAAGAAAAAAAAAAAAAAAAGAAAAAAAGAAAGAAAAGAAAGAAGAAAAAAAGGGGGAAAAAAGAGAAAAGGGAAGAAGAAAAAAAAAAGAAAGGAAAGAAAAAAAAAAAAAAAGGGGAGGAAGAAAAAAGAAAAAAGAAAAAGAAAGGAGAAGAAAAAAAAAGAGAAAAGAAAAAAACAGTGAAAGTTATCTGAAGATCGATCGAACCGTTTTGAAGATAGCACTGCGGGCGAAGCCACAGTTAACAGCTAGTATAAACTAAAATTGCTTGAATTACTTTTTATAACATCAGCTATCTGCCAGTGAAAGTTATCTGAAGATCGATCGAACCGTTTTGAAGATAGCACTGCGGGCGAAGCCACAGTTAACAGCTAGTATAAACTAAAATTGCTTAAATTATTTTTTATAAGATCAGCTATCTGCGAGTGAAAGTTATGTGAAGATCGATCGAACCGTTTTGGAGATAGCATTGCGGGCGAAGTAACGGTTAACAGCTAGTATAAACTAAAATTGCTTCAATTACTTTTTATAAGGTCAGCTATCTGCCAGTGAAAGTTTCGTGAAAATCAGTTGAACGGTTTTTAAGATAGTACTGCGGGCGAAGCCACGGTTAACAGCTAGTCTAAATTAAATTTTGTTTTCAGTATGTTATCAGTAGCGTGTATACTTTCGTACCCAAGTAGTAAAAAAAAATTATTTTGATATTACATACAGACACTTCATTTTTATTATATGTATTGATAACAATGTAGCTCGTCTATAGCTTATTAAAAAAAAGTCGATGCAGTCATAAGGACCACCGACAAAAGTGAAAACTCAAACAATGGAATAACTGTCTCTTTTGAATTTTTAAATGAATTATAGTTATTGACATTACTCTGGTTTTCACATGTAACGAGCACTCCGAACAATAACTATATACTTTTTATACAGTTGATAAAGTAATCAAACATATGATGAGCTTCGCAGTCTCAATCCGAAATGTAAATACTACGTGTACACAGGCCGCTATACTACACGTCGCTAGTCAGACGCAAGTCGCATCTTATCTTATTCTTATCTTCTGCCAAAAAGAAAAAGAAGTTTTCACTTCAAAGAAAAACGGGTGAGATTTAGAGGCGAAACTGATTTTAGTTTTCTTAACCCGTTTATAAATGTACACGTATTAATTAAATCTTGTTGATTTCCTTCAAAAAGCATCTCGAATTTGGGATAAAATGTGTACATGAAAATTTGTTATCTAGATTTCCTAAATTTCCGTGTGGACTACACACTATTTGGAGAAATAATATTTTTAGAGTTACCATAGCTAGGGTATTTGTGTATTCCATGACAAATCGGATGATAAGATAATTTTTTTTTATTTCCTCAATCTACTGTTATATTTTAGTATACCTCAAAGTAATCTGGTAAATTTTGACATTTTTTTTAATTCTCGCCTTTCAACTTTTTATAAAATGGTCCAAATTTGATTTTGTTTTTGTATTTTATTTCTACATGACCTGGATAGAAAAAACCAAATCAAAAACATTTCAATTATTTTATAAAGATTTTCAATTTTAATTTTTAAATCGAGTTTTAAAGCAAGAGTGTTGTCTCCGATTTTGTTTTTTTGTTTCATTTTAAACATCTATTTCGGTTTTTGAAAATTTGAAATGAACATGAGATTTGCAAACTGAAAAAGTAAAATTTTTCAAAAATAGTAATTAGAAGAAGCCCATTATTACCAGACTAAGCTTAAAAGTTGAAGATTGGATAAAAATTTAAAATAAAAAAAGGCCTGTGAAATCTATGAAAGTATCGACGTATAAAGGATAGATTATTGGAAAATATTATCCTAAATTTTTTTATGAGCTTTTTTTAAAATTATAAATTATTGTATGTTTTATTTTTATCTAAATAGAAAAAATCAAATCACTATTTTATAGTGTCAAAGATCCATTCGATATTTAATATAGATTAAAATAATAGATTTTCCTATGTCCAAAAATAGACTAATCGTTCTAAGATTACTATCCCTAAATCAAAATCCTATAAAGCCTGAGATATGTATTCTACATATTTGTTTAGCGGTAAATATACTTCAAACATCACGGAACCTCTACATCCATTTAGCTTTGAATATATAAATATTTTTCATGAATAAATTTAAACGTATAAAAGGGATTGATTTAATGTGCGTTCGGTTACAGAGTTCAATGCGATGATGTCAGAATCGACGGGCGAGTCGTGACGGAGGTGAGCTCGCAAGCCATGTGTCGTTTGACGTCACGCGTCACTGCCTTTGGGATAGACAGATAAGTATTAAGGAGTTTCTTTTATTGCGTTATACAAGGCCACTTCTGATGTTCGATATCAATTCTATTCAAAAGTCTGTGTATTAATTGAAATAGCTGAATCAGCTGAATTAAGTAAAAAGGTCTATTTCGTAGACGATACAGCTATAATCATGATTGTTCTCTCAGCTTAACTAGACTAGTTTACGGTTAAAACTCGTAGGTAGTTAACTACCTAAATACAGAAATTCTAAACGATATGAATATTAGCAAATCAAAAAAATGTAACATGACACTCATATGCATGATGTAATAGAAGACATTATAATACACTCATAAATGTCATTATACCATACTAACGAGATTGATAAAAGCTATAAAACAATATACGTAACTTTTTTTATTTCCATTTGTTTTGTGTCGACGTAGTGTCACTTACTGCAACTGAATATGATTGGTTTGTTTTTGGTTATTTGAATTGATTGTGATGATGACTGTAACAACAAAATCGTACAAAGCGCAACGTCATATACAACAAATTGTAATCCTTAATCTTATTGATTGAGTACTTCACGTAAATACAAAATATAAACAAATAAATATAGAAAAAATCATCTGCCAGAAAACTTTTCCTATTACATACCTGAGTATGAAGGTAAATACATTTGAAATATCTACAGCGGGTTGTAGAAATTTTAAGTTAAACTGCTTGGAAACGGGCCAGTAAACCCCGCGTGTATCCAGCCGTTCTTTTCAGGAAATTCATGAAATTTAACCAGTGTACGATACCGTTGATTTCAGATAGCTGGTGAGGGATTTATTTTAGAGGCCTAGACATTGCGGATATTTAAAAACATATTGTTTTGTTGTTTAAAATATATGGTACATACTCCATACATTTGTTAATTCAATCAGAAGATCGCCACAATTGCCGATCTTGCGTTATTCGCAAAAAAGTTTCAGCAACCTCATCAGATCATCGGTTCTCTTTTTGGTGGTTCTGTTCATGTTGCGCCTTCTTCAGTGTCTCTCGAAAACTTTTCGAACCCATTTGTTATTCGTTCTACCAGCAATGTACCCACCTATTGACGCATAAGCGTAATATTTGTAGAGCTTTATTTATGTCCTTGGATTTTTATTGTGACTATACTTTCGGATACGATCATTAAGAGAATCTCCAAACATAGCCCTCTTCATTGTTTTCTAATTGATCCTGAGCTCTATATTCAGTGTTAAGTAATATACTGAGTATCTTCACATTTAGCGCAAAGAAACTAAAAGAAGAAGAACGCTCACATGCAATATGGAATCATTGCTTAATGAAATGTGTTAAATTAGACCAAATATTATTAAAGCAATAATGTTTACTATTATAAAATAGCTAGAGGTAGTTAATTTGCCCAAAAAGTTGCTTATGCAAGAAAGGCTTCAAAGGAAAGGCGCGTAATGAACACATCGTGGTAGTGGAGGTATTTGTATAAAGTAATTGGTTTGAAATAAAAATTATAATCGCGATAGCTGTAATATAAAAAGTAATTATTTTAAAAAGTTGTGTGGGTTTACGTTACGCGACTTAGCTACAGAAAATGAAACACCCGCGCTGAACGGTGTTGGGGATTCTGAAAATTCATTGTGCCCTGAGCAGCAACTTCGTTTCAAGCTATGAGATGCTCAATGTAGCGTGTAATTTCTCTCGTCGACTCGTCAAGCTCTTGCGCTTTTGTAATACACCGTTTCCTATTACACATCCACCCCGGACTCTAAACGAATATTTTTCTACTATCAAGACAAACATAGTACTAGGAAATTTTGTTTCTGAATGATTTGTATAAATGTATCCAATATTATTTTAAATTATAAATGAAATGGAGTGAAGCTTAAGATAATTTATTTAATAATAGTAAACGTAATAGGG